>CAMXCT020002779.1:959330-976830 GCA_947184155.2 Cladocopium goreaui
TTTAGAATCACTTATAGATACACTTACCTCGTCGCAAAAAAAAAAAACAACTTTCCATCATCCTCCAGCTGGAACGCTGCGACCACACGGGCCACCATGGCTAACTCCTGCAGCTATGCATGGCACTTCTTCTGGAATCTCTGTGACACCAAGACATACCAAGCCTCGATGCTTTTCTGTATGGATGCATGCATGCATGTATGTGCAATATTGTTATCATTATTATCCATATCATATACACATGTTATACTATGCATGTACATATATATATATATATATCCGTGTGTGTGTATGTGCATATCTATATATCTAATGTGTCCACAATACTCCTCACATGCATACTCGGATTGGGATCGTCTTCTCTGCTCCAAAGAAAGGACAATTTTGAGAATCTCCTCTGGTGCGGCAGTTGTTACTGGAAGATCTGCGCAGTAGTCGAAGATATCCTGGCACCGCTCAAATTAAACCCGTTTGTGGCAAGTCATTCGAGATGGTTTGTGGATGTTTGTGGCATTCCTCTGTCGGAATTGAGGTCATGCCGGGCTAGTTCTCATTCCCAAACATCTTTGATGCGGGGGTCGGCCAGTGACGTCACAAAAAACATGCTCAGAATCTAGTTGTCTCCCTGTTTGATGGTAAATTATGGTAAAATCCTAATATGTTCCCATATTTATCCATATTTGAACATTCCCCGATGGTTTCATGCCCAATCAAAGGTTGGATCTGCGGCAAAAAACGGTGCAGTTCAAGGCACTCGCAAGGCGCGATGAAGCTCCAGTAAGCACTCGGAGACCTGTCACGCTGCGAAGCTGGGGATTTAACCAGCAAAAATGGTTAGACGTAACCACCACATGGGAATTTGATGGTATTTAAAGCTGGTACAACTGAATTTGTGATAGCTAAGTTGGCTCAGTCTGGTAAATAACTGTTGGGTGGAAAATATGGTAAGGTAATTAATGAAGTTTGTATGATAAGGTAAGGTATAACATATCGAACTAGTTAGATGGGGGGCCCACCTTGTAGGGGGCCTTTTCCTGCTTTATTATCACTGGGAATCCCGTCATCCTGTCCGTAACCAGCCAGGGTTTACCCATAAAAATTGGGGAGCACCCGATGGAAAATGGTGGATTCAATGGACATAGTCTTTTATATCTTTTATTGGAAGGGTCCCTGTAGTTGTCAATTGGTAAACTAACATAGCTATGGAAAATCACTATTTTTAATGGGTAAATCCACTATAAATGGCCATTTTCAATAGCTATGTTGGTTTACCAGAGGGTAGTTGCCAATTGGATTGCATTGTTTAATCTACCCATCCACAGAAATGGCACATGCGATCAAGTAGTGATGCATGGCTACTGTGGGATTTCGACCAGTCAGATCCAAAATAGCAAGGCAAAGCACCAGCCACGAGTCGACCAGGCAAATCTGTAGATATATCAGCAATAGATCCAATTCGTTGGAGCAGTTCTGGTTGCATAACTTACCTATCGTTTGGGGCCCTTTCGCAAAGGGTGTCCCTGAATTTTTTGAGCACCTATTGGCGGAAAATCCGCCTGGAAATGAGCGGATGCCAAACACATCAAACACAGCCCACAGCTTTGGGGAATGCTTTGCGGGTTGGGTACCCAACATCACACCAGGATAGGACATACGATTTGGGCCTTTCCATTTGCCTTTGCTTCTGCACTACTTCTGGGATTCCATCATGTCCAAGCGGTTAAAAGCTAGTTGGTTCAAGAGCTTCTACCTCAATAGTAGGTTCAGGGTTGCTCCCAACACCTCAAAACACCAGGGGAGCAAATCGCCCCTTTTAAACTTTAAAGCAGCAAAATGACCAATTCTGCCCATTGCTTTCTCCAACCGCTGTGGTTGAAGCTGCACTTGGAGCCAGGAACCAAAGAACAATTGCAGCACACATGGGGAGAAAAACAACCATGACAATAATCTTTGTGGACGGTTCCAACCTGCTGGGATTGCTGGGTATTTCCAGTGTCCCTTAGATCCCCTTAGTGATCATCCCCTCGATCTTTGGGGAATCCTGTGATCCACCACATCCACCACCCAAACCGCCCAACAAAGCACTCCCTTTTGACATCAGTATAGCTTCATCAGGCTTCATCAAACTCGGGCATTGTGTTCAGCAACGCGGCAGATTGGATTCGCCCAACCTATGCGGATAGCGAAGCGCTGGCTGAAAACCATCACGCGATATCCCAAATACATGTATACGAGTCAATTGGGATCATCATCTCAAAGAATGAAACATGAAAGAGGTTATCATGCGGGAATTGGACATAGCTATGGTATGCTACGGTCATGGCCCATTTACAAACCGCAAACCGTTACCCAAGTTACCTATATAAAATAATACATTATATTAAATAATGTATGTCGAACAAAGCAGCAGTTCTTTGGGAGGAACCCTTCCCAGGAGCGGTAAAGAAAGTGATTCTCCAGAGTTATGTCAAAGTCAAATTACCAACGGGCAACCAATCTCATGAAAAAGACCGATCCAAAAGGTGATGATGAAAACCAGCGTGTTTCAAGGTGACCTTGCCTCAGCCTGAGCCTTGCCCTTGCGGCACTTGTGGCGTCATGCCCATTGGAGCGCAGGCCATACCCATGCCATAGGGCGCCATGCCACAAGAGCCCATGGGCATGCCCATCATGGCACCCATGCCTGGTGCCATGCCCATGCCCATCATGTCCATACCTCGTGACGGCTCCGATTCGAAACCCGTCCAACTCCCATCTCCATTGTGTATATGAAACATATGCAATATGGGTAAATCATAGTAATTCATTAACCTGAAATAATGCTGTATTGGGATAATTTCCCTTGCTAACCATCCTTCCAGTGAGGTCGTGAGGTCGTTGTAGTTTAACCTGATGTAATTTCATGAAATTACTGCCATCCACGCGCTTGCTGGCTGCGATGTAGCTATCAATGAAGAAGCTCTAGCTGTTTCTATAAATTGTCGCTGGTTCATTTGACTTGATGAATAACTTTAGGCGCAATGAACACCGAACCCATCTGCAAAGACCAACGTGCAGAAGCTCTTGTGATAAAATGTTGCTGCCTTCCTATAGGAATGAGGAACGAAAAAAACATGTTCTAGACTTCAGCAAACGCCCTGTCATGTTCCAAAAGTATCCAAAACTGCCAAAAACGATCTCCCTTGAGAACTGCGATCAGAAATCAGCAACTAAGCTCTTTACCCATTGGCATTCCTGCCATACCACCCATAGCTGTTCCCATGGCCCCCATGGGGGCTGCGCCAACTGCGCCCATGGCCATGCCCATTCCAGTCATATTGCCTGGGGAGCAACCCATCTTGGCACCAGTTGAGCCACCCTTAAAAACCTATGACAGTCAACGGAGTCAACTGGGATTGTCATCCCATTTGAAGAAACATGACAGCAGATCATGGCTCCACCCGAAGCTGTGGGTCTTACTCCAGTGACCATGATGGAGATCGAACAGCCCATCTTTTCAATGGGTTGATTCCCCTTGCGGATGGGATAGGAAGGATTCAAGCTTCCAAGATTAATACCAGTATATACCAGTAGTTTGGGGGAAATTACATCTATTTGCAAGCTATTTCGCTGTTCACCATGTTAATCGTATAAAATGATGTTCCTTGCTAAATATCTAACTTTATATAACAAAGATGTACTGAGATTGTTGTGAGATAGCTACAATATTCGCGGACTGATGGTGGTACAACCAACGAGTGGCTGGAGCTGTCATAGCATCCCAATAATTGTTCCTTCTTGGGATGAATCATCCCAAATGAGGATGAAATCATGGTCTTTGCCAATCAATTATAGAGGGTTCGACTGCATATCTTCTCCCTTAAGGGATTCCGAACCGGTTCTGGTCATTAGAAGTGACTCATCCCCCGTTTTTTGACCTACGAGTAGGTCATGGCTCCGCTTGGTCCCCAGCCTTGATTTCCAGAAAAAGCTTGCTCAAGGGATTGTGGTGGTCGTGACGCGGCTTTTGCAGTTGCACCCGAGACACCTCAAGCCGTGCAGCGCCGTGCAGCGCCGTGCAGCTGAGATGGTTGTGTCACACAACTTGGTGGTAAAAGGACCCCTTTATTGAGATATGAGTCAAGTCGGGATAATGATTCCAAAAAAGAATTGGGAAACACCAAAAATACTAGAAAGCACCAACCAGCACATTACCTCAAGGGAAGATGAGGCAAATCCAGCAGTTCTCAAATTGGTTCTGCTGATTCCAATTGGACTTCCATCTCTCTCCAAATCTACGTCTAGCTTTCATCACCAAGCACCTCAACTCCCCCACACCTTCTCACCATAACTTTCCCATGCAAATGGCAGTCTCGTGCCTGGAATCTGCGGCGCCATCTGCGCCATCTGCGGTGCCATCTGCGGCGCCATCTGCGGCGCCATCTGCGGTGCCATCTCCGCTGACGCCGGTGCCGACAACGGTGCTGTCGGGGCCACGGCGGCGCTGGCGCCCGCGCCCAAAATGTTCCGCAGCGCCATGGCCGTCTGCTCTGGTGGATGCGCTGCCTGTGCGGCCTGCGCCGCGGGAGGCGGGGGAGGTGGCGCCGCTGGAGCTGGAGGGGCAAGGGCGGCGGCAGCTTCGGCGTCGGCCTTGGCTTTGGCTTCAGCTTCCTTAGTGGAGTTCAGTTGAAGAAATGGAGTTGAAACCTGGAGAGATGGGGAAAGCCCGCAAAAAATGTGAGTTTCAGCTGCCTAAATGGGGAGTAAAACAAGAGGCTTAACTAGCCAAAGTCGGTAACAACTTATTTTGATGATGATCAGCGCAATCAGTTCATGCTGAATAGCACATAGAATATTAAACTCCCTCTCATGTTGGAATCATCAAAGCATTTGTTCGAATCAATTGGCATCAACGGACAAATATACCCAAGACCCAAGGCATTTCACCAACTCCTTCAAGGGCTGGATGATGCATCAAGCTTCCTCCTGAAGTTTAGCTTTGGCCTCGAACTCCGCTTTTGCCTTCTCCACCGCCTCTTGTTGGTGCTTAGCAATCAGCCGCGCATGGAAAGGGTTCACAATGGCGCCCTTCTTAGCACCATCTGCAGCCTCTGGCTTCTTGGACCCGGAGGCTACCATCTTATCCACCGGTTCATTCATATAGTCCTCAGGGTTGGCGGCCTCAACCCTTTGAAAAAGATGAATTGCTCAGCTGGAACATTGTTGGGATGAACATTACCACTTTCATGACAGTAAACAAAAATCGAACCGCCGGTCCTCAGGGGATTTTTCGGGCTTGGAAGCTTCACCTTCCTTGGCAGGTGACTTCTCCTTTGGCTTCAGTTTTTTGCCTTCAGACTCCGAGGAGTCCTTCTTCTTGGCACTTTTGCTGCGAGATCTGCGCGCTTCTCGGGCGCTGTCCTGGAATCTTATGCTGTTATGTCATGTCATGTACATATTTCCCGCATCCCCTGACCATCAAAATGCCCATACTGCTGCAAAACTGCTTACACATAGATCCCATTTTAATATACCTTCCCCACACGAAATACCGACCAAAAAGGCCACCATCACCTATCAATTATGAGGATGAGGTCACTATTTGGTAGGTGACTATTTGGGCTGGGCCTGCGAAGGTGGAAAAATAAGAAAAAATACGAAATAATAAGAAAAAATAGGAAAAAAATAAGAAAAAATAAAAACAATAAAAACAAATATATAATTACACATAAAAACAACTAAAAACACATAAATAAAAATAAAAACAAATAAGAAAAAATATAAAAAAAAAGAAAAATAAAGAAAAATCAGAAAAAATAAAAAAAACATAAACAAATAGGAAAATAAGAAAAAAAAATCGGGCTCTCCAAGGATTTTTTTAAATTTGTTTTATTTGTTTTAAATTGTTTTTATTGGTTGCCCTCCCAGTTGGTGCCCTACTAGATAGCGCGCTGGTTCTCACATAAGAACCTACGACTGGATGATCCCATTGCATTCCCTGCCCCACTTTCCCAGCGAGCAGGTATTGGAGCCACTAGTCGTTGACTAGTCGTATCATCTCCATACATAATTTCCACAATGTGATGCCCCATGTATAAGTCCGTTGTAGATAAAATCCTACACAAGTTAGTTATATTTAAAAGATTTTAAAAGAATAGCAAACTACAGGGCTCCCGATTTAATTGTCACAGTTTCCTTGTTATCCAACACAGTTAAAGGCCGATATAACCAAATTATTCCAGACCGGTCATCTATCATCCCTATATAGGCCTCAGTTGTGCTTGTCTCAAACAACTCACCCCACCAGCTAAGTTTGCCAATGATTCTTTTTTGGTTCTCCATTCGGACAGTAAATGTGCAGCAGAATAAAACTATTTGACAGTCATGTTGACCCACTCCCTACATAATAGCAGACTGTCCATGTATCATCCCCTGCCCATGGGTGGTACTGTTCCCAATAAATCAGGTAGGTTCATAACCCTCTACAACAACATCAACAACTATATAATCAATCAGGCTTACTGGTCAGTGCTGAGTCCTCATACCAGAACAAACGGGTCATTTCATATAAATATGTTATTTATTGTATAATCCCCCGCGGCCATCCAAGTTCTCTCTCTCTCTCTCTCTTTCTCTTTCTACATTACCTTCAAACAAAATCTGCCTCAGCCCGCTATGGTTGATGCTTTAACCCGAAGACTGAAGAAATTATGCGGGAAAATCGGAATATATATCCTCTGCAGCCATCCGAAGTATGTTTGTTTGTGGTCTTGATGGGAAACTCATGGGGAAAATCCAACTTCTAGCTCAACCCCTAGTGGTTACAGGCAAACATGGTTGATGGATGTTGATGGGTTGTACCGGCCGCTTCAGCCTCAAAAACCTCGGACAAAACGTCTAAGGTCTCCTTGTCGTTTTTCTTCTCCTCTTCCTTCCTCTTCACCGGGCTCCGCCTCGGCGACCGCCGCTTCGATTTGCGGCGGCTGCGGCTGCGGCTGCGCCGCTTCTGGCGGCTGCGGCTGCGGTCACGGCGCCCCCGGCGGCTGCGGCTGCGCCGGCAACGGCTCTTACCTTGGGGCTGCCCGGAGAGACCCTGAAACCCTGAAAAATGGTAAGTAATGCCCCAAATATTGATAATATTGTATTGTTGCCACATCTTGAAGGTTTAGGCTCCAGTCACAAGGTTTGCATAGGTTCCTGTCACTGGGTTGACGCAAGTGAAAATAAGCGGAACACATATTTTTTTCGAACATGTTCGGGGATGACAATCCTGACCTTTTAAATTGGAGCTTTCAGACATTCCATCATACGATAAAATATCTAGATCAAACACGGATAAAATGACCCTGCACAATTTTCAGGATTTGAGGTTCTAGTGCGGCTCTAAGGGATTAGGGAAGGTGATCCGTCAAATTCTGCTGATGACATCTGATGACCTACTTGAACTTCTGGCAAAACGTTTGTCTTGTTTCGAGGTCCTCACATGGGTTTCGCTGAGCCCAACCGAGTTTCATCCCATTTCATACGTCATACAATTGTTCTGCATGATCCTGTGCGAAAGTAATGATAAAATCACCTATTTCCACCGCCTTGTCATCAACACGCAACTCCTTCGTGGGGAATGCTAAAATTGGGATGGTTGACGGATGGTTTACACACCATTTTTGGGATGACCACCCACGAACGGGCTTGACGCATCCTTAAAATAACCCCTCAGTTGACAAAAAAAAAGTTATAACGCAACTTATTGCAACATCTTACAACGATCATAACTATTGATGAACCAGCTATGAATCCCAGTGGATCATCATTTTTGTTGGTTCATGACTAAGCTCTGTTTTTGTTGGTTGAATCCAGCACATCTCCAAGGTTCTGCGCCGGCTCTTCCGCCGTTTCTCGCGGCTGCGTTTGCGGCTGCGGCTGCGTTTCTTGCTGCGGCTGCGCTTGCGGCTGCGCCGGCGGGAACCAGAACCCGAACGGCTCCGGCTGCGCTTCGTTTTCTTCTTCTTTCCTGGAGGATTGGTGCCCCCAGGTCGCTGGCTAAGTTGGTTCATATAAGCTCAAGAACTAGGGTTTGTATGGGTTTATGGTGACTATAACTAATTACAGGCTATGGTACACTACAGTTAGATGGGTACCAAACCAACTTAATTAATGGCTGCACCACATTGTGGAGAAGGGATTGGCACTGAGGTCGTCCGTGTGAGGCTGCTCTCGTTTTTTCTTTTAAACCTGCCTCATTGTTGATGTCTAACCTTGCACTTATGGGGTCTCAACAATATCGAGTCCAGGTTTCTGAGTTCTCAGCCACTGAATAGGTGAACACCTTCAACACTAAGATCAAAAATCAAAATGTTGGACAGGCATAGTACAAGGTGGTGCCCCAGTTTGTTTGCTTCGTTTGCTAAGACTGCTATACGTGCGTTTATAAGTCCAACACAACGAGGGTTCATAGTAGATATGCATTATTAGAGCATGGCGGTTATAAATCAACAAACAGAAGTGGGGGGGGGCACAACCTTTTAGGTGATGTCTTATTCAACCAGGAGAATTGAGGTTGAAGGGCTTCCAAGTTTCTCTTGCCACTGGCAGAACTCTCATCGTCGCCAGAGTCATCTTTCTTTTTGGCTTTGCCCTTGTCGTCCGAGTCATCCGATTCATCCTTTCCAGAGAAACGCATTGCAAAGGAAGGCGTCAAAGAGAAAACAAATGTCAAAGTCCCAGTCCAAAGGCCTATAGCGCATGTTATATATATATATACTATGTATCTCTCTATGTGCACATTATTTGTGCACAATCTTGTGACTGTCCCAAAGCTCCTTCTTCGCCTTTTTTTCATCCTTTTTCTCATCTTCCTTGGATTCTGCTGCTTCCTTAGCGTCTTTCCTCAGTCTTCAGCACTGTCTCAGTCTGGAGTTGCAGAACTCATACATGGCCAATTCCCAGGGGGCCGTAAAATACCGTATACACAAGTAAATAAAATAGACATGATCACAATAGCAGCAGAATCATCAAAAGACTCCAGCCAATTCAATAAACAAAATGCAAATATCTGCTAATAACATCATATATATATATATTCAGATATCATATTTATACACTCATGAATACGAATATATTGGGGATACTCCTGGCCGAGCTACTCATCTGCTTCCTTCTTCTTTTGTTTCTCCTGCATTTTGTTGGCCAAGTCCTCAGCAGCCTTTTTCTTGGCCACGTGGATGCTGTCATCTTCACCTGGGGCGCCCATCATGTCACCATCCGGGATGGGATTCGGGGGGGTCAAGGATGAGCAATATGTGGTTCAATGCAATGAAAAACATGGAATAACATGGAATAACATGGTAAAACATGGAACAACAAGGAATAACATGGCAAAAACATGGAATAACACTGAATAACATGGTATTAAATGGAATAACATGGAAAAACATGGAATAACATGGTATAACATGGTATAACATGGAATAACATGGTAAAACATGGAATAACATGGTATAACATGGTATAACCTGGAATAACATGGTAAAACATGGTAGAACATGGAATAACATGGTATAACATGGTATAACATGGTATAACATGGTATAACATGGAAAAACATGGTATAACATGGTATAACATGGAATGACATGGTATAACATGGTAGAACATGGAATAACATGGTATAATATGGTATAACATGGAATGACATGGTAGAACATGGTATAACCTGGAATAACATGGTATAACATGGTAGAACATGGAATAACATGGTATAACATGGAATGACATGGTATAACATGGCAAAAACATGGAATAACACTGAATAACATGGTATAAAATGGAATAACATGGTAAAACATGGAATAACATGGTATAACATGGTATAACATGGAATAACATGGAATAACATGGAATAACATGGTATAACATGGAATGACATGGTAGAACATGGAATAATATGGAATAACATGGTATAACATGGAATGACATGGTATAACATGGTAGAACATGGAAAAACATGGTACAACATGGTATAACATGGAAAAACATGGAAGAACATGGAATAACATGGTATAACATGGAATAATATGGTATAACATGGTATAACCTGGTATAACATGGTATAACATGCTATAACCTGGAATAACATGGTATAACATGGTATAACATGGAAAAACATGGTATAACATGGCATAACATGGAATGACATGAAATAACATGGTATAACATGGAATGACATGGTATAACATGGTAGAACATGGAATAACATGGTATAACATGGTATAACATGGTATAACATGGAATAACATGGTATAACATGGAAGAACATGGAATAACATGGTATAACATGGTACAACATGGAGTAATCTGGTATAACATGGAATGATATGGTATAACATGGAATGACATGGTATGACATGGTAGAACATGGAATAACATGGTATAACATGGAAAAACATGGTATAACATGGTAGAACATGGTATAACATGGAATGACATGGTATAACATGGAATAACATGGAATAACATGGTATAACATGGAATGACATGGTATAACATGGTAGAACATGGAAAAACATGGTATAACATGGTATAACATGGAAAAAACATGGAAGAACATGGAATAACATGGAAAAACATGGAAGAACATGGAATAACATGGTATAACATGGAATAACATGGTATAACATGGTATAACCTGGAATAACATGGTATAACCTGGAATAACATGGTATAACATGGAATGACATGGTATAACATGGAATAACATGGTATAACATGGAATGACATGGTATAACATGGTAGAACATGGAATGACATGGTATAACATGGTATAACATGGAATAACATGGTATAACATGGTATAACATGGCATAACATGGAATAACATGGTATAACATTGTAGAACATGGAATAACATGGTATAACATGGAAAAACATAGAATTACATGGTATAACATGGAATGATATGGTATAACATGGAATGACATGGTATGACATGGTAGAACATGGAATAACATGGTATAACATGGAAAAACATGGTATAACATGGTAGAACATGGCATGACATGGTAAAACATGGTAGAACATGGAATAACATGGTATAACATGGAATGACATGGTATAACATGGAATAACATGGAATAACATGGTATAACATGGAATAACATGGTATAACATGGAAGAACATGGAATAACATGGTATAACATGGAATAACATGGTAAAACATGGAATAACATGGTATAACATGGTATAACATGGAATAACATGGAATAACATGGTAAAACATAGTATGTTATGGTATAACATGGTAAAACACGGAATAACATGGTATAACATGGTAAAACATGGAATAACATGGTATAACATGGAATGACATGGTAAAACATGGCAAAACATGGAATAACATGGAATAACATGGAATAACATGGAATAACATGGAATAACATGGTACAACATGGAATAACATGGTATAACATGGTATAACATGGTATAACATGGAATAACATTGTATAACATTGTAGAACAAGGAATAGCATGGTATAACATGGAACAACATGGAATAACATGGTATAACATGGAATGACATGGAATCACATGGCATAACATGGAATGACATGGTATAACATGGAATGACATGGAATAACATGGAATAACATGGAATAACATGGTATAACATGGTATAACATGGTAGAACATGGAAAAACATGGTATAACATGGTATAACATGGTATAACATGGAATGATATGGTATAACATGGAATGACATGGTATAACATGGTAGAACATGGAAAAACATGGTATAACATGGTATAACATGGAATGATATGGTATAACATGGAATGACATGGTATGACATGGTAGAACATGGAATAACATGGTATAACATGGAAAAACATGGTATAACATGGTAGAACATGGCATGACATGGTAAAACATGGTAGAACATGGAATAACATGGTATAACATGGAATAACATGGTATAACATGGAATGACATGGTATAACATGGTAGAACATGGAATAACATGGTATAACATGGAATGACCTGGTATAACATGGTATAACATGGTATAACACGGAATGACATGGTATAACATGGTAGAACATGGGAATAACATGGTATAACATGGAATGACCTGGTATAACATGGTATGTTATGGTATAACATGGTATAACACGGAAAAACATGGTATAACATGGTTTAAGAGGGTTTAACATGGAATACCATGGTATAACATGGAATGACATGGTAAAACATGGTAAAGCATGGTATAACATGGAATAACATGGAAAAACATGGAATAATATGGTATAACATGGTATAACATGGTATAACATGGAATGACATGGTATAACATGGTATGACATGGTAGAACATGGAATAACATGGTATAACATGGAAAAACATGGTATAACATGGTAGAACATGGCATGACATGGTAAAACATGGTAGAACATGGAATAACATGGTATAACATGGAATGACATGGTATAACATGGAATAACATGGAATAACATGGCATAACATGGTATAACATGGTATAACCTGGAATAACATGGTATAACATGGTATAACCTGGTATAACATGGTATGCTATGGTATAACATGGTATAACACGGAATAACATGGTTTAACATGGTATAACATGGAATAACATGGTATAACATGGTATAACATGGAATAACATGGAATAACATGGAATAACATGGAATAACATGAAATAACTTGGGATAACATGGTATAACATGGTATAACATGGAATAACATGAAATAACCTGGAATAACATGGAATAACATGGAATAACATGGAATAACATGGTATAACATGGTATAACATGGTAGAACATGGTATAACATGGAATAACATGGTATAACATGGTAGAACATGGAATAACATGGTATAACATGGAATAGCATGGTATAACATGGAATAACATGGAATAGCATGGAATAACATGGTACAACATGGAAGAACCTGCTATAACATGGAATAACATGGTATGACATGGAAGAGCATGGAATAAAATGGAATAACATGGTATAACATGGAAGAACATGGAATAACATGGTATAACATGGAATAACATGGAATAACATGGAATAACATGGTATAACATGGTATAACATGGAATAACCTGGTAAAAACATAGTATGTTATGGTATAACATGGTAAAACACGGAATAACATGGTATAACATGGTAAAACATGGAATAACATGGTATAACATGGAATGACATGGTAAAACATGGAAAAACATGGAATAACATGGAATAACATGGAATAACATGGAATAACATGGTACAACATGGAGTAACCTGGTATAACATGGTATAACATGGAATAACATGAAATAACCTGGAATAACATGGAATAACATGGTATAACATGGTATAACATGGAATAACATGAAATAACCTGGAATAACATGGTATAACATGGTATAACATGGTATAACATGGTATAACATGGTAGAACATGGAATAACATGGTATAACATGGAATAACATGGTAAAACATGGTAGAACATGGAATAACATGGTATAACATGGTACAACATGGTAAAACATGGAATAACATGGAATGACATGGTATGTTATGGTATAACATGGAATAACGTGGAATAACATGGAATAACATGATAAAACATGGTATAACATGGTATAACATGGTATAACATGGAATACCATGGTATAACATGGAATAGCATGGAATAACATGGAATAACATGGTATAACATGGTATAACATGGTATAACGTGGTATAACATGGTACAACATGAAACATGGTACAACATGGTATAACATGGAATAACATGGTATAACATGGTATAAAATAGTATATAACATGGAATAACATGGTATAACATGGAATAACATGGTATAACATGGTATAACATGGAATGACATGGTATAACATGGAATAGCATGGAATAACATGGTACAACATGGAAGAACCTGCTATAACATGGAATAACATGGTATGACATGGAAGAACATGGAATAACATGGAATAACATGGTATAACATGGAAGAACATGGAATAACATGGTATAACATGGAATAACATGGAATAACATGGAATAACATGGTAGAACATGGTAGAACATGGAATAACATGGAATAGCATGGTATAACATGGAATAACATGGAATAACATGGAATAACATGAAATAACATGGAATAACCTAGTATAACATGGTATAACATGGACTAACATGGTATAACATGGTATAACATGGAATAACATGGAATAACATGAAATAACATGGAATGACATGGTATAACATGGTATAACATGGAATAACATGAAATAACCTGGAATAACATGGAATAACATGGAATAACATGGTATAACATGGTATGTTATGTTATAACATGGAATAACGTGGAATAACATGGAATAACATGAAATAACCTGGAATAACATGGAATGACATGGTATAACATGGTAAAACATGGAAAACATGGAATAGCATGGAATAACATGGAATAACATGGTATAACATGGAATAACATGGAATAACCTGGTATAACATGGTATGCTATGGTATAACATGGTATAACACGGAATAACATGGTTTAACATGGTATAACATGGAATAACATGGTATAACATGGTATAACATGGAATAACATGGTATAACATGGAATGACATGGTAAAACATGGTAAAACATGGTATAACATGGAATAACATGGGCTAACATGGAATAACATGGAATAACATGGAATAACATGGAATAACATGGAATAACATGGAATAACATGAAATAACATGGAATGACATGGTATAACATGGTATAACATGGAATAACATGAAATAACCTGGAATAACATGGAATAACATGGAATAACATGGAATAACATGGTATAACATGGTATGTTATGGTATAACATGGAATAACGTGGAATAACATGGAATAACATGGAATAACATGGTAGAACAAAGAGTAATTATATAAATACTCCAGTACTAGTTAGCTCTCTTCGGTGGCCTCTCAACGCCCCTCAACCCGCCAGGAGACTTGACTCATCCTCTTCCTGGCGAGAATGGATGTTCTTTGGATCGTAGGGCATAAAATGATGCATTACACCGAGTCAGTTTGGTGTGTTCTTGGGATTTTGGATATTTTGGTATGCTTTGCTTCTGTGTGAAACGGCATAGTTACTGTTTGAAACGCTCACGCGGGACAAACTGAAATACAACAAAATGGGCGTAATTTCAGTCTATATGCCAAGTATGCGCTGCGAGAAAAAAAAGAAACACTACCAATAATAGATGGTTCCCCTATTTAGACCACCATTTACAATATTTATAAAGAGTTTTACATTGCCGAGTTTGATTACCAAAGGGTACATGTGAAAGTATTTGTTTTGAGGCATACCTCTACGTGGTTGTTTGAAAGCACCAGCCAAAATTGCTGTTTCCGCACAGGAGCATGAAGCAATCGCGGAAAACAATTAATTAATACAAGGTGGCGCCCACCCAGTAATAAGTTGGCTTATAAACCCCATTAACTATATGTAGTTATATTTCCCATAAGCCCGACTCAACCAAGTTACAAGTCAACTTAGCTTTGCTAACTATGGGGCACCACCTTGTAGGTATCACGGTATCAGTGAATCAAGTGGCAACTCGGCAAAAGCGCCACGATTCTGCCATTCCAAACTACCAAGCCAAACCAATCCTTGACGCTGGGTTGTAAGGCCTGTGCAATCTGCTGCATATGAACAAACACTTTCCAACCTGTGAAACCTCCGAGTTTCACCAACCAATATCGATTCATTCCTACCATTACTCCCACTTCAAGGCTTCGGCTTCGGATGAGTGAGAAGATCACCCTCCACTATGCCTGGTAATGGAAAACTGTCTTTATTTATTCATTGCTAAGGAGGTTAAACAACACAGATTTTTTTATAATCAATGATCCACATTGATCCACTATTTCATGGGTGTTGGATAAATTGTAAAACTGGTTCTGGGTGGAAAACCATCCGTCTTTGACAAATGTGAGTTTGTCAGTTGAACAAACATCATCCCTTAGTTTTTTTGTGGAGCATAAGAAACTTTCACCACCAAGCAGTATCAACCAGTATCATCATGGGTTACATATTGCATGAAATCCCCATTGTGTACATGTATATATGTATAATATTATATCAAGCTGTACCTATATATATATATAATGTATATGATAAAGAAATATATATATATATATATATTATGTATATGATAAATATACATCATTCATACATGCATATCCCCATTATATATGCTTAAATCCGGTTACTTCCCCGTATTTCTTGGTGAAGCAAACCATCAACATTTTGGCCGTGAACACATCCGCCAAAGCACCGCCTTCGCCAGATCTTTCACCTCTACAGGCGGTGATGCCACTGCTGCCACCGGTGGTGTCTCCGCGGTCTCCTGAAGCGAGGCCCCCTATCGATCCTATTGAGGACGCCGAGGAGATTTTGGTGCAAAGCCAAGGAAGTACCTACAATGCTGGTGCCCCAAGTCGTTTGCGAAGTTGGCGCAAATAAGTCCAATACCTTGGCTTTTGAATAGATATATGATAAATGCAGATGCATCTATACGTAATGGGGGGTCGAAACCAACTTATAACTGATATTGTTGGTGTTTTTGAAGGTTTATTCCAAAGGAAACATGGGGAAATTAAGGGTGATGTAGCTGAAGCTATTTGGATAACTCTTGGTGAAGCTTCGGATATAAAGAACATATCCCTAAAGATAAGAACATGTACATGTATAAATACCTTTAAACAACATAGTGTGCATTTCTGTGGTATATATATATATGTGTATAATATATTTTTAATTATTTTAAAATATATTATGTACATTCCTAACCCCCACACCAAGATTGACAAATGGACAAAACAAACATGAAGCCCAACCCAAGAATGGGCGCCAGAAAATCACCGTATACCGTATGCCCTCAGTTGCTCTTCCCAGGGAATGCCATTTCCTCAAACACATCCATATTATGTACATGATTAACCACTGAAATATAGCAGAACCATGTTCTCTTAATTAATTGTCATGATTGAATATACAAGGGATCAAAAGGGCTACAATATCATCCAGTCATAACTGTGTTTGCACATTATATGTGAACATGTGCATACTTTTTGTGTGTGAGTGGGTCAAAATTGAGGCATGAACTGAACAACGGGACACTTAGCACTCCAAAGTACCAAATATGCCCGCACATAGAATGCCACCCAAAGAATCAAGTCTCTTCCATGGGCGACATGCACAGATTCGATAGATCACTTTTTTTGATCCAGAGAACAGCAAACAGCATATAGATTTCCCCCATGTTTGATTATAGTTTCCAATGGTTTCCCCCATGTTTCAAACTATATTCCAATAGTTTCCACTGTATATAGATCTCTCCCATCGCCATCGCCATCTCCGAGCCTGTTCCACCTGGGTGGATCCTAGGAGCTCAGCAGCCCCAGGCAGCACCGGTGTCTCGGTCCTGGTGCTTGTGGGACAACCCTGATTT
>CAMXCT020002779.1:979330-1006830 GCA_947184155.2 Cladocopium goreaui
TCTGTCTGAGTTCATCCAAACGCCCTGTTTCCTCAGTGACTGGGCGGATGTGGCCTCCACCTCCTTGTCCTTGACGATACGAAGGATGACCCTGGCCTGGGCCTCTTCCTGGGAGCAATCTTCCAACAAGTGAAGGTGGGTACATCATTCACGTCAGCGTATTGGCCCAGGGATCAAGCGTGTTCAAATAAAGACCACTGGAGATCTCAAGATTGTGATCTAAATGATTCAGGATAAGCCGGATTGATGCTGATTGCTAACAAGAACTTCAGATTCAGCTGATTGTCACATCAACTAATCTCTCTCTCTATATATATATAACTACGATGCCCCCCTAACAAGTTTCGCGGCCAGTTGGAAGCATCCATACTGGCGCCAAACAACGACCACCAGCACCTGTGATGCAGCCGCAGTCTCCGTCTTCTGCTTGGTCCGCAAAGGGAAGATGATGCACGAGCCATCTGCGATGGGCGTGTCAACGTCCTCAAGGCTGGGTTGCTGCCTCCAACTAAATGGATGAAACATGATGAAACATGATGAAAGATTAAAAAAGGCCACCATGCAGAAACTATTTGAACTGCTTTCTGTGTTTCACAGTCTTTTCGTGGATCCAATTTGGTAGGAGCTGGTCCTTCTTGAGCTTGCCGTGCTTGCTAGGGGTCGATGTTGGATCCTCACACCAACATGGCAGTGGCTAACTCCCATGGCAGTAACTAAATAATGTCTGATTCTGGTGGGCTTCATTGATCCTTTTTAGCTCATGTATGTTCATGTCCGATCTTACTGAAGGGTAACCAAGAGGGTCAGTCATGCGTCATCACCTTGCGCACGCCGACTACAAAATGACAAAATGTTCGGATGCCTCCGGCATGATTCTAACGGCTTCCCTACTTACCCAATGGTTAGTTGATAGGGGTTCCATTAATGGATTATGATCTTCCTTATTGTAGTGGTTACAGTAGTATATATAATCCCCGAATAAATCATCAACCAACCATTTATCAGCTATGGCAATGCTATGGCTATATCCACTTATATCCCCATATTTGGCTGGCTAAATCCATACTGAATGACTATAATGTGGGTAAAACAATGCCATAAACCACCCATCTGGGAATGGTAAGTTTATACCACCTATCAAAACGGTGCTGACTGGGGGATGGTAAACATGACATTGTTTTACTCAATGGATTGGTTTAAGGGAAAATTTACAGGAAACCATAGATTTTCCCATTAAATATGGGGCTTTCCTGTAAATTTTCCCTTAATCCAATCCATTGATTTACCCACATTAATCAAACCAACCGCTGTGTTGAACACTCTTTGCGGCTCCTGGAGTCCAGTGCCGTTGCTGCTGACGTCGCGCACCCGCAAGTCGTTGGCTCCCCTGGGTTTGAGAGAGCAGCTACAGTAGCTGGTTGAAACATGGCAAAATATATACGAAAATAAACATAGTAGCCCACACAATGCTAGAAGCGTGACCATTGTTATTAGATGTTATTAGATTATCATGTTCGACTATGTCTAGTAATTCAATAGGATCTCACTTTCTTATCTTTTAGGGGATGACTACTTGAAACTCATCACATGGGGGGTTGAGGCACAACAAATGCACAAGGACACAATTTGTTTGAAACAGTCGGAGATATGATCTCTGGCAGGGAAACACAAGACAGTTGAATGGGGGGAAATTAACAGGAAAAATTGTGGATAAATCGGATGCAATTTATGAATATTTATGATAGAATGACATGAACCCCACAAACCATCACAAATTGTGGTTTATAATTTAATGTACTCCTGTTTCGGATGGTGTAAAATATGGCCCAACAAGGTTGGCTAGAACCAAAAAGTAGACAAGTAAAACTCTACTTAAATAACTAGTAGAAAGGCAAATTACTCTTCCATCTTTTTGGGCTAACTAGTAGAAACGTTTGTTGAACGCCGATTTTCTAGTCTATCTGCATCAGGTCTATCGTTTTCTTATCCAGTACCCTCTGGTAAACTAACATAACTATGGAAAATCACCATGTTTCATGGGTAAATCAACTATGAATGGCCATTTTCAATAGCTATGTTAAATTACCAGAGGGTAGTAGTGATTGAAACTGGTGAGCACGGCTGATTTAGACAAGCAGCACAAGTCTGAGCTCCACGTGCGTGTTGGAAGCGCCAATGCATACCACCTGGTCCACTTCTCCACACTGTGACGCCAGAAGCCATGAAACATCATGTTCTAAAAGTGCGTGAGCATGTGCATTCCTCAGTAAATCTGGCTGAATTGCAATCAATGAATCGATCAATCAATCATATCAATCAGTCAATCAATCAAGCAGTCAATCAAGCAGTCAATCAATCATTCAATCAATCAATCAATCAACAATATGAAGCAAGGAAATTTGGGGAGGTTCGTGAGGTCGTGACAACAATCTGCTCTGTCCAATGGGCATGTTGCAAGGGCCAAATTAGATGCCAGAAAATACCCCCTGTGCAACTTGGTCAGTAACTAGGCTAAGACTTGCATTCATCGTGGATGTATCTATGTATACATATATATATCTATCTATCTATCTATATCTATATATATATATATGTATATCTATATATATATATATATCTATATATATACATATATATGAATATAATATATATATATCTCTCTCTCTCTCTCCCTCTCTCTCTCTCTCTCTCCCTCTCTCTCTCTCTGCTCCCTCTCTCCCTCTCTCCCTCTCTCCCTCTCTCCCTCCTCTCTCCTCTCTCTCCCTCTCCCTCTCCTCCCTCTCCCTCTCCTCCTCCCTCTCTCCTCCCTCTCTCCCTCTCTCCCTCTCTTCTCCCTCTCCCTCCCTCTTTCCCTCTCCCTCTCCCTCTCTCCCTCTCTCCCTCCCTCCCTCTCCCTCTCTCCCCCTCTCCCTCTCTCCCTCTCTCTCTCTCTCCCTCCCTCCCTCCCTCTCTCCCTCCCTCCCTCTTATAGATGGGATATGATATTGGGTTATACCCCCAGTTAGATTGATGAAGGGATGAAATGTATACCCCCAGTTAGTTTAATACCACCAGTTAGTTAGTTATAGACCAACTAATATATACTCTCAGTTAGTTCGTATATGTTCGTATATACCCCCCGTTAGATTAATATGCCGCATAGATGGGATGAACTACGGCTTCTGATGACCTGGAAGTTGGTTTTGGAGCTGCGGCCAATGGTTATGGCTGGGCCATCAGGCACCAGCTCCAGCTCTTTGGGAGCGTCCTGGAGGCGAAGCTGTAGACCGTGTAAACCATTTGTTACATGTATAAATGTACTTTCATCAAGAAATTAGTGTATACATACATACATGTATCTATATCTATATCTATATATATATGTATGAATATTTAAATAATCATTATATAGGTGTATATATCTAGGTACATACCGACAGAGAGAGTAAATGGAATGGATATGCAATGGCATATATAATATGTATATAAAACAATACGTAGTCATAATCATATGGCAAATACAAGCTATAAATATATATATATATAAATATCATTCAGCGTATCTTATTTTCAGATGTACTTCTTGCGAAAACATGTGCATGATGTTTCAAACATATGTACATCGTAGAATTCTATATCGTCTTATCTGCCAACAAAGGGCATAGTTACCTTACTTAGTTCATGTGCCTAATACCGGTGTAAAACAATGTCAAGAAGAAACATCAACACAAATTGCGGAAATCATGCTGTCACCCGTGGGGGCAAGGGACACACAACATCACACAACTGTCATATGAGGAGAAAAATGAGCATGAGACGAAAGCTCAACCTGCAGGGCATCCAATTCCGAATGGTCCACATCTGGGCAGTGTTCGAAACACCCCGTCATTCTACGTCAAGCAAAAACTGGTTGCTGGGAAGGAACATGCCAAGAGTTTCACAGTGACAATACCCAAGATATATCAAGATATTGGATAGAACAACCCCTTTCAATCATCAACCGACCAGAAATTTAGTGTGTTTTCTGTTTCTTGCGTGCAACCCGTCATCCAGTCCTTACCAACCTGCAAGCTAATACCTCAACATGCTGGGGTGAATCCTGATGGATCGGTGATGTAATGGGGATATATAAATATACAACTAACCATCGGGGATGTGTGTATATAATATATGAATTTATATATACATATATATATAATTCATATAATATAAAATAATATATATTATCCAATAATATGGTTAGCTAAGTTTGGTTTGTAACTAGGCTAAACAACGGGGATTGACGGTAGATATATCTATGGCATTCTATGGCTAGATACTGGTGAGTTTATATATAACATTAAATAACAACCAACTTATAACTGAGGGGAACCATCCTGCAGGATAGGTGTTTATCCTCACTTATACTCAAACATGACCAATCTATGCGGACCAAATATATTCTAATATGACCAATCTATGCGGATTTTATCAGCGAGAATTGGATATACTACTCATCACCAGGATATACATTGTAAATCATGATAATGCATAACTGGATACCCAACAATATACACATATGTATGCAAACATGGAAAGAAAATGAAAGCAATGGGATACACTCCAAAATGCCAAAATGCTTATTTAAGAAGGCAAGATTATGAAAAACCAATGGATTTGGGGGCATGCCTTTATTGGGCAAACCTGAATTCCAATAGAAAAATGCTGTTGTTCTACGGGGTTCCGCGTTGAAAAATACATTTCGACAATGGTGATCGTCTCTGGCAAAATGCATGCAACATCATGCAACTCTCTTCCATCTGTGTGTGTGACCGATGCTTGCATACGCAAGCACATACTGAGAGCCTTAACCTCAACGATGGAACCAACAACTGCAACAACCGTGCTCGCTTGTGGCCTTGTACTTGTCTTCAGCGATTCCATGATGAAACTTGATGGGGGGAACACCAAAGGTAGGTGATCAAGAAGGGGAAGCAAAGCCTCTCCGTGTAAAGGCTGGCTGTGTGTAAAAGCGTGCTGTGTGCAGAAGCTTCTGTGTGTAAATTGTTTTCTGTGTAAAGGCATCTGTGGGTAAAAGGGTCTGTGTAAAAACTGCTGTGCATAAAGACTTCTGTGCATATAGGCTTCTGTGCGGAAAAGTGTCTGTGTGTAAAAGCCGCTCTGGGTAAAGTTTCTGCATGTAAAAGTTTTGGTGTGTAAAAACTTATTTGTGCAGTCTGCGTGGCATGGGCAACCTTTTCTGTGTCAAAGTTTTCCTGTGTAAAAGTTTCTTTGTGTAAAAATTGTTCTGTGCAAAGGTTTCTCTGTGTAAAAGGTTCTGTGTGTAAAAGCGCCTGTGTGCCTTTATTTATGCGTGTAAATGCATCTTTGTGCAAAGCATCGGTGTATAAAAACTTCTGTGTTCAAAACTTATTTGCGTAAAAACCTCTGTATGTAGAGGCGTCTGCGTGTAAAAGTTTATCTGTGCGCAAACCTCTCTGTGTAAGAGTATCTGCGCATAAAAGCTTCTCTGTGTATATAAAGGTTTCTGTGCGTAACGTCGTCTGTTTGTAGAAGCGTATCGGTGCAAAATGCGTCACCACAGAAAAATCGAAAAAAACAATGAAACAAAAGAATCCAAACTCAAATTCTTGCTGTCGTTACGTTGTTGGCCACAAGGGGTCATGTTGGCTGGCTTTCGCGACAAAAAACACCACACATTTCGAGGTTTTTGGCGCCTCCCAGGCCAAAAACCACGGTACTGTTACTGTTACTGTTACTGTTACTGTTGTTGTTGTTGTTGTTACCCCTGCAGCTTTTTTCTGTCTCGTAGTGGCCGAAAATCGTCAAATAGGTGGTGTTTTTGCAACTGTTTGAGACTCTTGGAGCAAAGAACACCGTAAATACCGATATTTGTTGCGCCTCGGAAGTCCAAAACCACGGTATTTATGATGTTGTTTCTTCTGCCAGCAAAAAACCACGGTATTTACAGTGTTTTTTGGACAGCACCGAGCAAAAACACTGGTATTTGCGCAGTTTTCGGCATGTTGCAAGAAGTTTTTTCCATGAAAAAAGTCACAAAAACAATGTATATAAATTACAGTGTTTGGGGTCTGATTTTAGGGTTTGTGACGGGGTGGCGGGTCCTGAAATGAACAGCAATCGCCTGAAGAAAATCAGATAACTGGGCTGGCCAGCATCCCCTTTACTTCGCAAAGCTAAACTCAAGGTAGCACCACTGGAGCTACCTTTCGTGACTTTGTAATTGGACATCTTCAAAACTTGGAACGAAATTCACAACTGGTCTTTTGCAATTGTCCCAAGCCTTTTACGAATCCCATCCCCAACTTTTCCCCCGTCCCTAAGTGAACATATATAGAAGAGGGACGGGCTCTTCACATGTGTTTTTTGAACGTATGAACACACACACACATGTGTGTGTGTGCGTGTGAAGGGTAGCAAATGGTTCAGGAAAATCCTAAAGTGACCTACATTGTAGGTTTGTACGCTTCGCAGAACGGGGTAGCTGCCATCCAGGGGATAAGGTGGGTCCATCTACACAGGTGAACATCCAGGGGGCCTGGTGTTTGTCGATTCAACTATATAGTTTTCCAAAGAAGTTGCAAATCACCTGCTGTATTACTTCTGTATTCTTATGTATGGAAATCATTGAAAATCAAGGCGCGCCCAGTTTCCTTGTTTCGGCAATATCCCAAGGATCCCACATGTATCAAACAAAGGGGGGGCCATGTTGTTTCAACGGTTTTCAATCTATCCACATATACACGCAATCTATTTTTCCAGTTTATTTCCACCAAATTTAATTTGTACTACATCATATCTGGTGTTAGCTGCTGGTCATTCCAAAGGGATTGACAAAGTACACGCATTTCAGATGATCGGGGTCTGTATGGTTACATGGTTTACGGTGTATTGCAAGGGCAGGGTACCTGCATGTCCCAACAGTTACTCAAGAACTGAGTTTCGAATGTTTAGATGGAAAAACGTAAGGTGGAGTAGCTATGAAATCTATAGCTGGTGAGTGGTAACATCTCAATATATATGTTGGCGTGTCTTTCGTGACAAGAGGGTAGCCGAACATGCGCAGTATAAATGGGGTAACCACCCCACATGGGGATCCCCAGTACATATTCCGAATATGGGCCTCAAAATGAACAGATCCAATACTAAACCAGGGTTTCCTGGTAGGCGGTGTTCAAGATTTTATGGTCCATTTGTCTTACTCCGTTGTGCCATCCCTAGTGAGGCGTTTTCAGCCGCGGTTCGCATTGCTGGAGGCAAAGCATAACTCTCGGGCAGAGTTGCACATGCCAAGGTAATGCGGGCGAATAAACCCTGCTGTCGCTACACTTGGGATACTTGATGCCTGCTGAACCGATCTTAGCGGAACATAAGACTTCTACAGGGGTCGTTGTTGGTGGTTATTTTATTGGGATGGAAATTGCTTGCAACTTGGAGGGTGGTCATATGATGTGAGTGAACTCATTTCGTCATCACTGTGCTGAGCGGTCCATTTACTCCTCAACTGCAGCGGTCCGGCCGGTCGGGCGAGGGTCACATGGCAGTTTCTGAAGCTGGAAATGAGAAATACAGCTGGAAGAGTCACCTACCATAGGTTGCCCACATCTAAACATTCAGACATATACTTTCGATCCAAAAAAATAACCGGTCTACAGTACGTATTTGCATACCTACTACTGTATATCCATCTATATCCAAATTATATCATCCATATCCACATCGTGGCGGGTTGACCAGCCTGGATTATCCCTAATGATTGAAGCTTTGGTGGTATTACCCTCGGGTAAACGAACAGTTGACTATGGAAAACCACCATTTTGAATGGGCAAATCAACCAAAACATGGGCCATGTTCGATAGCTATAAAATCACAATCCTTAAAAACGATCAATCAACGTACTAAATGGCCATGTTCAATAGCAGACTGTTAGTTTACCAAATGCCACTCGCCAGGAAAGGTGCTCCCAGGCATGAGCCTCCTCCAAATTTCCTGCTTCCAGGGTTTCGGCCTCCTGTGGAGTGAGGTGCTTTTCTGCTTGCGACAAGGGTTCCCTCCGGTTATTTAACATAGCCATGGAAAAGGGTCATTCTATACATGATGAATGATGACAAAACATGATTTACCTAGTCAAATTGGTGATTTTGCAAATAGTTTTGCGTATAGCTACACATTGAATTACCAAAGGGCAACCGTTGAGAATGGTGATTTATGTGGAATATTAGTAATAACATTGTACATAATTAGAAAGCGCAACACCCAACATGATGTTTAGCTGTGTCTCAAATTTAATCTATACCCGCCATGGCAAATTTTGATGAGGAACATGAGGCTCTAAATCCAGTAAAAATGGTCATTTCCTAGTTTCAAACAAACCCATATGGAAATCAGTGGGGATCATGAAAACACTGGTAAGCGTGGAAAATAAACGTTTTGAGACCACCAACCAGTGACAAAATTGAAGCCTTCCCCCTAAAATGGGGGCTGCTGGGCTGCGGGGCTGCGATTCAAAACACTCCATGCGCCAAATTGTGGCATTGTTTCACAAGAAACGTTGCAGGTGTTTCCTCTGCAATTCACTCTGGTTGCCCTGTCAATGTTCCTTTAAACACCTACAGTAATGTCCTTGTCCAAAAATTGGGCCCAAATCCATGTTTCCAGCAGTCCATCACCGTCTTTGCCTGTAAAATCCGTTGTGTGCGGCAAACTCCATTGATGGATGACTGGTATTGTTTGGCTCATCCCGAAATCATCCAAGCTGAAGCCTGAGACATCTGGTATGGTCAAACTCTCAGCTCCTTCCCGAGGGCTACAAGGGCTTCCTCCAGCAACATGCAGGCAGCCGCAAGGCCTCTCGTCCCCTTTGGGGATATTTTTTTTGGATGAAATAACTCGCTTGGCTGCTGGGGGATGTATTTCATGGATATTTATATACCGGGTACCATCTGGTTATTTAACATAGCCATGGAAAATCACCATTTTTAATAGGTAAACCATCTATTTCTATGGGCCATTTTCCATGGCTATGTTCAATAACCAGAGGGTATCTATAGTTGGCTGCGGGTTGAATCATCAATCCGCTTAGCATCGCTGGGGAGCCTTCCTGTAACTGATCACCCACCAGTGGCCTTCTTTGGAGCCATACCTGCACCAAGACCAACAGGTGATCGTGACTTTTTGCACAAAAAATCACGGGCCAAAAGAAAAAAGTGATTTTGGGGATCGTGTATTATTGGTTTTGCACATTATTACTCATTATTTAAATACTTATTCCCTATAGGCTCAATTCATTCAACTTGGTTTTAATGATTTGATTTGTGCTGATGGTTGCGAGGTTGTTTTGATGTTCAATGGTTTATCTCAGTTTATCCTAATCTCACCCAGCCAAAAAGGAGATAAATTGGGACACTGGTCCCACATGTTGAGGCATACCATACCATCTATGATCATCTATGACTTCGTGGTGCTGGTTGAATGCCGTCAACTCCTACGAGAAGAAACCCCAAAACGATAGGTAAGCTGGCTTATAACTAAACCAACTGGGATTCATGGCAGATATCTCTAAATACTAAGAAAACCACACTACAATTGGACAGGGACCACATTGCAAGCATCATTGCTCTGCCAGCATGCCGCCTTTTTTGATCATTTTTGGGAGTGTCAGCTTTCATCAACTACTTCTATATCTTCTGGTAATCAAACAGAAGGCAAATGACCATGCCGGTTCATGGGATTTTCCCATCAAAAAGATCCCAATGAATTTGGGGATGTGGCTTTCCCAACCGGCCATTCGCATACCGGGTAAACCAGTCTAGGCCCAACCGGCCCCTCCAAGGCCATTCGCAGCTCTCCAGCTGCCAGCACCTGGTTTGAGCAGTCTAGCATCATGCAATAAACATCTCATGTCTATATATATATGTATCTATTAAAAAAAACACATGGAGCCAGCAATTTACAGTACTACACATAGAGCAATTAAGTTTGTTTTGCCAAATTAGATGGACTCTTCATCAAAAAAAGAAATAACAACACATTGAAACTTGGATGACATGATAAAGGCAACACGTTTTTTGGGACCAAACCCAACAGGTATCTGGCAGACATTTCATGAGTGTTTTTGTTCAAACACCTGAGCGCACAAGTTCCTACCACAAGTAGTTTGAACTACCCTCTCTCTACAGTACTGGCATTTTTCTTTCTTGGATTTTTCTCATCTCTCTCTTCAACTGGCAATGAAATTGCTAGATACTGGGCCTTTGTAAGCGGGGTCTTTCCCCAAAAAGACCTTGGAACCTTGGAAAGCCCCCCGGTGACGGCCGCTTGGGCGGTGACAAGCAAGGTCTTGAGCCGCGAAAGTCCTTCGGCCTTGTTGTTCGGCCGCATCCTCGGCAGAAATCATTGGGGGCTTAGGCATGGCAAAGAATTTTATTTCAATTATACCCACGGCCCATGTATTTGCATGTATATACTTGATGGTCTGACATGAAATATATATCTACATCTTTAATATTCTTGCTGGCAGAATGCTGGCAGTATATGAATGAAAAAAACAGCGCAACATGAAACTCATGGTGTTTCTGGGGTTCAGGGGCAACCAAGAAACAATTGTACTGTGCGGGTGGGCCTTTTACGCTTACAACATTTCATTTGAAAGCGCGTGCTTCTCTTTTGGCAGCTATGAGTTGCAGCTGCAGCTTAAACAATGCAAGACAAACCGACTTCAATACAGCTCACAATAGATGGCCTTGGATTTGCTAGGTCCAAACAAATAAAGACAAACAAAACATAACAAAACATATTCCCCTTCTTATCGTTAGCCAGTGGGATCCTTGAACAAAATAATCATCTTCCGCAAATCCAGCAGGTTCTTATGCCAGCTATGGCCAGCTCATCAACCAAAGTTCATCAACCTGAAGTGCCAACATTTTATCAGCTCTTCAAGTGGATACTGAACGGTGGACGGTGGTCGAAATTCTCTGGAATGTTGGAGGTTTCTAGTCGCTGTATCGAAAATCGCATGATTGTTGTTGATAAAGTCGGAACATATTGCTACAATGAAGGGGAAAACATTCTCTTAGTCAATCATTCAACCACCAACAGTCACTCATTATCACTCATTCAGCATATTCTGTACGAAGCCGGCAATCTGCTCGAACGCCCTCTGATGTGAAGGGTCATGGAAGACTGGTAGCAAGAGCGCGTCGTGAAAGCCTGGCGATGGGTGCTGGATGGCACATCCAGTGATGGCACATGGCATATCTACCTGCCGCCTCCCCAGAAAAAAACACCCATATAAAGTAGGTAGAGAATGATAGATATGCTATACCTGGATGGCAGCTTGTAAATGACATTTAGTGCTGTCCAGAATAACCCAAGTGCCATAGGGATAAATAGGGAATGATGGGCAGATTGATCGACGGAGATCCTGACAAAGGGTCACAGAGATACCAACCGACCAACAAACAAACATGCAAAATCATATGCAGTAAATACGTTCGATGCAAAATAGATGGACGCACAAAACAGAAACAAACCAACAGACTATAAATATCTGTATAAAGTAATAGTTATCATATGAGTTATATTGATATTATTGATTTATGATCACTTTTGTAGGATATAATACTGTTCTAATGATGTCGGGGTTTGCCATACATCTCATCTGGCCATGCCCTTGGCCTGCGACTTCCAGATACTGCACCGTAGCCAGCTGAGCGAAGCGTTTGGCGTCGCTCTGTACCAGATCCAAATCGCAGGACACGACCATGACTTTCGAATCTCCTTAGAGTCCCGAAGAGACATATACCTCTTTGGGTAAACAAAGATAGCAGGAAATCCATGGAAATCCTCTGAGAAATATGGAGGTTTTTATGTTTTTGATAGGAAAGTCAAGTCTAAATGAGGGATTTTCCATTGCAACGTTTGATCACCGGAGGGTAAGTAGCAACTTTTGGGAGATGGGACCAATATTGCAAATAGTTATAAAAAGTGGAAGTTCAAGATACTTTAAGCAGCTCAAATTGTGATACAACTCTTTATGAGTGTCCAGCAATTTTTGAAGCTAATCACCTGGCCAATTGGGAGTTCCGTCAACAGCGGGTATACTAATCACTGGCATGCATCCCAGTATATAATAGTATATACTGGAACTGGACCAAAGAATGTAGCTGGCAAACTGAGAAAAATACAACACAACTAGAAATGACCACTTGGATATGCGGTATATAAATTGGTTCTTACTGGCATCTGGCCCATCTGGCTGAGCAACTGAAGCCGGCAGGGATGCACAGCCAGCAGGGGCAAGTGACTTTCAGGGACGGTTTCTACCACCCACTATAGCAACTAATGGTGATGTTGGGGATTGTTTTCTGTTGGGTTTACCGGTTTACCACACTATGAACATCTACAATCAGGAGTTTGACCAAGTAAATTGCTGACAGGGCAAGTTTTAAGGGAATTAGGACCAGCCAACTGCAACTACTTGAGATTTAGTGGGAATCATATCAGAATAAGTCGCACCAGGTGGGCCATTTGAATGTGCATTGTCACTGTGTAGATTATATTAAATATTATTGGATAGCCTATCTGTGTTATACCGGTGGGTCTAAGCCAATTGGACATAGCTATATCGGTTGAATTTTTTGACCCATACCTACATCCCATTGGTTCACAACCAGCGGTACCGATCCAGGTTGAGGATTGGCAAACGGAGCAGGTAAAATGTAACAATTGGAAGAGTTGCACAGTTATCATAATTTCAGCAAGTGAAGGACTGATACAAATATATATATATATATATACAATATAATACCATAATATACCATAATCATCAAAAACATATATATTATCATAAGCAACCAAACAACATGTTTTGCGTCTTTAACCCGTCAAAACAACGTGTTCAAGCCAGGCGGAGACTAAAAACCTTCAATCAAAAAGGAGTTGGAAAGTGAATCATTAGTTGCATGAATTTCCAATCATTCATTAATTCATTATATTCATTGTATATTTCATTGTTTTGAGCGTTGATTGATTGTGGGTTAGGACTTGCTGGACCCTTAAGTCTTCCAAACCACATCTTTGATGGGGGCGTTCAGGTCTTGTCAAAGATGTCAAAGGGCAAAACACCATGTTTGAAACCCTCATGACGGGATCACAAAACGTCCGTTTTCAACGGAAAATTCTGACCCCCATGGATTTCCATGGTTTGATGTTCCGCCGGGTTTACACCCCAGCGTCGCAACTTCTGTTGCTGCGAGGGTGTCAAAGCAAAGCACAAGGACCACTTCCTTGGTCAAATGGCTCCCAAGCACACCCTGAAAGGTGACCGTAACCCACGTTGCGCTTTGTGAATTTGAAGGTTCCATTTTGGAGAACACATCAGAAGCAAGGTCCGTACAAAGAAAAACGGGCACCATCATTTTCAGGATATGTCTTGATTGGTGAACATTCATGGGAAAACATGCGTAGAATTCATCAGAAGTACTGCTGGGCTGTCACTGAAACAAAGCAGTAAAATCATCATCAAAATTGATACTATTCCACACGGGATTGTAGTGGCGCCAGACTTCCCAACTCACTATTCACAGTTGAATTTCCAACCCGGCCACTTCCGGAAAGTCATCTTCCAGCTTCCAAACAATATACCCTCTGCTAGTCAAACGTGGCAACTGAAAATCCCCCCGTTCTGGATTATAGTTGTCCATTGTACTATATATCTGCAGTACCCCTAAAAAAGGCAGGAAACAACATCTACCACTATTTTGGTAGGACTTTTTTCCATTGCCATCCGGACTTTACTTTATTTTACTGTCCTATATTTTTGTTGGGGGGGTGCTATACATGTGAGCAGTTTTCAAAACCCTCCGTAGTCTGTCGTCCCTTTCTGCTGCCCGGTTGATAGGGATTCCCATCATGGATTCTGATGATCCCAATATATTGGTTAGTATAATCACTAAACTCAACATCAACCAACCATCACTTACTAGTTACCTCCAGCTATATCCTCATACTGATACTCATATTTCGGTATATTGTGCTGGTTAAAATCAATGTTGAATGACTATAATTATAATCATCAACCTAATGGGTTGTGATATTCTCTACTACTGTACATTGGTCCGTATAATCAACATGAATCCCATAATCATAATATAATGTCCCACATGTTCCCTATTATCATCATCAACCAACACATATTGGCTAGTACAATCCGCTAACTACTCAATCAACCATCACTTATTAGTTGTATCCACTTATATCCGCTTATATCAACTTATATCCTTATATTTTGCTAGTTAAGATCCATATGAACCGGGGAAAGGGAGAAATTCCTTTGGCTATTCAGCCAGGGCTCTTGGCTACCTCCAAGTCAGCAGAGCCAAGGAATTCATCTCGGGCGGCCTGGTGGAACAAACGGCCTGGAGGATCTTCCAAGAAACATGGAGATGATTAACGAAGAAAACCATGGGAATTTCATGGGATGTAGAACTGATTTATGATAGCTCAAATATACTAAAATGGGATTTCATGGGATATAAAATGGGTATTCGGAAGATCACACCCATAGATTGTAACTGCTTCGTGTTTGTGGAGTACCCAGTTCTTCACCAGCTACTTTCCTCCAGGGATGATCCTCCAAGTATTAGGCCCCAGCAAACTTTGCTTAGAACCCTACGGCCTAATATTTAAACCAAAATGAATCCCATCTTTGGGGTTTCTTCTTTGTCATTTCGGCAGTGTTTTCGAGGGTGTTTTTCTGTTTTCGTGCGATAAACTCAAATCCCATTCTAATCCATTCCCCTGGCACATCAATATACCCTCTGGTAAACATACAAAAACTATTGAAAATGGCCATAGAAAAAATGAATTTACCCATGAAAAATGGTGGATCTTTCCATAGTTACGTAAACGTTTACCAGAGGGTAACAAACATGGAAGGCTAAGGATGCCTCAACCACAAGGCCATCTTTTGAGGTCAGACGCAGTTCAAACACCAGATCTAGTTCGCATCTAGATAAATACATGTAGATAAATGATAGTTTCACATATAATCACATATATCACCATCCAACACTGTATGTACCTCAGGCTGAGTGGATAGTAACTAGTAACCATCAAAAATAATGCAGTGACATGTATATCTGCCTAACCTAGTTATATATATTATATATATACACCCAAAAAATATAATTTCGTCATATTACGTAGTTAACATATATACATATATAATTATATATATAGTGTACACACTATATATTTATATTACATGGGATTTTGTCGAACATACAAGTACCATGTTTTTTTCCAAGGCATCTACGGAGCCCGTCCTCCAGCCATCGTTGCTGCAGAAAGCATCGTGCGTCACGATGCGATGCGCCGCTGAAGGTGAAGTCCAGCCAAGGACACAGTGCCACACCGCCCAGGACACCTGGACAAAAACAAAGCACCACCAAAATAGTTTCAGTAGATAGATATGATAAGTAAATATATATATATATATATATATTGTGATATATTATACATGTAATTAGTGGTATCTATGTGGTTAGTCCCTGTGTACCCAATGGCAGTGCCAAAGCCTCCATGTTTTGAGTTACCTCATGGTCGGGGCACTTCCAGCAGATGCCAGCAGTTGGAAACCATGCGTACCCGGTAATCAAACGTGGCTAGCTGGAAAATCCCTATTTAAAAAAAATGGTTTCAATAGGTTTCAAGGTTTCAATGGGAAGATAATCTATAAATGAGAATTCTTCGATTGCCACCTTGACTACCAGATCAACTGTCCCAATGGATTGATCCCTTGGTGACTTGGTGATTGAAATGGCAACATCTTGTGTTGCCAAATTGCGAACCTGCATGACGATCCAAGTGTGGAACATCTCCAAACAGGAAATCGACTAGAATGAAGCCTGAAGTGAACCAAGTGTAAGCCACGCTATTTTTGATGTTAACCTAGTAGACTTCTAGATTCTCTAAATTATCGTGACTAGAATGTTAAACTAGTCTAATGAATTTAACTTTCGAACACGCAGCGCGCTCAAGCGTAGCATATGTGCGATGATGTAACATCAAATAAGGGAAACTTAGAAACATTGCTTGAGAGCATCTGCCACCAAACAATAAGAATCAGTGACTTCCACCAAAAAACAAGCCCTGTGCCGGGAACGGCCACAGAGGTGGTGTCCCCTCAATAAAAAGTTGATATATAAGATGCCCGTCAAACTATGGCTATCTCATGATGATCATTCTATACCCTCTAGTAAACTAACATAACTATGGAAAATCACCATGTTTAATGGGAAAATCCACTATAAATGGCCATTTTCAATAGCTATGTTAAATTACCAGAGGGTATCTAGTTATAAATCAATGTGGATCCAATGTAGCCCAGGATTTGGGGGCACCATCTTGCAAAAGAATGTATTGGCGGTTCTACATCCCACATTGTTGGTGGAGTATATCATATCTCATTATACCCCCGGTTATACCCCCCACATCCCCCCACCATATCCACATATCCTGGTTGGTTTAACGGTTTAACCATGTTAACCCATATGAAAAAACACTCAGTACCTCTGACCGACCCATTGGTAAACAGACTCCCATTGTTGCTGATTATATAAGCCCACTGAACCCCATGACAATCCAATGGTAATCCCATTCTTGGGACAACTAAACATCCTATGTTTGATACCGTAATCCCATTACCCTTTGGTCATTTAATGGAAAATCACATGTTTTTTACTTACTAAAAGTAGGTAAAGTATATCAAACTAAATGGGCAATGGCTTTCATAGCAAACTATCAAATTACTGGAGGGTAATGGCTGGCATGACGGGTTTGTAAATGGTTGGCATCACTGGTTATCAAATGTTATAGGATAGATGGGAAAATCAACAAAACTCCATTACTAAATCCCAGATGTCTGAAATAGATATAGATATGTATCGATGGTGTTTCCTCCGCCATTTCAAGGCTTCCAACTCTTCTATCTATGACTGGGGATTACAGTACTATCATCCAATCTCATTAATGCCAGCAATCACCCTGAAGTAGATTGACTGACTATGGACAATTCAAACATATTATAGTTTTAGTCTTTTAAGTGACTTGTTTCGAACATGTCCATATCCCATCATACTTTGTCTATTCCAAAATGATTATGCACGTCCCCACTATATTATATCCCATTACGCTCCCAGTACACCATACCATCTGATGGTTAAATCACACTATTCTTCAGATTATTCCAAATTAATCCCAGAATGATTATACATATCCCCATCATCCTGTTAATGCATGTCAATCTGGCTGAATGTGTTACATGTTACTAATCCGAAAAAAGCTGTTATCATGCAGCCTTTTATGGATGATTCCCTGGATTCAATTTTCATTCCAGTGACGTCACGAAGTGAGGTAATGATAAATTTCATCCAGAGTAACAGAGTAACGATTACATCACTATTCCCATCATCCCATAAATCAATATTAATCAACAAACTCAATGAAAAAAATCGCACTTGCAAGTGCAGTTCAAGTTACAAGTGGATATATAAGCATAGCTATTGAGCTGCTCAGGGGTCCATATTCCCACTTATGGGGTTGAAATATCATGGCTATATGGTTATATCCATAAGTGACCCCAACTGCACCCCAAAGCAGGTACTACCAACAACATTCTATGGCTACCACTGGTTGATGATCATGGTTGGCCATTCATACATCCCAAATTAATCCACAAAATCTGTTTAAAAGATGAATATTATTGATATTACTCCCATTCATGCTGGTCATCCAAAAAAAAAAACACCAAATCCAGCCACTCGATAACCAGGGCCCAGGGTCAATCCAATTCCCTGTGAAATCCTCCATTTCGACATATTTCGATCATGACTTTCCCATCGTTCTATCCCACCAAGGTCGACCCCTGGTGACCCCGGCGCCTGGCATGTCCGCCAGCAAGGCTTGGATGCACATGTAGCCGCCCGCGGAGTCGCCAGAAAGAATCACCCGGCAGCCTGCGACATTTTACACCCGGCTGGACATGCAGAAATCTGTGGGGAATCCTATGGCTTTTCCTAACTTTTCCTTGCGGATAAAGCCACGACGATTACGCCAAGTCACAATGGCAATGTGTTGATATGTATTGTTAAAAAAATAAATTAATACATATAATATATATATATACATAATTAAAAACATCACGCTACATATATTATAACTGTTTATAATTAATTATATAAACACACAATTACAAGTGGAAGCCGTGAAAACATGGCTGCTGCATGTCCCATGAGATCAAAATTTTGTAGTTAGGATAGGAGGTCACTAAGAATCATTCGATTTTGCTGGGTTGGTATAAGAGAAAGTCTTAAGCAGAAACCATGGTTTTTGCCAGTAATTATCGGTGTTTCCGATGTTTTCCTGCAAATATCCCATGCTGGGAAACAGTCATGGAGGATCATTCTGGATGTGGGACGTGACTTCTGTGGACGGAAGACACAGCCGTGACTCTTCAACGCGGGTCAAAATATGCTGACGCGAACACAGCTTGATGATTTCAAAGATCAGCACAGGTGAAAATTTGGATCAAAGATTATGCCATCATCATTGCCCTGCAGAAAAATCTTTGAAATCATCAATGTGTGGCGCATGATATCAGCCAAATGAGTTCCAACGAGTACGGACTGGGTACAGTGACATGATATCGATGGCATCCACACGTGGCACAACTCCACCCCCATAGCTATAGGGTTATACCCGCCAGTGATTGTTGGTTTATAATCCTCATCAAATATAGCTATAACATGATATAACCTATACGACCTATATCAACCTATACATAAACCCACATGTTACTAGAGTTCTTTGCACCAACTTAGCTAACGACTTGGGGCACCACCCCATTTCTTTCCTGGTCAAACCATCAGGGTCAAGCCGGTCCACCTTGAGATTTCAGCCACTGCACGGCTGCTCGCACTTGCTGTAGGGTGGTGGAAGGATTGGTTGGTAAGGAGTATTTCAGCTCCTGCGTTGCGCGAAAATGCTGGGAGCTTGAAGGAAACATATGCAGGAATATGCAGGACAAAAATGTGGGAAAACCGCCGGAAAGCATTCGGCAACCATGCACACACACAAAAAAAACACATATAGCACGCTCATAAGTACTTCATTTGAATATCCCTATATATGTGCCAAAAAACAAATCAGCTTGACTGGTGAATTTCCCGCGTCCAAGGATGTCATTGTGATGTTTAAGTTATGCCTTGATGGGTTTATCTGCCAAGCTGCAGCGATACCCCCCGGACACTCATTCCTGAAGGATTTCCGGCCATGGCGAGGTAAGTGGGTGTTGCTGATGCCCTCGCTATCCATAAATACCTTTTGATGAAAGTTTAAGCGTTGAGCCGGTGAGCTGGATATAATATTCCCCAACTCAAATGGCTAGCACACACCAAGAAAAAACTAACTCCAAATAGGTGGAAGCTTCCAGGTTTTCTGTTGGGTCCTACCGGCCCGATTTACAGTAAGTGGATCTGTGCACCTTTTGGGGTCCCATTTAAAATAGGCTGTTTTTTTTTTTGCGGGGGGAGGGGGGAGGGGGGATTGCACTGGCATTGTCATGACTGTCATTATACACATACACACACGTATAACACACCCACAAAGAGAGAGGGAGAGAGAGAGATACACGCACACAGACATACATACATACTTACATTACATTACATTACATTACATACATTACATACATACATTACATACATACATTACATACATACATTACATACATACATTACATACATACATTACATACATTACATACATACATACATACAGTACATTACATTACATTACATTACATTACATTACATTACATTACATTACATTACATTACATACATACATTACATTACATACATACATACATACATACATACATTACATACATTACATACATTACATACATACATACATACATACATACATACATACATACATACATACATACATTAATTACATTACATTACAAATTTATTACATTACATACATACATACATACATACATTACATACATTACATACATTACATACATTACATACATTACATACATTACATACATTACATACATTACATACATTACATTACATACATTACATACATTACATACATTACATCCATTACATACATTACATCCATTACATCCATTACATCCATTACATCCATACACACACCATACATATACATACATATTACATCATACTTCAATACATTACAATAATACATCCATACATACATGATCATACATACATACATACATACATACATACCTACATACATTCCATTAACTTAAATTACAGGTACTGATAACATTACATTACATTACATTACAGTACAATACATACAGTTACATACATACATACTACATACATACATACAAAACAGGACAATACATACCTACATACATACATACATACATCACAGTGGGGGAATACATGAAGGGAGAAAAACAAATACATACCATACATATATACTAGTATACATACTCCAATACATGGACATACATTACCCTACATATACAGTGTGACATACACGGGAATACTATCATACATGATACATGCCCTACCATACATTACATACATTACATACTATACACTACATTACATACAATTACATACATACATTACATACATACATACATTACATACATAAATTACATACATACATTACATACATACATTACATACATACATTACATACATACATACATACATACATTACATACATACATACATACATACATAAATACATACATACATACATACATACATACATACATACATATATTTATATATATATATATCATACTTATCACCCACAAATATACACAGCTGACGTGGAGTTCATACTACTGAATCAAAAAGTAGCCCCTTTCAGCATCCAATGACCAAGGTTCAATTAATCCCTGGCTTGGCTGAACCCCTAGTCGAATTGCTTAAACTCCACATTCTCGCCATTCTCATAGCTTTTAGCCTCTTGGTACTCAAACATAGCAATGGAAAATTCCCAAATTATAGCGCATTTTCCCCTTGAAACCTCGATTTCCAGGAATTTCCCCAGTCGCGTCTCCAGAACCCTCGGCACGGCGGCTGCCGTCGTCGCCAACTGCGGCAGGAGACGACGTGCAAAGAGCCACCCCGTGGGCTGCTGGGCCAAAAAGGCACCGCCCGGAAGCCAAAGCAGGACAGTCCTGCGATGAGTAGAAAACCAGGTTTAATCAACAAAAAATGCTGCTTGAATGGGATTTAGGCAGCAAAAAGTATAAGATTTCAATAGAGATATACTGGGACAATGATGGGATAATAATGGGATAATAATGGGATAATGGAGGTTTCTTAAGTGATGTGGGGGTACCCCCAAGTCATCCAAGTCATGGATGACCATGACTTAGGATTGAAATCTATGGTGACGGGATCCTCCATGTTTAAGCAAGCCCCAAATGGGGTATAGACATGTTGTGATGGCCCGATTTGAAGGACCAGCTCGTCATCCAAGGACCTGGTCCAGGTCGCAACCTGTTCAAATGACCAGAGAGTAGAACATGTTCCCACTGACAATTTGCGAACGTAAAGGATCATCCAGCCATCAACCAACCTCTTCATTTTTGGATTCTATTTTTTCCAATTAATTATCCATACTTATTCTATTTGTTTCAGTTGATTGTCCATATTCATATTTGGCGATGTGGAAAAATGGTGCAGATTCAAGGGTCTCAAACACTTTGCCACATTGTCCAGTTTCACCATCTATGGAGGTATAGCTTTGAGCCATTCCTCATAGGAGCCGGCGCACCAAAGAGCTAATCGCTGCGGCAATGGCGTCCTCTCATCCACCTCGTGGCCCTTCAAGCACCACCATGCGGCATCCAGCGGCCTATCCGCCAAAATCTGGACCCAACGGCAGGAGAGGCAGCCGAAGTCAGATCCTGACCGTGGAAAAGGTTGGAGGATACCCTCCGTTTGGGGGACCTGCAGTTGAGGTGATTCTTATGGGAAACCATGGTAACCGCTAGAAATAAATTGGGATAAAACAAACCCCTACAATTATGGCCATATGGCCATATCATATAGCTATACTTATTATGTGCAAATGGCAATTCCCCATGTGGGAAAACAAAGAGGAACATCATCTATACACGGTGAATCTTCATGGATGTCCGTTGCCACGTAAACCTGGGCGCTTTGTTGATCTCCTACTATATTCCATCCAGTGTAACAGACCCACTGGATCTCGCCAGCCTATGTTTGGGACAAGACCACTTGCCCCAATGCTCCATGTATGGAATAGCTTCCAACATTTACCCCCAAAATGACCCAAATGTAGGTAAATATTCCATACAAAGAGATGCGGGAAAAAAAACTGACTATGTAGTGGCTATAGCGCCTAATTCGTACATCATATGGGCTCTTTGTGGCTTGCATAGTGAATAAATAAATATATATATATACACATAAATGTCTACTGTGTCGTCAACATGATGAGCCCAACCCTTGGCATTCCATCACTGAAGACCTTGAGGGTCCATCCACGATTCCATCCCTGAACATAGGCCTTGGGATATCACAGGGTGGTACCCCCGCATTGATGTTTGTTGGTGTATAATCTCTGTTTACTATGGATATACTGTAAGTTCAATGTGGGATTGGGGGCATGTGCCAACTTTTGGGAAAAGCTTTACACTCAAAGGCAAACACGCACACAAACACGCATATTATCATATATAAATATACACATCTAAAACTGTATCTATCCCCGTCTAAATGTACAGTGATCAGCTTTTAAATCCATAAACATATATATATATATATATGGAAAAACAAAATTATTTATGTATGTATGTATGTATGTATGTATGTATGTCTCTCTGTCTGTCTGTCTGTCTGTCTGTCTGTATGTATGTATGTATGTATGTATGTATGTACGTCAACACGTATGTATGTATGTACGTATGTACGTACGTATGTACGTGTGTACGTGTGTACGTGTGTACGTGTGTACGCCTGTAGGTGTGTACGTGTGTGTGTATGTATGTATGTATGTATGTATGTATGTATGTATGGTATGGTATGGTATGGTATGGTATGGTATGGTAAGGTATGGTACAAGTATATGGTATATGGTATGGTATATGGTATGGTATATGGTTTGGTATATGGTATGGCATATGGTATGGTATATGGTATGGTATGGTATATGGTATGGTATGTGTATGTATGTGTATGTATGTATGTGTATGTATGTATGTGCATGTATGTATGTGTATCTATGTATGTGTATGTATGTATGTGTATGTATGTGTATGTATGTATGTGTATGTATGTATGTGCATGTATGTATGTGTATGTATGTATGTGTATGTATGTATGTATGTATGTGTGTGTGTATGTGTATGTATGTGTATGTATGTGTATGTATGTGTATGTATGTATGTGTATGTATGTGTATGTATGTATGTGTATGTATGTATGTATGTGTATGTATGTGTATATATGTATGTGTATGTATGTATGTGTATGTATGTATGTGTATGTATGTGTATGTATGTATGTGTATGTATGTATGTGTGTGTATGTATGTATGCATGTATGTATGTGTATGTATGTATGTGTGTATGTATGTATGTATGTATGTGTGATTATGTATGATTATGTATGTGTATGTATGTGTATGTATGATTATGTATGATTATGTATGTATGTATGTATGATTATGTATGATTATGTATGTATGTATGTTTGTATGTATATGTAAACAACATTTGTGCATAGGTATATATATATAAATATATGTTTAAAAAACAAAATAAATAAAAACATAAATAAATACATAAATAAATCAATAAATAAATAAATATACATGTGTTCAAAATTACATACGTACATATAGATGAAACAGTGTGTATATATATATATATGTTATACATATTTCTATATGGATGCATTCATATATATACACACACATATATATATATGTATTATAAGCAGTGAAAAAATGATGGGTTTCTTGTCGTTTGTTGGGGCCCTCATCACTGCGGTCCTGGCACACTGTCCCACAAACGCAGGAGCAGTCTCCTCAGTTTGGCCCAAATCAACATGGCAACTGGCGACCCAGTTTGGCATAGCTATGTTTTTTGGTGCAGACTTCCATGTAGCGTGGCATATTCAATAATGAACTTCACATGTGGAGATGATTTTCACCAACTGGTTTACCTGGGGCTCACCACATTCAAGCTTCGTCGGAGACATTTTTTCACAAAATAGCCCGAAGAATAAAAGTTTGCGTTGAATACACAGCTACTACATTCATGGACAAATTATGGTATGATTATTAACACGTTCCGTACATTTTGATGCATTTGTGCACAGCCTGTTGAAATTCTATCAGTTACCTTCCTGTAAACTAACTAACATTTCATTAATATGGAAAACACACCATTTGTAGATCATGTTCCTGGGAAAAAATCGGCTTTTTCAACATCTGTTTGGAGCAGTTTACCCGCGGATTCCTACGTGATAACTTAACATGGTAAACATTGGTAAACCCATGTTCCATGAACCACCCATGTGGGGATGGTATGAATACCACCCAAGTAAAGGCAGATAAAGGGGATGGTTTATACAATTGGCTTTACAACATGACTGGGGTTCATCATCCCAGAGAGGGAATGAAATCGTGGAACCTTTCAACCAAATCCATGATCCAATGCCTTACTTTTTTCATGGGCACACCACCTAACAGGGATTCCTGCCCCTGGGTACCAGCTGGGTTTTGCACAGCAGCATCATATTCAGTAAAAGTATAGTTTAAACAGCTTGGTAACTAACAAGTTGACAAAATAAACAATACAACGACTGCTGCACCATATCATTCAGATAGAATCTGTGCAGGATGAACCAATTCATCAAGTATTGTTGCCGGTAGAAATGCTTGCTTGACCTTGTCTATTTTGGGGATTCAAAACCATGGGTTTCAGCACTATAACGTTCTAGTTTCGGATGAAATTTGGGGGTACTCCCATGACTGAGGAAACCTCCATTTGTTTGCATCATTACTATTGGTTCGGTTCCAAGCAATGCCAATTATTGCTTGCCAGAGCGCACTGATGTAGTGAACAAGTCCTGACGGTTGTGCGGTCGGAGTTGGGATGATGTTGTAGACAATAGCTGCACTGAGGGCAACGGATACCAACGGATATCACCTGACCAACAACTTTCAAGAATTCAGAATGATTTACAGTACATCACTAAAATCAACTCAACATGGAACCCCACTATTCTGCGAACTACAAATATCATCTTCCACCAAACCAAACTTGTTTGTGCTTTAATGCTATCTTTCAGGCTAAACGTGTCAGCAAAAACAAGCTGTGGTCGTGGCTATGTTCCCTTGGCATAAAGGGGCTCCCATCTATGCCCAAGGGCAGTCTTGAGGGATTTGACGCCTCCGAAATGGGGTAATTCATGATCATTCATGTGCATGCACATGGGACAAAATCACATACCCAATCGGCACCAAAGAGTTTGTTTAATTCTATTTAATACTTACCCCTGGTAATTTAACATAGCTATATTGAACATGGTTCATGTATAGTTGATTTGCCTATTAATCATGGCCATTTGTCGTAGCAAACTGTTTGTTTACCAGAGGGTAACACATTGAAATCTTTTGAGGAACGCATATACGGTGGATCGCATCTCTTCTATGTTAGGTGGTGAGGATTCCTGTAAAAAAAAAACATGGGCCTGACATAGCCACCTGGCCGCTCTTTCCTCGATGAACTGATGCAGGGAAAAAGAAATGCACTAGATATCATACCCATCAATTAGATAAAAAGTCATGGCCAATAGTGTATCATATAAGAAGTCATGGCCAATAGTGTATCATATCCCTAATATTGTATGATTTGTCCAAAACCAATGCTGGGATTTTGAGAAGCACTGCTTTTTGAATCACTTAGCCAAAGCGTTCGGCTGCAAAAATAGTCTGCAAAAAGTCTCAGCCGGGTTTCCTGTCAACGACCCCTCGACACCGCCAGCACCACGCGTTCAAAAAAAGTGAGCAAATTCTCCCAAAAATATGTGGGATGACATTGGTCGTTTATGATCATCATCCGGTTTTGGGGTATGGATTTGTTTAAACATTTGAAGCCACCAGCCGGATTGGGTATGAACCAGCAAAGCGGATGCAACTTCGGGTTACAACCAGCAAGCGCTTCTACTGCTCTATAGCCGGGGCACACACACATATGGCACCCGTATACATATAGACACACATGCTATGCACAGAATTTTGATACACGTGCAGACACATAAATACACTACATTACACCACAGTACATTGCATTGTATTACCTTACATGTCATTACACACGCGCAAAAATGCATACTGGTTTAAACACACCTAACATGTAATATATGGTGTGTATATATATATATATATGTGGTATATATTAATTGGATATTATATAATTGGTATATGTTGTTCCAGGTATCCAATCTACAATATCCACCAACATCCAGCAACATCACCATATGGATGACCATCCCGCAAGAACTAGCAACCAAGGAGTCGTTGATGCAGGGGGCCCCGGGCCCATGGTCCTTTCCAATGCGGTGGCCATGGGAAGACTTGTTGTACCATGTACCCAAGGATTGTTGGCGAAGCGCTTCTTTTTTAGACAGAATAAGCGCTTCTCGGTCAGAGCTGTATTTTTTTTAGACATAACTCGAGGGGTTGAAGTATCAAGAAATTGGAATATGTCACAGAGATTGGAGTAGACTATAATGATGCGACTGTCATTGTTCTTGAATGTTCTTCATCAATGGGTGGTACAAACACCCAAATTCAGTTTGCGGTTCCACATGAATTTGGGAGTTTGTTTTTCTGTAGTTTGTTGTCATCATTTTTTGTCGAGCATCCACTATTTTCAGCTGTCCAACATCTGGGTAGGTCTGGCACATCCTGGACATCTCAAACTGGAAATGCCGAAATGCCACTGGCGCGGCAGCCCAGTCTCTTCCACTGGATGTCAATATCCAGTAGTTTGACACTGGTGGAAAGAAAAAGCACCAACATTGCTGTAACAATTCAAAATTAAGCAGCAAGATTTCACAGTGCTTCAAGTTTCATGTCTGGAATTCCAGAGCAAGTTTCAGTGAATTTTGCCCGCTCGAATGTGGGAACTCTATGCAGGTTGCAGTCGGGGCAGCGGCGCGTACAGCATACTTTTTGGCTGCTGATGAGTCCCGTCCCTCCAAAAAAGAACGTCTTCCTGAATGGACATTGCATACTTGGTGATGTTTGGGCCAGCTGGGCTCTTTAGTTGCCAATTAAGTGCGAATATTGACTATCCCTGGCTCCTTGGCTCCTCCAAGAATCATGGCCAGTCTACCATTTTTGCCAATGAAGAGCTCGGACTGAGCTCAGCCTGATCCATCCCTG
>CAMXCT020002779.1:1011830-1056830 GCA_947184155.2 Cladocopium goreaui
ATGATAAAAAATAGTGATACATATATACACATACATTGATACATATGTGTTTTTTTTTTTTAAAACTGTAGTTATTCAAAGTCGTGATTGTGACGTCTCCATCTGAATGTTCAATTTCCCATGCCACTCTCTGTGGACAGGGGCAGGCAGCGCCATTCGGCCTAAGTTCTTGTGAAACGGCCTGCTGTCAAGTCTAACGTCTAGCTGCCTAGCTGCGGTCAGATCTGAAGTTCAGATCATCCCTGGGCCGCGGAGTTGGGGGGGTCCCGGAGTGCCCATGATGGGATGGTGGTGTCAACAAGAGGAATAGAGATGTCAGTGTCCTTCATCGTCGCCATCATCATCCTCCTCATCCTCACAGTTTCTTCATTTTGAACCACCTGCATGATTTTAATGTTGTTCCTTTCCATCATTGCGTTTGTGATTGTAGCCCCGGGTCCAAATCAGTCCAAATCGGCATTTTTTGTCTGAAAATAGGGGGTCCGGTAATCCTATGGTTCATCGCTATTTTGTCCATAAACATGTATATATATATATAACACTGTTTTCAGCTATCCCCCTCGTTTGGACAAACCCAACTTATACTCAGTATACTCAGTACTATACTTATATACAATTTTGAGGAAAACACCATGAAGCTCCTATTTTCATGGAGTTACCTTCCAGTAAACAGAGAATTAAGAGATGGAAAGTCCAGCTCTAGGACTCTAGATCGTTTCCGGAAACCACTAAGGATTTTGCCAGTTGCCGAGCATCCAAGCTGAAGGCCCAAGGCGACTAAATGTTGCTGTGGGTTCTGACCAAATGTTGCTCATCGCTCAACGATTGCCTGGTGCCAAAAAATGCCTCTGGGATTATCTGGGCACATAATCATGATCATAATTCACTAGCTCACTAACCTGAAATCAGGTTCTTTTTTTGGATAATTTCCCTTGCTAACCATTCTTCCAGTGGGGTCGCAGTGGGGTCGTCATGATTTACCCAGATATCATCAGATATCTAAACATATGCAATTCTGGACAATTGCAGTTTATATTACAACATATTACAACTATATATTTGTGTAAATTAATGAACGTTTATTATTCTTACATATTATTCTTACATATAAATGTTAATTAACTATATCAATACATATGAACGTTATCAACGTTCCCCAGTGAACAAGGGAAGTCGGCTGATCTCCACTTTCTAGCTGTCATTTTGGCCTGGCGAGCCGGCGCCTGTTTCAACGTGTTTCAAATATGAAGCCAAATATGATAAAACAAACATAAAGTCAAGTACATAGATAGATAGATAGATAGATAGATAGATAGATAGATAGACAGATAGATAGATAAGATAAGATTAGATTAGATTAGATAAGATAAGATTAGATTAGATTAGATAAGACATATAATATAATATAATATAATATAAGATAAGATAAGATAAGATATATAGATAGATACATACATACATACATAGATAGATAGATAGGTAGATAGGTAGGTAGGTAGATAGATAGCAAGCCCAAGAAAGATGGAAATGCGCTTCCAGGATGGTTTTTTTCGCCTTATGATTTCAAGGTGTCCAACTCCTCTATCTATTTGGGGGTTGCCATACGTGCTGCTACTCCCCAAAAAATCATCTCCACCTTGTCATCATGTTGTTCCAATTTGGGGTTGGTGAAATCCCATGTTTTTTCTTCAGATCCAGGTGATGTTGATTATATTCCAATTACACCCCCATGATCATTATTAACCATTCCATTATATATATATAAAACACACAAAAAAAACAGTTAGATGATTTAACAACAAATGAAAAAGTCATCAACTGAATTTATTCAACACGATCTTTAACTATATCTTAGATTCTCCTTCTTAATGAGCCCTACTGTTCCTCCGTGTTTTTAACCCAACCGCTTGCGGCAAATGCAGCTATTGCCTGGTCGCCCGCAGTTGATGTTGCCCGATATTCCTGGCACGTTCGCCCGCACGAAGGAGACCTCAGCGAACAGCGGGACATCTGCGGGGACATCTGCTGGGACCCTGGGACCCTCATGGTCAACGAACCGTTTGCAAACTGGAACATGGCCCATTTAGTGCGTTGACTTACCGTTTTTAACATGGTAATAAAATGGAGATGTTCCATAGTATCTGTTAGTTTACCAGACGGTAACCATCAAACATAGAGATAAGTATGTGGAAAATGAATCGGTGCTACAGGGATACATCACTTTTTTAAAGCATCAAACATAGAGGATCGTTGCAAAATCCTGCACTAGTTGGTACCCATGTAACTATGAAACGCTGTAAATAAAGGGATTATTATGAACTTGTATTTTAGACTACCTCCGGGAAGGGTTCCTTCGCCCGCCCGGCCAATGAAACATACGGAATCCAACGGATGGAACTGGTGTTTCATAGTTACTACCTCCAGGGCCTTGTAGTCTGGCCCGCCCTCCACATATTTAAATGTCCTTACCTATATATATATATATATATAATAACAATCAAAAATCATAATAGTAGTAATAATAACAATAAATAAATCGTTGTGTGTGTACCGTTTTTTTGTAACCTGATATGATTCTTGGCTTTGTCTGAAATGGGGTATACTGTATATACCGCCCAAATAGCCAGTTTTATACATGGCGAAATGTGTTGTAAATACTGGGGGGTATCCTATCTTGAGACAAATCTACATGTGACTCCAACATGTTGAGGAAAATTTGGGTGCATACGAAGGCACACAAAAAAACTCAGATACAATGATAGTAATAGCAATTTTTAATAATGATAACACTAACTCAATAGTAGTAATCTATATATATATAACAATATCAACAAATATAATTACACCTCTAAAGCAATCTCAAACGTAGCAAAAAAATCCCAGAGTTACAGTACTTGGACCTTTTCTCGCACCCTCCACCAAGAAATTGGAAACGAGAGCTTCAGGACTCCAAACCAAATGTGCATCACTTAAAATATCACTGATTCGCTGGCGATTTGGCTTATATAGTGTTTTAGAATCCTGGTATGCCCTGCCAGTGCGAATCACCAGCGGTATCCACACCACCACACAATTACTTCAGCCATCTATGGTGAGCTGGGCCAATGAACTTGCCATAGTTGCACCAAATTGGACACATCATTTATTATTCACAAAGTAAAAACCCAATGTTCATGTCACTCGCATCGACTAAAAGTTAAAGCCATGTATGGACATGCATGTGATTTGTAAACAATAATGTGGATACGTCATGTATCAAATATGTCTATATATAATATGTATAAATGCATGGTTAACCCACCATCTTTTTTGGCAACTGGTATAATAAAACCAACAACGAAAACATCGAAATTGGATGATTGGACCCCGCTTCGAGATGCTCCAATACAGATCTGTAGGCACCATGGTGGTGGCATCAATCCGCACCTCCTGTGCACATGCGGCCATCGAAATTGTACGGAAACACAAAGGGGAAGCAAATTGAAAAACCATCAGCTGGTGCAGGGTGGTACCCCCCCAGTTGTGTTTGTTGGTTTACAATAAATATAATCTCATAATCCCTAGTTATTAGACTCATTTGCACCAACGTGGCTAACGATTTGGGGCACCACCCCGTGATGTCTGACAACCTCCCTGAATTCAAAAGTAAATTAAGTAATCATATCAAAAAAACAAGAAATGGAAATTCTCAGCATGTAGCTGTCCAAGTTGGACGATTTCAGGTGAGGTGTTGGAAGTCCATGTGGTCAGTGAAAAATGGCCTGGCCATCTGAATAGATACTTGCTACTGAGCTTTGAATTTACCTCACCAAACATCATCAGAGTTCGTCAAATTTTCAGATCTCGCACAGTCTCTAATGTGGAATCATCCCAAACAGATCCCAACTGTGGTCAAAAATCGGGACGTATGTGGCATACCCGGGCATAGACCCATTAGTTAGTTGGAGATGGTTTCCGCTTCACCTCCTGAAAGGTACTGCGACACCGGCCTTCTGACGCTTGTCGACAGTTTCTGCCTTTGCAATCTTTGGCTCCACCTGGTGGGAAAATGTCACCCCCAAAAAACCCTGGGGATCCCTGCAGAAGATCTCAAGCATGTTGCAGAATAGTCTGATATATCAATGGATTGGTTTAAGGGAAAATCTTAACCGGAAACCATAGATTTTCCCATCAAATATGGGGTTTTCCTGTAAATTTTCCCTTAAACCAATCCATTGAATATAGTCTGATGATGCCTGTAAAATGATATAGACGGTCATGAAACGAGCTTGTTGATACCTCGTGGGATATTTTCTTTGTTTGCATTGAACCGGGACAATCCATTAGTCAGGGACATTGGGGAGTTTTTAGTATTGACACAGGGTGGTACCAGTTATAAGTTGGTCTGCAATCCCCATTTAAGTATGACACCACCCTAGTTGCTGAACTTGTAAACCAACTTAGCTAACAATGCGGCACCACCCTGCATGTGTTGACCTTACAACCCACCTTTGGCTTCTCTGCTTCTTTTGCCTTTGCCTCGACAAAGCTGCGACGGCCCGGTCGGGCCCAAAAATCTACGGCCCGCTGATAAGGAGGATCTTAGGCCAGGAAGTGTTGAAGGTTGCCATGAGGAAATCTAGAAGAGAATGTGGACCTATGTGCAGGATTAAAGTCAAGCTGGGATGAATGATGATGAATGTTACGCTTAACTCCTGGGCTGTTGAATTGGGAGGGTACCATATCTAGTAGCACATAGCACATTACAGTATCACCACATGGGTTGGTACCCACTAATTCATTAACCTGGATTTACTGATGTCGGGTTGACATGATATACATATGTAATATATATATATATAAATAATCTTTATATATTGTGTATATATATATATTTGTATATTGTATGTATATATATATAGTATATTTGTATATTTTGCAATTATTTTGCATGAAATATCATAATATATCCCAAGGGTGACACATGCACAAGAAAAGTAAGGGACCTTCTGCTGCAAATGTACATCACTGACGTACAATTCCGGTTCTTCAACCTAGATCTCTCTCAATCTTCCCCGTCCCAGAGTTTATTGGTGTAAGACAGGGTTGAGAGGAAACCCCTTTATTTATCTTTACCGTATCTGTTGGTTTCCCAACTGTCCTTTTTTCCTTTCTTCTGATGTTCCCCGTACCCCAGCACCTTGGAGTCCTTCTGCATCGAATCACTATTGCCCCACACCAGTGCCATAAGCCGCGAGATGGGGGCCAGTTGGGACGGCACGACATAAGCCATGGCGAGAATGACTTTGGGAGTCAATTGAATCGCACGTTTGGTCAATCGCGCGCGGGAACTGTCGCACCCTTGGAATTGGTCGAGCAGTACAAATACTGCGGCATAGTGTATATATATATATATACTGGCCATGAACAAACATAATTTTATGGTTTGGGGTGATAAGGGCATGCTTGGGATGATCATAGGGTAATGACCAGGACAAATGTCAAGCGGGAATGTGAGTGCCATCTATCTATCCTTATTTCCTCCGAAAAAGAATCCTAAAATGGAAACTTTACCACATTCCAAGTGGGCTTCTGGGAAGTTCTGTGATGGTGTTCAGAGTGTGGAAACACTGGGAAACGTGCACCAAACATATCAAAGAGAATCATGTTGCTTTAGATTGTACGCCAACATTGAGTCGACCCAGTCTTTGCTTAACCCATTCAAGGTAGATTGCATGCCTGCAAACTGCCAGCACTTCAAGTTCTGCATGATACATATTGCCTACATTGAGTATAATCAGCATGTGTATATATATATATTGATATATGTATATATACACATTTATATATATACATATATATATACATATATTTTTATATACTGTATATCCGCCGCAAAGCCTGTATATAACATTTGTAGCATACCGAGAGTTCAGCGACCTATCTACCCTGTCCTATCCAGTTCGATCATATCCTAAAAATCGCCGCAAATGATGACAATCTCACAACAAACTTATTATAGATGATGGTTAGCCGCAGAAACCATCCATCAAAAAAACAAAAACAGTTCTTTAGATTTGAGAAATGAACATCCACATGTTTAAAACAAAATGTGGCACTGTGTTGTGATTGCAGCCACCACATAGCTTCCCCAACTGGTGGATCACTGTGTCCGGAAAGTTGGCTTGAAACCATCGCAGCGGCGCAAAAAGGATGCTGCAAAGCCACCATGGCGGAAAGGGAAGCGATAGAGACATGCCTTCTTCATGGATGTGTCAGAAACTGGGGTGTATATATATATATGTGTGTGTGTGTGTTATATTATATGTATGTATATGCTCCCGACAGTTATGGCTAGTTTAATGGAAACATCATGATAAACCAGTGAATGTTGGGATCAATGAAGTCCATAGAACGGAGCCGCTGGTTGAGCCATTGTCAAACAAGTAGTCAAATTGAAGCTGCTCTTTTCGGGATGGGCATGGTGCGTGCCATTTGTTTGAAAGAACCACTGGGTCTAGTATAGGCGTGGTCTCGGTGCTAAAGCAGGTGGAGATACAGCGAAATCAGACTGTGTTGATTCAGAATGTGTGAGCAGCCAGTGGCTAGGGGAAACTACACATTGGTTCAAAGCAAACATTGGTTCCACTATTTGGATCTATTTGGAGGATCCTTCCACTTAGACTGTCAGTAACCCTGAGGTAAGTGCCACTAACCAGTTGCCAGCTGCCAGGCTTCATAGGGCTTACTGCTTAAGACCTACCTCCTTGGTGGTCTCATTCCAAGAAAGGGGTTGTCAACTGGAAGTGGCTGAAAACACCACCGGGATTCGATGAACGTGGTTGCTGGCCTCGTTTTGTTTCCCCCTCTCCGGCCCCAAACACATCTGTTATCCGTATATCTCATGATCATTCTCATCCCATGTTCATCTGTTCATCATTATCAAATCATATGAAAACATCATTATCCCATGATTTTCCATTCTCATCATTCCAGTATCATATCCATGTTCATTATCCAAGTTGGTAATTTAACATAGCTATGGAAACTCACCATGTTTAATGGGAAAATCCACTATAAATGGCCATTTTCAATAGCTTTTTGTTAGTTTACCAGAGGGTATCCAAGTTGAAAAATACGTGGAATCCCCATGGTTCATGGGGAAAAAAACAGATCCTTTTTGGGATCCGGCTGGGTCCCACGAGCTGCCAACAGTCCAGCTGACAGCTGCAACCTGAGCAGAAAGATGTGGGATTTTTCCGTTTGAAAACCCGTGGGTTTCCTGAGAAAATGGTCCACACATGGATACAAATGGTGGATTTTTCACATCTATGTTAGTTTACAGGAGGGTATGCAATGATCAGAGAGGTATCTCATATCCAAGATTCGAAGAATTGGAGGTACTTTTATTGATGATCTCCATTGATATCCTATTACCTTCTAGCAATCGAACAGATTGATATGGAAAACCAGTATATTACATTCCACCAGGGTGTTTGGGGCTATGTATCCTATCTTCAATCTTCACCCTTGGTATTTCCTGCATGTTTCATTGGGAAAAATGGCCAGCTGAAGGTCAGAGGTGACTTGAGGTCCCTCGGGTCCAATGAAACGGGTACGCCGGATGGCTGTAAGAATCCCAACACCTTGTGCAAGACTGAATCACATTGCCGTGTTTGAATATACACCCTTCACCAAAGTTTCACCCCTGACCGCCCTGACCCAGCGACCAGTGACAGGGCTCGCTGTGCAGTCGCCCCACTGCCCAACGAGCAGCTAATCACCTGCGAAAGGTGTTGCGCTTCTTCAGGTGACACTCACAGGGGGTTCATACCATGGGAAGGATGTGTTGTGAAGTTTTCCATTTCGGGGGGGAACCGTCAAAAATTGTGACTGAATCAACCAAAATTGGGTGTTAGCAATCAAACACAGGGACTTAAGGATGAACAATCGTGACTGGACCAACAAAAATGATGGTTTAATTTGCATTTTACGCTGGTACAACCAACTACATCCAATTTGGGTGCATCCAAAAAATGACGGACACCCCCAAACAAGCAGACATTTTAATCGGACAAAACGGGAACGTTTTGATACAGCCTGGATTTCTGGGGTGCATTATTTCAAACTACCTGCATAACGTATGGTTTTTAGTCATTGCCGACCTTAGTCTCAGGTACCCTTCAAAAAATGCAATGTTTATTTGGTTGTTAAGTACCACCAGTGATATACACACATATAAATATGGATCTGAAACCACCCAGTTTTGATGGGTACAGTGTATAATATGGTTTCCACAGGGAATGGATGAGAAAATATTCCTCAAAATTGAAGATTCCAAACATGACCAAGGACCTGGGCACTGACCATCCAGGGTTTCCCAGTGAATTAAAGTCATGGAGGCTTAACTACTATTGGTTCATTATAATATAGTAATGTTAGTAAAGCAATGTCATAAACCAACCATATTTTGATGGTTTATACTGTTTATACCATCCGTTGTCAAATAATTGTCAAACTGGGGATGAGTTCAGTGGCATTCTGCGGCATTCCCTCATTTCGCATGCTCCAAGCCCCGCCTCGTCCAAGCGCTGCATGCTGGGCCTCACCGACAGCGGACTCATGCTGGATATGCTTGAATAAGATGTGCAAATGGATAGATACGTATAGAAATATCCTATAGAAATATTATAGGATCTTAGATATCTATAGGATCTTAGAAATATCCTAGATGTGTATACATCATGGTGTATCTTAGATAGAAAAGTAAAATTAAAATGTCCCACACAACAAATCACTGGGAATATGTTTGAAAATCCCCAAAATTCTATGTACTTCAGGATGCTTATCTTTTATGCATACCAATCTGCATAGCATGCAGCGTGTGGGTCCTACAAGGTGCCCCAGTTGTCTTATAGCCCCCATGAACTATAGACTATAAATATAGCCCTAATATAGCCCTTATAAACATAGTTATACCTAGTCTTTGTAGTACATGGTTATAGCATGTTAACCAACTTGGCTATGGACCACCTTGTAACCTATATTCATCTATATTGCTGCAGAACGTTAGCACCGCCTGCGACTTGCCAGCAGCTGCAAAGCCTAGAAACAGCGCTTGTCGCAAGGAAGAAGCTGTGTGGCTTGGCTCAATGAAATGGTAGATCTCATGCAGGGTGCGGCCCCATAGTCTACTAAAAATTGGTGATTTTCAGGGTCTATGTTAGTTTACCAGAGGGTACTACCTAGCAAAGTTCGTGGGTTTTGTTAGTCCAATACGGTTGGGTTGATTAGGGGGTTTTATCTACAGTATAGCTCATGGGGATTGTAAACCAACAAACGTCACTGGGGATCATGTTGTCTGAAATGCAGTGTATAAATATTGAATATGGTTTGAGCTGTTTACCAATTAGTTTCAACTGTATACTGTAAAGCATGTTGTCCACGATATTGCCCGCTACCTTATTGTACTTTAACATATTAAGCTCATTGCTAAAAGACTAACAACAAATGATTTGAAAACACGTATCTGGGATTAACCTGCCAAAAGGTCTGCAAAAAGGTCTGGTTTTAATCCGCAAATGAAAAGGAACATCAATAAAAAAAGCAATAGCCAACAATGATCGAGACAAGACTGGCATTGCAACTAATAGCAAAACTATACAAAACTGGTGTATAGCCGTGTATAGCAAAACAACATGGATCATTGGATATCACGGAGGTGCAAAAACAATAATGATTCAATGTTTGCCTCTGATTTCACTGGAACTGTACGGAATTGATGAGCCCCTGTGGCCGGATGGTCATTACTTGGAGGATGATTCAACTTAGTAAGTGCTCAGCAACTGTGGTATAACCGTACCAACTCACAAGTCATTGGATCTGTGGATCCCACTGGAGCCTTTGATCAAGCCTTTGTCCTTTTGGGAAACATAAGTGGGGCCGGTTCGGCATATCATTAATCCATAAAAAAATATTATCATTTACCTATATAGCGCTTGCGAAAAAACATAGTCGAAATAACCGAGCTCAGCTCATAAAATATAATCAATCGGTTTTGAATAGCACCAAACAAATAGATACAAATACAGTATGTTGAATCATGATTTTCATCCCTTCCCCCTAGGGCCCTAAGGCCCGAAACGTAGCCCAAATACTAAAAGCGAGGGGTCGACCGAGCTGCCGCTGTTTGACAGCTGGTGCCGCGAAAACAAGGCTCCTGGGCGGAACCAAAAAACCTTGGAGATAGCCCTGGTAAATTTATAATGTATATATATATATATGTGTGTGTGTGATATACTTCTATATACTATCTATTATGTATACTGTTACTGTACAGTAATACGGATGAATGATGATAATTATATATATATATGTATTGTAAAGTTATAAGCTAACTAATCATTGGGTATATAGATCAATACACATGTTCTAAAAGAAATTGGAACAACCCGATAGTTACATGTAGAATTATACAGAACATTTTTCAAGGGAAGCAAGTTGCAGCAGCCACGGATTTCCATACCTATGTTTGTTGTATAATTTATTGGGGACATGTTAGCAAGGTAACATCCGCACCCTGTAGCCGCTAGAAAAGAGTGAAACTTCACACAACTTCAACATGTCCAACATTTTTTATGCAGGTGTGTCGCGTTTCTTTCTGGCCTTCTATCCGCCTGGGTTTGTCATGGCCTTTCCCCAGGGGATATGCCAAACACATCCCGACTGCCGAGGCTTGGGCCAAAATCACTGTCTCCAGCAAAGCTGAGAGATCCTGCAGCAGCAGGATGTGAGCCAAAGGGCCAAGCGGACATGGTCCAAAAACACCAAGCCAAGCATATCAGTGACACCCCCCAAGAAATGAGATATATACTTAGATGTGCATCCCAGTTAGGCATTGATTTATAAAAACCCAGATAAATCCTATGTAACCCATGTATGACTGGGGTTTAGTATGGTTGTTGCCCACTTACTAAGTGAGATGCACCCCTAAGCCCTAAGTACCATAGCCATCATACTTTGGCATATTGTGAATGTGAACAAATTGGATTAAAACACGTGTTGTTTGAACATGAGCAAATTCAAATATTCGATGAGTGACCGACGCCAAGCATATTCTGAATATGAACCAACACATTGCTATATGTTGGAAAAATAATGGATGTTCACTTTACCGGAGAGAACAAAAACAGTCCTCACACTTGGTAAATGCTTCTCAGCCTCCGGTTAGAGTTAAAAAAAAGTTGGGGATCTGAGTGGCACGCCTTGTCAGGATTCTCCTCGCCGTTCAAGTCGCGTGCGAAGAGGAGTTCGGTCAGACCCTAAGGGGCGGGCATCCAGGGGTGGGAGAAGGGGCCCAGTGGTAATTCTCTGCGTCTGGGAAATATGCAGGTTTACATGTAAAGTTTACATGCACATATACAATGTATGTGAGTGTGTGATATTCATACATGATTGTATGCGTATAAATATATATATATATATGTATAAATTCTGTAGGTTCGAGTTGTTAATGGGACGGCCTCATTTCAGGGACTACACAAGCATCTCTACTTCTCATATGTTCTGGTACACACACCCAAGCGGGGTGCTAATGTGAGAGCAACCATAAGGTAGTTTGGGAAATTCTGAAGCCACTGTTTGACCAGTCACTGTCTCACTGTCCTGTAAGACTGGTAGGGAAAGGTTGGGGTAATAGCCATAGCTGATAATAATGTTAGCCTCACTTGACATTTCAACACCAATAAAAATGAGTATCATTATGGAGTAAGGGTAATAACACAAATCTGAAGGCAATTATAGGAATCAACTATAAACAACAATGTATTGTTGGGGATGGTGTTCCCCCTCATCCCTATGACGGGCACAGTTTATGTTGTTTGGAGGGAGGGTATACCCCAGTATCTCCCGCTTAGTTTCCTCCCCATTCTGGTTGGCTTCATCACCATTAGATCCCCGTCTACTTGAGCAATGTTTACAATGTGGATACAAGGGTGTGCCCCCAAGCTTTTAGCCGATACATAGTAATACCACAGACCCAACAGCCAACGTACCGATACTGAACTAAACCAACATAGCTAAGGACTGAAGGGCGCCACCTGGCATAAATCCTCATTGTTGTTGGTGAAGTCCCGTAAAATCACCATTTTCCGGGTCATGACTTCGCTCAACACGGTCCCCCTTGTCACATCTGAGTTCTTCTGCGAGCGCGCCGGTGGCGACTTCCTCCTCCCACAGGCGCTGGATACATGAGCACAATGCCTGTGTAGTGATATTTACATGGTCAATAATGGCTAATACTGGTTAATTATCCTTGTGATGCAAGGATATATAAATATAAATGAATACACATATGTATATATATATACATACAAGTGTGTAATATATATATATACATAGGTGAAAACTAATTTCATTGCACAGCAAAACCATAGTAGCCTCTACCAGCAAAACGTCCTTGGCCAGAAATGTTGCGCACTTTTGGGAAGGCCTCAAGACCACTGGAGCAACGCGCCCGGTGGTAACCCCGCAGCATTTTGGGGAGAAAAACAAGGTTCAATGGAAGGATTCTTGGGATAATCATGGATAATCCACATTCATATACTGATATATATTATCAATATATAGATAAATGGAAGGACTCTCTCTGGACATGGTGAATTTTCGGTTGGTATCTCAGTTCATTAAGGTGTACCTCCTGCCACTAAACCTGCATGGTGCCAAACATCACTATATTTGAAGGATTAAACACAATCTTAATCGACATATCCGCACCGAAATGATGTTTCATCAGCCCAAAAAAAAACTGCAGAACTAATCAGAAGTGATCCCTTTCCCCTAATTTCCACCAGAAATTACATCCCAATATTCAAGACCACCTACCTTCTGGTTTGCCATGGATAATCACCATTGTTAACGGGCAACGAACTAAACTGGCCATGGTTTCCATAGCTATATCTGGTTACCATAATTGGGATTAATTAGATATACTCCCCCGTAAAATCCCGTAAACAAACATAGATGTGAACAAAACATTTAACAAAACCTTCATTTGTATATAGTAGATCATGTTCCTAGGAAAATCATAGGGTTTTCCACATCCTCCCGTAGGTTTAACCCAGGGAATTTTCAAGATCACCTAGACACCACGCTTCAGTCTTGGATTGTCCCGCAGCTTCTCCAGCTGGGAATCTCGCAATAAGAGCGCAAGCACTTCCTCACATCCCTGGCGGCTTTCACCACTGCAGAAACCAAGAATGGAAAATGGTTTCTAACCGATATACGGGTGTGTGTTAAAATGGGGGTACCCCCAAGTCATCCAAGCCATTCAACCATTTTAGTATTGATAAAACCATGGTGACTTGGGGATCCACCTAAGAAACCCCCACATATACAGTATATATATATACACATATACATATCATATCATATCATATCATATCATATCATGTCATATAACTAATCCATCAATCTCTGAGCCTTTTCCACCACCTGGTGGGTTCTTGAAATGGGGGATCCCCAGTCACCAGTCGTCACCATGGTTGTTTCATGTTGTTTCAATAGCCAAATTCTCGAATGACTTGAATGATTTGGGGTAGCCACCATTTTAGAAAACCTCCATATCACTTAAAGGGTATTCAACCCCAACAAATTCCTATCGAAATTGAAACATGGACAAATCCTCAGAATCGGCGTCAATCCTTGAGAGACTATACTGGTGGACAATTAATTGTATGTTACTGTAGGGATGAATGGACATATGATAGCCTCCAAGATATTGAACTAAACTAAATTCATCTTTCACACACACACATGTACTGTATATATATATTGCAGAATGCGCGTTAAATAATATACACTATACAACCGTCAGTACCCTGCTACCAGTACAGTATAATTAATTATATATAATCATCAACGAACCGGTGTGTTTAGCAGGCACAGCACACGCACGTTCTATGACACACTCCTCCCAAGGGCCTGCACCAGTGACTTAGCCTGAGGGGTCAGGATTGCTGAACAAAACTCAATATGGAGGTGTCCTAAATTGGGGGTACCCAAAATGGATGGTATTTATAAGGAAAAAATTGGGAAAATCCATCTATAAATGGATGATTCGCAAGTCATTTATATAATATGATATAGACAAGTCCAATCATCGAAAGTAAGGATGGCAAAGAAATAGATTGAAGCCACCATCAAAAAAGGTTTCTGGTCAAACTTGGTTGCCCCAAGAGTTAGAGTTGACTCTGTGGGGGTCCACACAGCAGTTGGACTTTTGACTCATGACTAAAACATGTTTAAGAACAATTCTCACCATCGAAATACGAAGAAGCCCGCTGCGGTCACCCTGAATTAGGATTTTTTAAGGAACAAACAAGTGCTGAAAAAAAACGCAGTTTCTAAGCATCTTGAACCACCAGCAACCATCTCCAGCTATCACCAAGCAATCATGAAGCGAGCCATCGCACCTCGGTAGGTGGCAACCTCAAAGAAGCAGCCGCTGTGGTTACAACATGTTTTTCTCAGCGGTTGAATGCAGAAATGGAGGAATTAAACAAGGCATGATGGATTTAGCTATTTTTTGGATAGTTCATGGGAATATACGAGCCATACTGGTGATACAATCGAAATATCCATGGGATATATGACCAATTTCTATATATGATATAGGTTGTGCGTCGCCCCCATTTGATATATTTTATGTTTTTTCATGCGGAAAATTGATGAACATGGTGATAAACCACTGGATCTTAGGGCGCCGTTTCAAACAATCACATGAAGGAAAACAAACACATATGCACCACAGGGGTGGTTTTAAGTGGCAAGGGGTTGGTTGGTTCGAGGCGTCTGTTGCAATTTTCTTATATTTTCTTGGGCACAACAGACGCAGAAAGGTGAGATCAAATTCAGCCACTGAGGCAGCGACAAATCCAGGAGCCTCTTCAACAAACCCAAGGTTTCACAAAATTCTTCTGGACCTTGGCACTGAAAGAAAAATCCAAGTCATAGGGAGCATTGTGCAGGTATATTATATGTATATTATATTACATACATCTTACACAGTAGATATATGTATATAATTACTATATACAATGTTGTTCTATATTACATATAAATTTTATGTTTATGCGATTTTATGCGTATACACATAGATCTCCAAAGTGAAGACATATACCCTCCAAATCTCTCCAGTAAACAAAGCTAAATATGGAAAATCCAACCACCAGTGCTGCTAGGTCACCCCAAAACTCGGCCTGAATGCAGGGGCTGCCTAGAGAATTACCGTTTCCATGTTGTTTGGAAGCCGTGCCTTCCATGCAACTACCTGAAGCAAAATGTTCAAGCAAGGATACACCATCGACGCAATTTCAGTTTAGATTGTCCAGCCATCGTTGCCCGCAATGAAGTTGATCTTCCTAACTTGGTTTTGAAGTATATAAAGGACAATGGTCTTCTAATCTTAGCTAACCCATTCTTACGGGAAAAACGCATGCCAAAACAGCGATTGTTCTGAGGGGTCATGTTTGAATGAATCCACCCAGAAAATTTGGCACAAAATGGAGAAACTGTCGCATCATGGGGGAGTAGGGAAACTGCAGCAGAGAGTCTTTTGTCAATAGTAGTCACTTTTAGCACACACTTGCTTAGGCCAATTTCATCGGAGTGTTGTTTCAACACACTGATCAATCTTTGGGTTTCTTGTCTTAGGGCATCATCAATGGGTATTCCAATCGGCCCATCGTTCTCATAACAGGGATCGTTCTTCTGGTGGACTACTGCCTAGTTTTTTCCCGGACGTTTTTGATCAAAAAAAAGGCGAAGAAGGATCCGGGTGGGAATGGGCGTGATTGCTTTTAGGAGGGGGGGAAAAACAATTCTCCATTCTCAGCTGGCAACCGTTCTTCGTGACTAGCATCGTTCTCAAGGAAAGACCATGAACGGTTTTGACCAGATTTTTTCAGCTGAGTTGGGGCAGGGGACAGGAGTGTGTACTTTGGTGTGCAACGTGCACGCATCGTACTCAGCAGCACTACACGTTCTCACGAACACCGATCGTTCTCACGAACACCGCATCCATGGACTTGGGATTAGACTGATTTGGGTGCCTAAAGCGGTTCTCCAGATCAATCATAATAATTAATGTTGTTTTTCCGTTTTTTCTTCAGGAATTTGGTTCATATTCAGCAAAGGATTGCCTTAAATTTGACTGCAGCAACTATGACCTCCATAGGTTGAGATTCCTTTGGAAACGGTTTGCATTTTGTATATTGCCTGTATGAAGGATGGTTAATGTGATGTTTTTGGCGTTCTATATTTTCATTCAAACATATCCAAAGTTGAAACAGCCCTTCGGAATGGGCGGGGTTTCATTAGTCTGAGAACATAATTTTGTGCAACCTCTCTGGTCCAACGGCCCAACCATCTTTTCCAGGCACTATCTTTTGCGGCCTCCATGTGAGTTTTCAATTTTCAGGAGAGCCAGGAGAGCCTTTTTTATGGGAGGAAAAACACGCAAGCAATGGCTTTCAACTGTGGAACATTTGATAGAACATTTGCCTACTGGGACTTGGTTGAAGTAAATGCTTAGAAGGAAACCAATGAAAAGCCTGTTTTGAGAGGAAACACTTCCAGTTTCTCAGCAAATATCAACCCCCCTGAGCATACCCCTTGCCGGTCAGAGATGGTTTAGTTTACGAATGTTTACGAGAAGATTTTATACCCCCTTGGGGCGTTGGACTTGGGGTTGCTGGAGGGCATCGCGCGCCTGTGACTCGCTGATCCTCGGTGCAACCAGGACTGCTGTTAGGGGCTATGCTGCTGCTCATCTATCATCATCTATCTACCCTCTGGTTATTTAACATAGCCATGGGAAATGGCCCATTTATAGATGGTTTACCTATTAAAAATTGGGATTTTCCATAGCTATGTTAAATAACCAGAGTGTATATATTTCTATCTAGTCATTCATGCATTCGTGTATTTCTTGGGAACAAAAGGGTAAACCTGACACAAATACCATGAGGAACAACACATTTTTGGAGAGTCACTAAGGGAGCAAAAACTCTAATGTCCTGTCATCCCAACTATCAACTTCCACCATATCACCATAGCGTCCAGTTGATTCAAGTTGGCTATCTTGGGAGATATCAACAAATTGTGTTTGGTTTACTGGACTAGTAGACTAGTTGTTTATCTTGAATGTGCAGGAAAGCATTGACTCTTGCCATCTCAATGTGAGGGAGGCTTCTGTAGAAGTGTTCCCATTTCGCACCGTCGGTCCATGACCTGGAATAGATAAAACAAACACATGGATGAGGATACGTTCAAAACATGTTTCCTTTTTTTTGGAGGGAAACTGGGGAAACCTCATCATCATCATTGACACACTCCCCCTCCAAAAACTCCCCAAACGTGTCTCCCGTCACTTAGCCCCAAGTCTTAAACCAATCGCTGGTTGAGCATGAAGGAAGTCTGAACGAGGGGGCACACCATTGGGGATCTCCAGATTCTTCAGATCCACCGATTCTTTCAAGGACACTTTTCATCCCACATTGGAAACCTGTCTGGATGCCTACTGTCGCACCAAATGCAGCAAGTTTCTCTGATTTGGAAGCACAGGCCTTGCAACCGAAAGCCAGACCCCATGACATATGACATCCGCATTGGGAATCTGCTGGGAAACCGTGGCCAAATTTTGTTGGGTCCAAGAATGCTCCAATCAACTGATACCCAACCTGGCTTATTTAAGCAGCTTTATTTTTTTTCAAACAAACGTATGCACAACTTGTTCCCAGAATGTAATTGTGAAACTGGCTGCCATGCCGGCATGCAGCGCAAAACAATTCCCATTTGCTTGGGAGTAATCATGTCATCCGGATCGTTTCTTGCCCTGGCATGCCCTCGTAATATTTATGTCAATAGAGACATGTTTAAATCATATTGCCATAACTCATAACTTGCCAACTATTGTGAACCAGTTAGCAAATGATGAACTGAATATTGGAAGTTCCGTGGGAATTTTCATCATTCAGCTGGTTATATAGAAAGGCAATAAGAACCTAGCAAACCACAACAAGGCCGACAGCTGAACTTGCCAGTTTGCTTGTCACATGTGCATAAACATGTAGAATAGTTGGTGGCCCACCCCAGTTTGTAACTGGCTTCGGGTAAGAAGGGGCAATGTCCAGCTACAAGAAGGGTGAACTAATCCACTTAAGATTTCTGGGGCCAGCCCTGCCCCTCACAGCCCGAGCCGCCCACTGAGCCCCCCAAACCACCAAAAAGGGAACGACCTCCAGCAGTCCAAGAGCCGCCTGCGGTGGAACGTCCCAATAATAAATGTACCATTTGGGGCTGGTTCATAGCACCCATTTATGGTTTATTTTTGTGTTCGCCACATGATCAGAATATCGATGGACTTTTGAATGGAATATTGAGTAAACAGCTAATGGATGCATTGACATTTAAGGGATTGTTTTTCGGTTGACACCATTGTTGTTGCACCCAGATCGAAGGGTTTCCGGTACACATTCAATTCTGGGAAACTATGCGATCTATTGTTGGATATATGATATGAATGTGGGTTTGGGTACTATCTTCCCAGCTATCTTAATAAGGGTAATCCAATCCCCTAATATACATTACAACCTCAACATGAATAGATCCAATGCATTCAACCGGGTACGAATTTGATATTTGCGAGAACAAATCAACTTCGTATGGCTGGAAAGATGATGTGAACGTAAGATAACGTAAGATTGTACTGAGAAAATTGTTGCTGGCTCTACACACGCATACACGCACACACACACACACATATACATATATACACAGAACATATCATAACAGGTATATAAATATAATCATATCTGCAATATAAATATGTTTATCTGAAAAAAAAACAATAACCACAACATGCTATGACGGTCATCATTTCCCAAATGCTATTGCCATCACTTGGGAGACCCAGGCCTGCTGTGCCTCTTCCTCTGTGCCAGCCTCAGTGGTAAACAATGGTTCTTCATAGGGCACCAAGCATGTTATGAGGATATCATAGGGATAAACTGGCCAGTAATCATGGTGATACATGGCGAAATATATTGATATTAAAAAAATATGTGCACATAAAGTGACTACCCGCAAACAGGGATTCACAAATCAACCCATGTTTGGGGATATCATCTGTGATCCATTTAAACATTTTACTTTATAGATCGTTATTTTTGTATTTATGGTCTCGCGTTCCGTGTTCCTACCCCCCCCAATGGTATGCGTCCCCAGGTAGCACCCCCGTCCCTTCTATTTGCAGCATTTCTAGGTCTTTGCAACATTTCTGACTACCAGCCTCGCATTTACTAGGCACATGCTACTTTTTAGACGACCTACGTAGCACACATACTTCCTCAAAGTACCTACGTACTACCTATGGTCATATATACATGTGCTACGTATCTACTTCCTGTGTGTAAATACAATATGTATATATATAGAGATGTGTACACATATTAAAGATACATGAATAAATATACATACAAATATATAAATATAGATACATATATATATATATATACATAAATATACATACAAATAAACATACATACACATATATTTATATATATATATATTTATATATATATTTATACGCATATATATATATACATAGATATATAGACATACATACATACATACATAACATAACATAAAATTACACCACATTAAATTACATTAAATTACATTGCATTGCATTACATTTCATTACATTACATACCATACATACATACACGATGTTATACATATATATATATACATACATAGATAGATAGATAGATAGATCGATCGATCGATAGATAGATGAGATAGATGAGATAGATGAGATAGAGAGATGAGATAGAGAGATGAGAAAGAGAGATGAGATAGAGAGATGAGATAGAGAGATAGAGAGATAGAGAGATAGAGAGAGAGAGAGATATAGATAGATAGATAGATAGATAGATAAATAGATAGGTAGATAGATGGATAGATAGATAAAATAAGATAAGATTAGATTAGTTTAGTTTAGATTAGTTTAGATTAGATTAGATTAGATAGATAGATAGATACGCAGTACCACACCCCCACCACACCACAGGGGGGGAGGGGGGACAGTACCACACCCCCACCACACCACAGGGGGGGAGGGGGACAGTACTATGGCTGACCCATGACCATGGCCCGGGGGGGAGGAGGGATGGAAAGCTGGACCATATATATATATATTTTTACACACACACATATTTATATATATATATATATATATCTCTTGTATTCGTTTTAGACATATATATAATATAGATAGATTATATACATATATAAATAAAATTTATATATATATATATATATTATAAAGATATGTATGTATATATTTACATATATATATATATATATTATATAAGTTGAAATATGGTAAAAATATATATATATAGGTATCGTATGTTCATTGGAAGCTCAGTTCTTCATATTTCAACATTGATCAGCTCCAGAAACAAGCGTTGTCAGTATAAATCGAGAAAAATAATTCTTCCAAGCAAAAAGACAATTGACAAAATGCTGACAAATATTGGATAATATTGGTGTTGGTGTTTGACCAAAATGGATCAAATGGCTGATATTGGCCGATGGAATTAACAATTACGGGGTCATATGGACCTGAACCATATCCTATCGGTGCTTTCTCAGGATTTATTCACAACCGCATTGAGCCATACGGCCATACCCTCCAAAATTGGTCGATTAGTGGGTTTCCTAAATAAACCCTTGGCATAGCATTTTGCCTCAATAACCACCTTGGCATCCTGGAAAAGCATTGATCCATTTACATGCAGTGGTTAGTTAGTTTCCTGCTCAACCTTGGAAAATTTATTGCCAAGTTTGATTGGCAGAGGGATCTTGAAGTCTTTACATTCCACCCACAAACAAATGAGGTTGGCTGCTTTGATGTGCATGAAGAAAAACTCACCCCATAATACCATACCATACCATACTCTACCTATGTTTATCTGTATATACGATTTAGATATACTGGAATATTGCACATGTACCTTGGATACCATGTGTATTACCGACCGTTCCGGGCCCACTTGATCCACCTCACGTCGTGGTGACTCGGCATCCCACCAGCAGCACAGCCATCAATCCCAAGGCCTGGGCGATGTGGAAAATTGCCCATTTCGAGATAATTGTCCTATCTGTAAATATCTATAAGTATCTAAATAAAGACAATGACTTACCATCCTTCCAACAAACCGTTTGACCCTGAGAATCACACACTTGAAACAAAACTGGATTTGAACAAACAAAGCAGGGTTTGTATTCGTTGGAGGGATGGTGTATATAGTAGCAACCATGGTTCTCTTCTTGCTTGATTCTCTGGTCAGTATGACAATATAAGGCTAAATTGCTAGTGTGATGGGATCATAGCAACAAAAACTCTCTCTCTCTGTGATCTTATGATAATGACAGTTCATCTGCCAACAACTCGAAACTGCAAAGTTCTTCTGTGCCCGTATGATTTGCCCACTATCTGTGAGCTCCTTCACCTGATGTCCAAAACACAAAAGTAGAGTTGTAAAGGTAGGGTTTTTGGGAACACATGACAAATGTCAAAGTTTGGCATTTCCAACCGATGTCGGACCCAGTTGTCAGCACACTGCTTGAGTTCCACTGGGTTCGATGCCAAGCGCTGCAAGGGTACTGATGACTGAAGAAGCCTATCAAGCATTGCCATGTCGTGCAAACGGCCGTTTATCCTTTTTTTGTGGAGGCAGCAACATCTTACTAAAACAATTGGGCAGCTACTAAGTCTATTTCCATTAGACAGCAGCCAGCAGTAGTGACAAACAGCGATGCAAACTTGTAAAAGTGAAGCACCAGGGTTTCAATCTGGGACTTGTTTTTTTTGCCACAATACCAATCAACCAGTTTGTGGTAGTCAAATCAATGGACCATGCATTTGGCGTAACATCTTTTGGCACAAAGGTCCTTGGATTGATTTAAGGGAAAAATTACTGGAAAACACCATTTGTATCCATTTGTTGTGGGAAAACAATGGTTTCCGGTGACGATTTTCCCTCCCCTGACCATTCGGGCACTCAAAAATCAGCACCTGCACAAAAAATGGGCGCCCAGGGCGACTCTCAAGCGCGAGCGCCTCAGAAAAAAATGGTGCCATGGTCCTGCGGGGCCGAGATAAGGTTGGTTGTACTGAAAAGTTATCTGGTTTTTGGTAAATGTATCATGATATATCTGTTACTTAATGGGGTTTATAAACCAACTTATAGACACGTAAAACTGGCACCAACTTATAGGCTATATCATGGTTACGTATATCTAACCTAACCTATTCTAACCGAGTTGTGAAACTTAGTTGAGTATGGGGCGCTGCTTTGTAGTGATGACAGTCCCCCTTTTTGACATGTGCTAACCCATCAGAAGAAGTATTGGTCAATTCAATGTCATATGTTTCAGGAAGGAAACATGCAAACCTTTCACTCGAACGTTCAAGGAGATTAATTATGCTCGGGCCAGTTGGAATTTACCCCAAATGATCTCCAGATGTACTGCAAGTTACCCATACTTTCCATGTATGGTTTGTGTACCCATTCCTGCGCAATTTCATCAAGGCAGCTGATTCCCAGAATGAATTAGATCCATTGTGCGCCAGTGGCGTTGGTTTCGGGTCGCCGTACAAAATTTAAAGGTGGCGCCCCCCAAGCCCATCTAACTACATCTAACTAGGGGCACGGCCTTTAGATGGCCGTGTTTTTTTTGATTAATGGGATGTTGTTGATCATGTTTGATGTGCTCGTGCCAATAGGAATTTGTGAGATTTTATTTTTAAGGTCGTTAACCACAAACAGTAGAACAAAAACTGTCATTTCACCTAAACGAAGCTACCATTTTTGGGTGTTTTAGCCAACCTGAAACTAATTTGTCGTCACATGTTTCTAGCCGTTTCTTGGTCAGAGCAGCGCCTCCAAGTACCTTTCAGGATCTGGACTCTGTAAGCTTGAACGCCAGCAACCGCAACCCATGAGCACATATTGTGTCACGGAGGGGTGCGTAGCATGACCCATGAATGCAAAGTTCAAGAGAACATACAGTACCGTAGCATGACCATCATGAGTGCGAAGTTCAAGAGAACATACAGTAGCGTAGCATGACGCATGAGTGCAAAGTTCAAGAGAACATACAGTACCGTAGCATGACGCGTAAGCGCAGAGTTCAAGAGAACATACAGTAGCGTAGCATGACGAATGAGTGCAAAGTTCAAGAGAACATACAGTAGCGTAGCATGACGCATGAATGCAAAGTTCAAGAGAACATCCAATACCGTAGCATGACCCATGAATGCAAAGTTCAAGAGAACATACAGTACCGTAGCATGACCATCATGAGTGCGAAGTTCAAGAGAACATACAGTAGCGTAGCATGACGCATGAGTGCAAAGTTCAAGAGAACATACAGTACCGTAGCATGACGCGTAAATGCAAAGTTCAAGAGAACACACAGTATAGCGTAGCTTGACGCATGAGTGCAAAGTTCATGAGAACATACAGTAGCGTAGCATGACGCATGGGCGCAAAGTTCAAGAGAACATACAGTAGCGTAGCATGACGAATGAGCGCAAAGTTCAAGAGAACATACAGTAGCGTAGCATGATGCACGAGTGCAAAGTTCAAGAGAACATACAATAGCGTAGCATGACGAATGAGTGCAAAGTTCAAGAGAACATACAGTACCGTAGCATGACGCGTAAGCGCAGAGTTCAAGAGAACATACAGTAGCGTAGCATGATGCATGAGCGCAAAGTTCAAGAGAACATAGATTAGCGTAGCATGACCTATGAAAGAGAGAGCCATGGACGTTATTATGCCACGCCACCCCACCCAACCCATGAATACATGCACCTGCCGGCAGCCACAGCATAGCATGTACTTCATCTTCAAGTTCACATGAACGTTAATACATGCCCCACCCCACCCCACCCCACCCCCCCAACGTCAACAAAACACCACGGCCGTCTAAAGGCCGTGGTCCAACTATAGCGATTATCATCATAAGTCCTACTTAATATAGTTGTGCCCCAACTTACCCTCCGGGAATCAAACATGGCAACCGAAAATCCAATATAAAAGAATGATGGGACAACCAAGTATAAAAGAATGATGGGACAACCAAGTATGGATGATTTTCCATTGCCACGTTTGATTACCGGAGGATAGCTCTCATAAACCAGCTATAAATTCTATGAATCCCAGCTATAAATCCATTATAAATCCAGCTATAACATGCTATAGCACCATCTTTGATGCTTAATTAAAGTACCATAACACAAAAATAGGTAAAACACCCACCACATTGGGCCCTGGGCTCAGAGTAACCCTTCACATTCAGCAGCAGCTTGTTATGGTGACCTGCCAGCTGGCCAAATCGAAACAATGCAATGTCCTACCACAGCTGCACGTGTGTATCTATGTATCTATAATTATATGTATAAGTATAAGTATAAATGCATGATGTGCATATCATATCTATCAATCTATATCTATATATATATATACATAGACACACGCGCAACTCCTGGGTGTTTTCCCAGCGTTGCAGTGTACAAAGAGGGTTCTCATTCCCAATCAAATGTTGTTGCAACGTTACATTCAATTGGGAAGATCAACAAAGGTATTAGGAAATATTAGAATCCCACCCCCGTTAAACATGATGGTGATGATGATGATGATCATGATGATGATGATGATGATGATGATGATGATGCGTTGCCCGTCGTCGTTGCGGTTCGGGGCAAAGCCGAGGTGACTCTACTTCTGCCCCCTTTAAAACTTTGAACCCATTAAAACAATACCATATACCCTCTGGTAATTTAACATAGCTATGGAAAATTGCCCATTTATAGTTGATTTACCTATTGAAGATGGTGATTTTCCATAGCTATGTTAAATTACCAAAGGGTATACCCATATATAAACTGTAAATATGCCATGTGTGTGTTCTCCATCAGCCTTTTGCTTAGACTGACATGCCTTTGTCACAATCAGCTCGCATCTCATCGCGACTTGACTCCGACTTGGACCAAGGCACGGAGCAGCAAAGTGGCACCCAAGACCTTCGCCTGGTGGGCTTTGCATAAACGGGAAACTGGAAACTGTGGAAAAAAGGCCACATCAAATATGGTGGGTTCAATGAATTGAAAGCTGAAGATTTAAAAAAAACTGAAGGTCGATGGATTTAAGCTACCGCAAGTGGAAGATTGGCAAAGAAAATTAGGGATTAAGAAATGTGCATATTGTGTGGTAAGTCTCAGAAAAAAAAAGGCACCAAAGCATCCACCCAGTGAAGAGCTACTGAGCATTCCAATAACAATCAATTCCCCCAGTCAATCCCATGTTGATGATGATTCTGTTGCATCTGGCGTCAAGTTCTCTCATGCTCTACCTATTGATGCATCTATCTATCTATGTCTCTTTCTATCGTCCTATCTGTCTGTCTATTGTCCGGTTTCTTGTTCAGTCAATCGATCGATAGATCAATCGATAAATCGATCAATCAATATAGTTTTATCTTATGTGTTTTTTCCTCTTGCTCTCGCTCTCGCTCTCTCGCTCTCTCTCTCTCTCTCTCTGCCCAAGTCATATTTATATTTATTTATCTAGATAAACCCTCCAAGCACCCGTAAAAATTGTCTTTTATACCGGAATTTCGTACTTTCAACAATTTTGTTGGGGTATTTGGGGAGGGTCTTGGCCAAGGCCTCATTTTGCTCACCTTCCACCAGCTTCAGGGCCTCCAGCCACGAAAATTTGTGGGAAATGACTAGGTTTAATGTGAACGTTGAATTGATTTACTGTGTATTAATTATAAAATATTTAGGTACTTTAAGATGGGATGGACAAGCGTTAGTCACTTGTCAAGATGTATTTTGGACATCTAATCCAATTTCTGACAATTCACAAGCCTCCTTTCCATGCTTTGGATGGGGCGACGGTGCCTATGCTGAATTGGTCTTCTTCAACTTAAAAACGTTTCTGGAAATATGCAGGTGCACAACGTGTATCTCTTGATAGGTGTTTTCGCGTATTGGGGGGGTATATCGGCAAGTATTTCATGTGCGGAAGCGTATCGGGTGGAATGAACCTGCGGACTGAAGGACTCGGATGGACAGTCCGACATGCATATATGAACAAGTGCAGCAACTTCATGCAGTACTAGCTACTAGCAGTACTAGCACTATTCATCACAATAGCCGTTGATATCCACTCTTGGAACTTGATATGACAAAACCTGGATCTACGAGGTCATGGAGCCAGGTTTCAGGCGGCATCCACCGACACGGGAGAACATCCATCCGCCTGGGCTACGGGGAACGGAGTTTCGGGAGATGTTCCAAATGATTTCTCCAAACAGGGCGGAAGTATGTCTATGAATATGAAATAATATGAAAATGTAAGTTCTGAAGAATCCCAAAAGTTTTTGGTTTTCATTATGCAAGTAGGTCAAGACCCTGATGCACCAACGAACATCGAAAACTATAGTTGGTGCCCACTGGTTTTGACCCATTGCACTAGAATAGGAGCTGGTGAAAACAGATTGAGCAAAGCAGCACCCTTCAAAGATAGAAGAGTAAATTCCCATACTAAAACAACATTCCATAAATGTGTTTATCTTTCATGGGTTGCGACTGGTGTGAAGATCCAGGAAGATCCTGGAAGTTCCCCCAAGCTCAAGAACGATGGGATGCCTCCAGTGCTTCCAGGTCCAAAATGTCGCACCGAATCATCACCCAACAGTTTTTTTTCGCCCTTTTTCGATTCTCTAGGCGGTTCACTGCCGCCAAGCTGGCTCCGCATCACACAATGGGGACCAGATGGGATCAGGTGATGATGCCGGATCCAGTGCTTCAGGGACATTTGAAGATCTACAGGCTCTTGGTTGTAACTAGGGGATTCCCAAGGCCTGAATTTGGGATGATTGGATTGGTGCAACATGTGTTCACCCTAAACGTAGGTGAGGTGAAAACCGAAACCTTGCGAACCAGCCATGGGTTCCCCTCGTACGACCGTTCAGTTGATGATCTTTGTACACATCAACATCAACGGTGTCGTCACTGTGCCTCACATACATCGCCAAAAGCTGGTACAAAGCACAGTGTGCCAGGGACTTTTTTCCTGGCATCATGGACCCCTTGGGAAGTATTACCCCTCCAACTCACCCCTGCGAAAACAGTTGGAAGTTGGATGGTTTATCCTCCAGTGTGGCTTTTATATATGAGTCACCCATCTAAAATTGTGAATTTTCCACATCAAATATGTGAAAAAAACATCAGAGGGTATCCTACAACACTCGTCTGGTTGAATGATCATGTTTCCACAACCTGACACAAGGTGATTTTGGGTAACTTTCCCTTACTAAGAATCAGCGGTGGAGATCCTTGTGAGATCGTTTTAATTCACCAAACGCCTCTGTGCGATACCACATCTTGTTTCTTGAACCATGGGAACCCCGCTAGGTTGATGGTTATATTATATATATATAATCCCAATCCCCATCATTCCTGCGTATCAACCTCATTTGGCTCCTCAAAAGCCATCTAAACCATGAATGTCATAGTCAGGCAACTCCACATGTTTCCCATGTTTCCCAGTAGCCCAGCAGTCCTGTCTTCTTCCCTTGAGCTGGCTGAAATCCAACTTGGGCACCACAGAGGGCCGTTTCCCGGAGCTTTCCAAGGGGCCCACCGAATCTCGATGCCTGAGGAATGCAAAATGAAACGTGTCAATCCTATCCTCTAAAACATCATCTATGGAAACGTTATTGAATAATCTTGGAAGATATGGAAAATAAATCCGAAACTTTTCCATTTCAATGGTCTTCAAAAGAAGTTGGGGGTTGGAATCGCTGAAGATGGTGCATATGGCCTCAAAAGCTGGTGCTGATGTGGCCATTGATGTAACATTCCATAATAGATGTATAAATGGAATAACCTGGTATTCACCATGGCAATCCCAAATGAGGATTACTAATATCGAAACTAATATCTAATTATCATTCTTGAGTTGTACAGTACCCCCGGTGGCCCGGTGTCCCTTCTTTGATGCTAACCTACACCTGGACTCCGAATCACCGTCATTTTGGAGTTTTGACCTCCCACTTGTATGGGTCAAACCTCCAAGATCTGGGTAAATGTGGTTTCCAAGCATCTGGATTGGATACTCGGATACTCGAAACCGGCAACCAGTTCAAGCCCATGTCAATTCAAGGCATTCTCAAGGGCTCCAAAAAAATCCTAAAGTAGAATAGGACAATCATTCCTACAAACTTCCCATACCTCTTCCATAAACGAACAGTTCAGAACAGCGTGATTAGATGATTAAGCTCATTCTTGGACGTGGTAGTGCTAGCTGAGTAATCCACATTCTCTCATGGTTCTCATGGTTCAAAAATAAAAGTCGACCGCAATATACCCTCCACCTTACTGACTTACACGTGAATGCTACATTTTCCTAGTAGACTCACATAGACTCACCATGTTTTGATTATTTTGACACTAAAAATGCTATATGTTCTTCATAAAATCTCTTTTTTCCTCAAGTTTTGTCACTAAAATGCTATATGTTCTGAGTAAAATGCCACATGTTTTTTCAGCATCCAAAGCTTGGCGCCTCTGCTCTTCCCCCTCGAGCCCCTCACTCGGCTCAGGTGGGGCCTTTGGGGGTAAAACCTGGCGTCCCAGGAATGGGCAGTGGATATGTTGCCCTCTGAGTATCTAACGTAGCTATTGAACATCAGCATTTTTGATAGAATCATGATAAATCATCATTTCTATCATAAATGGGCTATTATGCTATTTTCCATATATCTATATTGTTATTTACGAAAAGGGTAATGTGATTAACATGTGAAAAAGATGCGAATCAAAGTAGGACCTTCAACTTGATGGATTCGGATGCATTCGGCACGGGCTTTGGGTGATATCCCCAGGGAACACTTTTTTGTCTTCAGTTGGGATCGCTAACCCAAATCTACAGTAAAATACAATCCAAAAAGAACATGAAGTTTCCGAAACCATTAAAGCCTCAAAATATATTAAAACATATTGGCACTCTAATATAGAGGCATGTTCAAAATCCAAAAACGAAATTGGACTTCAGAGTGCGAATTCCCAAATATTCACCAAACAATACCGTCCAGCAAATTTTCATACATATATGCAATTGTCGATGATTTTTCTTGGGAAACCATGCTTGTTTGTCATCTCTGTATTAATCTACTGAAAAGTATTTGATAAAATTTGGTTGGGTAATAGGTCCTGGAGGAACCATGAATGAGCAGTTTAGTGCGAGGCTAGTCATCATCATCTCAAGTTGGAAATTGCACACTTACGATTTTGTTTCATTCAAGAACATCTACAGATGAAGCTCCTGGATACCACACCACAATCGACATAGACACTGAGAATAGACAACATTTTGGGGTGGAAAGAATCGTCTGCCAACCAACGTGGCAGGGCCGTCATGTTATGTCAATGTTGGGGGATGGTGTCAATCCTCGACTGTTGATAATTGAAGGGTTGCCGTTTTAGCAAAACACATCACTGGGGCAAATGCCACGGTAATTAATCAACTAGGGTTTACAATATTCCGGGCTTGACATTATCCCGATAACCCCTACCGAACTAGAGTACAATGTTTATGAAAATACATATATATAATAAACATTACTGTTCTTGGCTACTAATAATTTATGCGTTATTGAGTCCTGATATCTCATCAGGAATTACATGATTCCCATTCGAACATACTATTATGATAATATGATTAATCATTTATCTAGCGTATAACCCACAAATTCCAAGGCTATATGAGTGTATGATATGTAATTAAGTTCAAACATGATTACTTACTTAGTATCAGGTGGTGCCCCGAGCTATGTTTGCTGATTAACGATTTATAATCCCAATTAACTATAACCATATATATATATACATATATATATATATCCATCATCAACTAAAGTAAACCTGAAGTTAAAGTCAACTTAGCTAACTAATCCATCATCATTTATCAGGGTTAATCTATATAAAACATCATTTTCCTTGGTTACCATCTGGTAAACTAACATAGCTATGGAAACTTCATCGCTAAATCAATGATAAATTATGTTGAATGGGTCATGTTCAATAGCAAACTGTACCAAATTACCAGAGGCTAAATCATTTATAGTTGATTTTGCCATTAAAAATGGTGATGCTCATTGATTTTCCATATTTGTTGTTCAATTACCATACATTTACCATGGTTTTTAGCCATGAAATCCGCATTTTCCCAGGGCTTTAGGCCTGGGACATCCCCACCTGTTGCGCATGCAGCACTGCCAGGCCGTCGGCGCCGGACGCCACGGAGACCCAGCCCGGGCGCACGAAGTGAAGCCGTTGGCCCTGGCAGAAAAACCAGAGAGTTGGTGATTTCACCAACAAAAATGGTGATTTAACCAACAAAAATGGTGATTTAACCAACAACCATGAGGAATTTCGAGGGATTGAAGCCACAAAATGGTGATTTCAATGGTGATTTGACCAAACATGGTGATTGAATGGGATTTTTGAAGGGATTTTAGGGGATTGAATGATGGTTTAATGGTGGTTTTATGGGAGTCAATGTCTTAATGGGGATTTAATGGGAATGGCTATATAACTAACCAAGTGGCAATCATGCATGGCTGGCTGGGAAATCCCCTGTAAGTGGATGTTCTAATGGTCTATGAATAATATGAATAGGACATTTTCCGTTAATCATACACGTTTGACTGCTGGAAGGTAAAATTGGGATCTTACTGACAACTGTTCTTAACTAGTTATTAAATGCGAAGATCTTCCAGGTAATGGGTATGATAATGACAACAACTCCCGCAAATTGGGATACAACCCCATAACTATGGCCCCTGTGCTCAATAGCCGTGGTGGGCCCTCCACAATGACATAAATGGGCCGTTTCCCCATAGCTGTGTTGAGTTACCAGAGGGTAGATGTCCCCCATGACTCGTGGGCCCGTAGCAACATATGGATTATCTAAGGAAATTCTGTCATGGACCTCCAGTTTTTAATTGTCTCCAACATCATGAGTTCATCTCAGCCCCTGTAGTGCTAAAGCTTGGTTGATTGGGGAAAACACCCAAAAACATGATACAGAGTAAACCTTCCGGGATAACCATGGCACCTCTTGGGTCACGATTTCACATGAAATCTCAAGTTACAGTATATTTATGCATACTCTATATTTAAAAACAAATGATCTACACTTTTTTCTTACAAGTCAAACCAACTCCAATGAAATCCACCGTGTCACTATGAATCACATAAACCTTGAAAAAAATACCCCTATTCTACCGGTTGGTTGGTTGGTATCCCTATTCTCATATATTTTGAGCACTATTGTTAGCTATATATATAAAATTATGTATGTATGTTTATATGTACATATATATATATAAATTTGTATATATAATTATATAATATACATATGCATATACATATCCCATGAGTTCTATCCTAATTATTCCCTACTCTCTCTGGTAAATGTTCAATCGCTGAGCGGTCAACGCGCCGTCCTTCAAGACCTCCGAGGGGCGCTGGTCTTCTCCCACCATGCGCCAACAGGTGCGGCCAAACAGTCGGGGCCCTGGCAGTATAATGTGTATGCATGATCAGGGATGTGCGTGTATATATATATATATACATATACATATATATATATATATACATATAAATACATATAAACACACACACACATATATAATCATATATACATATGTATATATATATATGTATTCAATTCTATATGCATGTATATACATGTGTGTGTGATTGTATACATATAGTTTGCGCTTAGGAATTAGTAACGTTTTCGAAAAACAAAAACACGCGAAATCGGCCTGGGACTTTCATTGTGGACTTTATTGTCTGTGCATCGGCGCCTCTAGACACCTCGCCGATGACGATGTAGCCACGCTTGATCTCTAAAAGCATGAATTCAACCTGACATTGGTCAATCGACTCGTGGTATCCACGCTTGATCTCTGAAAAAAAGGATTAATGGAGTGGGTGTACCCCAAGCACACTCAGATCGTGTAGGTCCTCGGGGCATTGAAGTTAACCGCAAAAAAACATGGCATGTTACACTGGAAGAACCTCGTACTTCATGTCAGGAAACAATAAATATTGTGTCAGCATTTGCCGACGTCAAAGACCTCATCCTCCTGATCCCCATTCTCATCCTCATTCTCATCATCCAGCATGTCAAAGAATTTTACCCCTAAACCAGCCACAAATCAACAAACATGGAAGAGTTCAATTATATCGCAATAGTACACTTGGCTGAATAATTAGTTTCCAGTAGAGTACCACCAAAACAAGAGATCAATTTTTGCATGTCTATCGTTTTGGGGGTGCTACAAATAGAACCGGAATGAATTTTCATGAACTATCTACCCTCTCCAAAAAGGCCCTCTGCCTCTTCAAAGATGTGGTGCCATGACAGTTGTCCAGTGATAAAGCCGCTGCTGTTGTCCGACACCAACACGCTGCAATTGCTTTCCATGGCGGCGTAGCCACGCGTCCCAAACGTTCAAGGCGGAAGGGGTGAAACATGCGGTGGTTGCTTCAAGATGTTTTCTGATACACGTTGTAGTTTGTAATGTGTATGCATATGTGTATATATATAAATATAATTATATAATATATATATATATTTGATATGTATATATTTGATATGTATATTGTATGTGCAATATGTCATATCAATATGTGAACTATGTAATATGTATATGGATATACGATATGTATAAGTATATGTATATGTGTATGCACATGTTGATTCATACATTCGTCCGTATTTTGCATACATGAATGATACAATCTGATATGCACTATGATAACACCATACCAATAAACAAATCATCATATCAGCAAACTTGCAGCTATCAGGTATAATATATATATATATACATATAATATGTGTATATATAATTATATATATATATATATCATCCGATATAAATATGGACAAAACACACATCTGACCAAAAAACATGATCTCTTGCGTCAAGGTGGTGGGTATCCTCAACTTGACCTCATCTGACATCGCTGTGGAACACACCGTTTGAACAATCAGCATGTCATGAGACCCCCAACGCAACCCTCAAATGCTGTGTTTGTGATGGGGCAATGGAAACAATGGCCATTTATGGCCGTTTCATGGTGAAGATATATGGGAACATGGGGTTCTAAATCATCCACATCGAGGGGTCAACTTCAAGCCCAATTCCTACAACATACTTGTCTGATGAAACAATTGTGAAATGATTGAACTGGGAGAATGCCCCTCGAAAGCGGCAGTCCTTGCCTCCCAGAGCCCTCCAGCTCTACATTTTTCTCCACATCTTCACTGGTTTTTGTTGTGGCGATGCGAACTTGCCGGGCGTTGAAGTTTGCGTCGTTTTTTTTTTGTTCACTGCCGTGTACGTGACATCTGCCTGCACTTGGCCAAATTTGCTAAACTTACTTGAAATTACATAATCATCATAATCTATAATCTGGGCTCGTGTTGCGCGGATGATTTCGGGTCTAAAAGTCCAGCCGCAACTCTTGGCCCAGCATCGGGCAGGAGCAACCTATTCCCTTTGAACATTCTCATTCGGGGGGTGCATTATCCCATATTAAAGAAATAGCATCCCCCCCAAAGTAAAATCCCACTAAAATAATTAGTGAAGAAATCACTTTTTGCAATCTTTTTTCGGCTTACTATACGTCATTTTCAGACACATTCATAATTCATAATTCAATGGACAGCCTCACATCTTCCGATGATCAGCCGATTCCGCCAGCAAAACCGCAGCCACAAGTGCCCACAGGAAAACGTGTGCCCAATGGACTGTTCTGGAAACTCAAACTGAAGAAACACCGAACTATGACGGCTCCGCTTTCAGTCTCATGCTGTGTACTCCATCTTGTCTCTACGCACAGCAAACTTGAGTTTGTTCAAATTTATTATTTCTGCTTGTTCCAGTTGGCGTCTGTGCCGAACAGCCGTTGCACGCTGCACATAACATAGAATGAATTCGTCAACGGCGGACACAATGACTATCAGAAACTCCTAGGGAGACTCCTACGCATGGTCTGTACAAAAGTCTCCCACTACGCTCCAGATTTCACTCCTGGTCGAAGGGAAATCGTACAGAGAATTTGTGGCATCCAAAATCGACCGTTGTTTGATTTCTCCTTGATGTATCTATATATATATATGTAATTACATGTAATTACTATTTTTCCCTTCAAACCGATTTCGAGATTCTTTCGGATCGACAGGATCACAGCAACTTCCTTCCCAGGGTGGCGCCAAATTGTTCTCGCTGAGCCTTGTCCTGCTCCTGCTTTTCAAAAGTGGCTTTTCAAGCGCGAGGATTCATGACAAGGAAGTGGAATTTGCCAAGTTTAGGATTGCTTGAAGGTTAAATTCTGATTGTTGTTTCAACATCTCTTCGAACAAATGTCCCACTGCGAAATCATCATCCATCGTCCCAAGCATGAAGAGATTGATTTTGTTTCATAAGAAGAAGTACTCATCAGAAAACAATCTTGGGCGATACAGTACACTTCAGACTTCTTAAATCCTTTAGGATGCCGTGTTTGGCAAATATGTTTTTTTTTTATCGATTTCAATATGATTCTTTTATGATTTGCAGATATGTTTTTTATGGATGGGAAAATTACTTGTTTTTTTTATGGTTTTGAATACGTTTTTTTTTTATGGTTGGGAACATGACTTATGGTCACCGACAGAATTATGGAGAAAAAAAACGTTCAACTTAGACAGGCGGCGCCTGCGTCCGATTTTTCCATAATTGGATTTTTCATGATTTTTCCCCATAAAGGTTCAAAATATCCCGGAAGTGATCCGAACCTTTTTTTTTCCATAATTCTTGGAGGTGGCCATTATTTCCATAATTGATTTTGCCTGTGAAATCAGGGGGCTAGGGCAGATTGACCGGTTTTTCCATAATTATTTTTTCCATAATTAATGTTTGGGGCTACACCTGTTGGACATGTCATGGATCCACAATTCAAACCCGTTATTTTTTGGGGTTATGGAAATATGTATGCAAATGCAAGTATGTAGTATCAACCCAATTGGTGGCTTGGCAAAGGGAAACATCCAAATATTATGCATATCAATGGCAGGCTTTAGGGGCATATACCAGATCTTTAGACACATATTTTCTATAATTCAATATTCCCCCTTAAAATGCATTCAAATTGCGAACATCACATGATATTATGTATATCAATGGGAGGCTTAGGGGCATATACCAGATCTTTAGACACATATTTTCTATAATTCAATATTCCCCCTTAAAATGCATTCAAATTGCGAACCGATGGACATACAGTCACCGACAGAATTATGGAAAAAAATAATTATGGAAACAATAATTATGGAAAAAAGGTTCGTAACTTTTCTATCATAGACAGGCGGCGCCTGTAAATTGAAACGGTGTTTTTTTTCCATAATTCTGTCGGTGACTGCATGTTTTTTTTTAATGGTTTTGAATATGTTTTTTTTTTACGGTTTTGAATACGATTTTTGATTTTAATCAGCATTTCATGCTGGTTAAGTCCCGATTGTTTGATCTTTGAACATGGCCAATCTTGCTGAATCAATACAGTTGGTCCCGTTGGTTATAATACTAAGCTTATATATACAATTATATATAATAACTATGTCAATGTATTTAATTATTTATATGTTAAAACATATATCATTACCCTCCGGTAATCAAATGTAGCAATGTGGAATTCCCTATTAAATATGGAAGTTTGGGAAAATCAATGAACAGCATCTATAAATGGTGGATTGCCCGTTGCCTGTCCTTCTCGGTCTGCTTGACCTTCCGCAGCAGAAGCCCCGCATCCTCTAAATCCATAAAAAACTTGGCATCAATGGAAGGACTTTCAAGGTGAAACCCGTGGATTCTTACTCCCCCCCAAAAACAATAGGAAACTTAGGAAACCCTATTGGTGTTATGTAATCCCAAATGTGGTTTGTGTATGTTTGTGTGGTGTTTAACCAATGCTGGGATAGCAAACTGGGTTGTTATGACCTCTGACAACTGGGATATATTAGTCCGTAAAATGGTAGATGGGGAAATTAAATGAGTTTTGATCCATGAAAACTGAGGTTTCTGAAGCTTACCTGCAGTGATATATAAACTTTAGGCAAGCTGATGCCAGTATTACGTAAATATGGTTTGTGGGAGGGGGTTAGGGTCACTTCTGACACCCTTCGCTTAATTGCAACTGGCCAAGCTTCCCCTTTTCCAAGTTGACAATTCAAATGTGTTGTTTCTTTCCAGATGTGCCCCGCAGTTCTGCGTACACGTGCAGCACAAGCACGGATATACCTTGCATTATTGATCGTAACTGTTGCAAACATGTCATCGGAGTCTTCAAAAAAAACAGATATCGCTGCATCCAGCTCCGCGCCGAAAACTGACTCAACAAACAGGCAGCTGTTTTACTTTTTCTGGTTGGTGGTTGAATGTGGTTGAGCCACCGTCGCAAAAATACGCTCGTTCTCTCAACCAATATCCAATTCGGGTGGAAAAGAAACATTCGAAGATACACCGCCCAACCAGTTGTGAGTAATTTTCCCACTATATCTATCTCTCTCTCTCCATTTTCCAACTTTATCCCACTTTATATCACGTTATCATATATTGTTAAATAATGTTGTATAGTACATGTCCTACTGCTGTGTCACTTCCCAAAGACGGTCCTTGTTGTCGGGCTCCAGTTCCAGGATTCGCTTGCAGTCCTTCACCGCCACATCGAAATCGTTGGTGCCCAGCGCTCCCTGCGCGCGGCGGTACAGGGCCTTGATGTTCTTGGGCTCCTCGTCGGCCGGGGCCAGAACAAACCAGCTGTGTATTATTTGTATATTATTAATATATATGAGGAAAAAACATTGGATATGTCGTAGCTATATGGGTATGTATATGGTATATATATATACAAATTACTAACCACTTGCTAGCTGGGATCTAAGAGAACGCCTTGGGATGCCTTGGGGAAAAAAAGAGAGCCATCTTGACATCTTGACATGATATATGTGATTAGCGGTATCTGGTTGGCGGTTTCAACCCCTCTGAAAAAATATTAGTCAGTTAGGATTATTATTATTCTCAATATATGGAAAAGTAAAAAATGTTCATATTGATTCATATATATTCATATGTGATTCATATGTGGTTCATCTTGATTCTGAATCCCATTGAAGCGTGCCGATCCCTGGCTGGGACCCAGCCTCCTTGAGAACTTCATCAGCGTGTCTGGCAGCCGCATAGTGCAAGTTGAGCTTCAAAGCCTTCTTTTCAAGCTCCCATCATCGCTGTGTTGGTGGGATTTAGCGCTAAGAAAGGGAAATAACATGCATTTTTTGAGTGGGATATTTGGGAAAATAGATTGGTTTGTTTGAGAAACCTACAGGAATTCAACGGATTTTAGCCGCCAAATCGGCCTAAAATCTGATTCAACTGGCTTTGGCTCACCTCAGAATCATTGAAATCACTACGGCATCAGCACATGGCAGAACGCTTCAAGTGGCCAATCTTTATCTGGGCTGGAAAGCACTCATCCACATATGCATTCAAACACACGCACACACACACAAAAACAAGAAACTAAACAAACTACGCGTAGAAATACTGTAAACTCACATACAGTAATTTCACACACAAAATATAAAGTAAAACATCAATATGTTTGTTAAAGTGAATATAATTATATATCTAATATATAATGTATATTAATATAAGTATAATTATTAATAAAGGTTAATTATACATCTAATAATATTTATACATCTGTTTAAGATATCTTTGTTCAGTAGATGATTCATAGCTCCCACGGATCCAAGCGGCACAGGCCGCCAGGTTCAGACGACTGCTGCGCTTCAACTCCTCCGCGGTCTTCTTCTCGACCCACTCGGTGAAGACCTACCGACGCTTCCCGTGGGGCCGGGTCAGGAATGGCCTGGACATAGAAAAACCAGTCAGAAATGTCTCAACAAATGGGGACTGAATGGGATTGAAATATGGGATGAGACAACTAAGTTTTATATAAATTCTAAATGTCCAATAAAAGTGTATAAAATTGTACTTACACTTAGTCACTTGAGACTTCTGTTGTATGGAACTCTCGGTTCATCAGCCATTGGTGCAATCATTTGAGATGGGATGAATGACCCGGCAGAACCGTCTGATGAACCGTCAAAATCCATCAATATTATAGAGTTAAATGACAAATGGGATCCGATCAGAATGTGATTCACATAGATCCAAAAAGAAAATGGAGAAGCTCCCAAAAACGGCAAATTGTTGAGATGGAACATGTTGATCAACATGCAAATTTAGAGGTATATACCCTAGTGTCAAACAATCCCACATGTCAGATCACATCAGAAGGGTATTCGGCTGAATAAAAATGACCCAGAAAATCTGCAGGAAAATCCGACTATTGGTGGTAAAAGCTGCAGGAATTCCTGAAGATTTGCCAGAAATTGCCAGACCAAAACAAACCCATACCAACCCATTGAACATGGGGAGCACCTCGGTGTTGGTGGTGCTTCCCAAGGGCTTCTTGTAGCGAGGAAGCAGCTGGATGACCCGTGAATAGCGCTCCTGGAGCGACGAGCCCAAGGTTGTGCTGATGGAGTGAAGTCATCCACCGTCCCCGCTTTCCCAATGGTCAACACTCTGTTCCAGAAATCGTCCCTGGGTCATCCCTGCGATGCATTCCGCCATGTCTCCCTCTCTCTCTCCATCGCCAACGCTAGATTTAATGAGGGTTTTTTGATCATGATTGATCTTCAAATTAGAGACATCATTGAATCCTGGTTGTGTCAACCATTTTTTCGATCCCCAAAGAACTTACTAGAAAAATCGTTTTTGCATGGCAATATCTCCACGAACTGCACGCTTGTGGTAGATATACTGAACTAGTTAGAAGGGGCTTTCTCAAGACACAACTGGGGGGGTACCACCTTGCATGTGGCATCTAATTTGCCTTGTTCACTGGGCTGGGCCCTCTATTGAACAAAAAAACAACTACTGTAGTGGGAAAAAGTCCACAGCATATTCTTCAGTGGACCATCTATCTGGCTAAAGGATCATATCACCATCCTGGAAAAAAAAAACACTCAAATATAAGGTCGTGATTGGTGTATTCCCCTTAGCAAGCATCATGGCAGAGACGTCGACGTGAGGTCATGAATGGTCATGATCAAATTCATCCAAATATATTCATATCAAGTTGTTTTGATAATACTCTATATATATATATATTCATCATATCCCAAAAATAGCTGCATTATATCACATGAACATCCCAATAAACATCCCATTTGATCAGCAAAAATGTACCCGTTTCTATTCCTCCCAGCATGTCACCGCCATGGTGTCAAGACCAGGCTCCTGCGCCAATCGAAATCGACCAGCTTTAAAGTGTTCCGAGCCTGCCGGACTGCAAACATGTTTTTGTTAGCTGTTCCCAATGTGCACTATCTATACATGAGTATATATAATATATATATATAATGTGTGTATGTATGTATAAATATGGATATATATATATATATGTATGTATGTATGTATGTATGTATAAATATGGATATATATATATATATGTATAAATATGTGTATATATGTATATGCATACACATGCCCGGACATAATTGGGATGCACATGCAACCCAAATTAGTCTTGGATGTTAGGCCTATCCTAGCCTATCCCCACTTTCCATTCGCGCAGTATGTCCCAGTGAGGGCCTTTCTCTTTGACCTTCTTTGCCAGATTCAGCAGCAGCAAGTTCTCTGAAGGGCCTTCTTCGGGGCCAGGACTGCCTGCAGCTCCGGATCTTGGGGGGCGGGCTTGGAACGGAGGAACATGGGGAAAATGAATGAACATATATGAAAATGAGGGAAACATGACATGAGAATCCTTTCTTGAAAGATCACATCGAATCAATGTAGCTGATGATTTTTCAAGGGGAGTCCATGAGTTGGGAAAACTCTTTATCGCCTAGCTCGATCTGAGAAAACAGGCTTGGGAAATGGGTATGGGTCAAAATTGGGTACCCCAATTTAATGGATTGTTAAGACAAAAAAATCTCTAAAATCTGTGGTCCCCTGAGTCTTAAATTCTGCCCATCTCCAATAAGTTCTGCATGGGAACATGGATCGGACGGAACATCCAGCCTTTTTGGGAAAACGACAACTGAGCACTCAAGACTGCAGCAGTAACCGAAGCAACATAGACCATAGAAAATATTGGTTGCAGCAAACAATGTTCCTTCTTTCCTTTGCAAAATCACCATCAACCCTTTTTGGGATATTTCCACCAGTATATTAACTACATTTTAATTGATGTCTCAACCTATAAGGGCCAAACCGGAACAATCTATTGGAACATACAGCAAAAAAATCTTTCAGGCGATGAAAGTGATGGTGTCCAGATATGTTTTTGGCTTGCATGAATTACATATATAATTTCTAAATATTAAGAACAATCAATTACATGTAAAACATGCAAATCAATACAATAAATGCCTATATATATACACTTATGTACACATATTTTTGTTTCTGACATTGTGACAATTGCTCTATCTAAACATCTCGGAGACCCACTTGGCTGTTGCCCAAGATACCAAAGTCCAACATCTCGAGTTTGAAGACCACGGGCCCCTCGGCTGGCACCTGCCGGAAAGCTTCGCACATAATCGCACATATGAATATCTGAATATCTATGGTGTATGCAAGTATGCATGTAATTGTAAGTATGTTTATGTATACACTTATCATATGACATATACATATTAGTATACACTATACTGATAATATAAAACAACAACAATACAAAACGCAAAAAACAAACTAATCAATGATAAATATATGTCAACCCCTATGCTTATATATGTTTATAAATATATTGTATCATATTGTTGACATCCACCTTCCAGCTTCCTATTCAGCCAGCCTTCAGCTCTGGCAGCCCAGGCGATAGCAAAGTCAAGTCCTTCACTGTGACTAAGGCCACCTCTCCTGTCCGATGTGCTTTTTTTTTTCAAACGGAGAAAACCATGGCAAAATGTGGGGATTGATATGGGATTATAGGTATTATAGGGATTATATCCTAAATCATAGGGGTTGTTGATGTTTCATTAAATCATTGTAGATTATTCTAAGTGATGCTACCCGTTAACATGGTTTCTTTGTTTTATCTAGCAAGCCTGAACTAAGGTCATCAAAAGGAATAGCTACTACATAAACAATCATTCCAGTGACGTCACAAAGAGGTCAATACAATTTATCCATAGAACAAGATTAGCCATAAATTGATGATTTACCATCTGGTTATTTAACATAGCCATGGAAAATACCATTTTTTATAGGTAAACCCAGGTAAACCATCTATTTCTATGGGCCATTTCCCATGGCTATGTTAAATAGCCAGAGGGTACCAGCCATAAATAGTGGGATTACCATGATTACCACCGGTGGATTTCCTTGGACGGCCATCGCTGGCCGCCATCGCTGAACCACCCCTGGCCTTTGCGCATGGCGCCACAAGCAGCTTCCATGGCATCACCTCGAGCCCACGTGGACCCCTGAAGGAGTTGAGAGAGGTGGGGATTGTTTGGGTTCAAACGAGATTTACCTTCTGGCAATTTAACATAGATAGTAGCTATGGAAAATCACAATTTTTAAAAGGATTTAAAAGGTAAATAGGTCAATCAACTATTTGTGTGGCCGCTTTCCATAGATATGTAACAGATTACCAAAGGGTATAGATTTTCATAAATCCAAGTGAGCTAAACCATCCTAAACTGACTTGGATTTCTTCAGCTAATTTTCCCGCAAGCCGACGAGTGTCCAAGACGCCGCGAGACGTCATCCGGTTTCACTCTTTCGATGGGGATTTCACCAAGGCTACAAAATAGGCTACAAAATAATATTCATCCACATTGGTGGTTGCTGATGGTTAAGAAACCCAAGAAGAAATTCCTTATCATTCCCAGTTTCCTGGTTGAATCCCAATTTTTGATCGACTATTCCTGATGGTTCCTCCATTTCTGTTGGGGTCACCAAAATTCACTTTCCACTCCACTGCAGCAGTTCTGAGCTCACGGCAAAGTTCCCCTTCTCCAACCGTCGTTTCGATGAGTTGTTCCTCGGACAACAGCTCCTCCTGGTGGCCACAGATGCCCAAAGCACTCCGACTCCAAACGTGGTGTGCCAAGGGTTCAGGCCGGGTTCAGGCCTGAAGGGGATGGTGTAAATCAAGGCTTGTGGATGCCCAGTTTGCCCAAATTTCAAGAAAAACATAGAAAAACCATGGTTTCTCCATGGATGCAGCCCCTTCTCCTGGCCCGCTGTGGCGCTGAAGATTTTCACCTTGCACCAGGTGCCGTTGAAGCCTGGACAAAGGCGACACCTCTGGGGTTTGATCGCCTTCTTCAGGACCAAGCCCTCCTCCCAGAAGGCCTTCTTGCCACAGTCCTGGCGCATAGCTGGACCCTGGTGACAACATAGATGGCAAATGTGTTTTAATTATGGGAGATCCACTTACTTGGAGATATGAGGTATGCAACAAACATGTGCGCAGGAAACAACGAAAAATGGTGGTTTGTAATTTAGTATTTATATAATAGACGTAAATAGCACCCATACCAGCACACAACACAAGAACAATAACATTCTAACAACCAGCAACAAACAACACACCATCACAGGTCAATGACATAAGATCCAACCCTTACATTGCCCAACAAGCATGCAACCCATTCAACAACAAAAAATAAGGACAACAACACATATTATCTTTGAAATCATGACATCAACTTTTTCCCATATTACGAGTACTATTCATCAAACATATGCCAACAAATCGGCCCCTATTGGTACTTGGTAACCAGCGTGTTTTTAATGCACGACTTGCAAATATTGTTCCAATGTTTCAAACAAGTCCTCACAATTTGGTGGGGGCAGGGGACATCAGAAGCTAAGCCTTGAAAACAATGTGTCCACTCAAGATAAGGTTCGGCCAAACAAACACACTCAACACACATTAAAAAAAATGTTGTACCTCAAAATGAAAATGGCATCGTGTTGTGTTCTCTTCTGGTTGCTGCTGCTCTTGTGGCTGGCACTGTGCTTGTGGACATCAGTGTTGTGGTTTTTGTTTTTTTCTTTGTGTTCTTCTTGTTCTAGTTGTTGCTTTTGTGTTTGCCGTTTTGTTCTTCTCAATTTTGTTATGTTTATTTATTATTATTATTGTTTTTGTATGTTTTTTGTGTTTAAAATGTTCCTGTTGCTCTTGTTGTTGTTATGCTGCTTCCTTCTTTGCTCTGCTGCTTCCGTTGTTCTTGTGGTTCTTGTTCTTTTTATTCCTTTTGTTCTTCTTTGTATGGTGTGTCGAGTTTTCTCATCGTTGTTCATCCTAGGGCTATGAGGCTGAGCACAGCGTCATATGGCTACAGCTTCGGCCTTCCGTCACACTGCCAGCGCTGCATGACATGGAATCCAGAGTGCAACCCCAAATGCGCGCAATGCAATTAGTCTCACACCCATCTTCAACAATGCTTTTCCACAGAATGCCCTGCACAATGCCCTTCCCCAACCTTGGATATTGCAACCTCAAATCCTCCTCTTCAAATCAAACTCTGACCTTTTTCATAATCGAAAACATGAAAAGAGAAAACACGTCAACGCTACAGGGCTACAGAATCTGATTTCATCCAAAGCGTATCCTCCCAGAGTTTCTTTTTTCCATGTAGGGGGATCTACAATACAATGGTTCATGACCCCGGGCGCCGCCTCGAACTCGTAAATTTCCAACAGCTGAATCTTGATGACAAGTTCCTCCTGTGTGTCAGCAGGGATCGGAGAAATCCAACCCATGGTGGAGCCCAAATGTACCTTGGGCACTGGGTAATACCTGAAATATCAATAAAACATCCACCTGCGCAAGATCGAAAAATGTCAATGTTGCGATTTTGCGCAAGTGGATGGTTAGTGGATCCCTCTCCGGAAAACAGACCACAAAATTCGAACATCTGCCATGTACTGCTTGAAATCAAGCATCTTTGGGCGGAATGTTGAGTGCTTCATCCGCAGCTTGTGAACGTTCAGCATGATGCCAGCGACAAATCAAGGTGCCACCTTGGAGGGGGGGTCTGCGGTCTCCTTCGGGGCGGTCTTTCCAAATGAAGTACTTGACTTGGAATCCCTATCTAAATCCCTATAAACCCACCCTAAAGCCCACGAATTCTTGGAGAATTCCATGGAAAACGAGAGAAACCGCTTGGGCAAGGCTTGGCGCAGTCCAAGGCACAACTCTTGAGCTTGAAGGTCTCCATGGTTTTCTGGATCGCCTTTAAGCTTTCATCATTTGGGGGTTTCCATGAGGAAATCCTCAGTAGATAGTTTATTTCATGGAAAATCCCATCTATAAATGTATGATTTAAGGGGTACCGCTTTTTTAGGAAACCTCCACTTGGAACTTCGGGACTACGAAATCTTTATGCCCTCGAAAAATATTGCCAATGATAATCCTAGACTCCTAGAGTCCTAGAGTATTCCCGATTGAAAAATCCATCTTTGGAGATCAACCATCCATTTATTCTCATATACCTTTCAGCAATCGTGGCAATTGAAAACTTCAAATAAAAACCGGCTCATGACTGGGACTATAATCTGTATAATGATGGATTTTCCAGCAAACCATGTTTGATGACCGTAGGGTAGTGATAGCTCGCCTAACTGCCTAGCTTATTAAGATTCTCATGCAAATAAATACCATGTGATTAATATATTCCCATCACCACCACATCCCCCACCAACAAAACAGTTGCTTGATAG
>CAMXCT020002779.1:1061830-1069330 GCA_947184155.2 Cladocopium goreaui
ATCCAACTATTTATGGCGGTATAACTGTGGAAAAACCATAGTGGGGTATATGAACGATAGTTATACTGTGGATGTTGACGGATATAATGGGATATATTTCACCAATAGTTAGCTAAGTTGGTGCAAATAGCTCCAATTTCACTATGGTTTATAGGTGATATATCGAACTAGTTAATGGGCTTTGAACCAATTTGTAACTTGGGGGGCACCACCTTGTGGGGTATCAACCATCCAAAATGGTGCAGGATTTCTTCTATCCACAGTATGGCTTGCTCACCTCTGACGAAAGCATACGAATGTTCTCGTGTTTTTTAATTCCAAATCTGCCAGCGATGTTTTATTGACTGAAACACGATTCGCATCCCCAGGCAATCATGTAAATGTTAATGTCATTTCAATGTAGTTTTCCCATAGTTTGGACAGTTTCATACAGTTTCTATGACTCAATAAACCTCAGCCCTCCTGCCTCCTTCTTAGCGTTAAATCCCAAAAAATATGTCGTGTGAATGGCTTTGGCTCGGCGGGGCGGACCAGGAAGTCGGTGGGTCAGTCCCCCCGTCAGTTCAGTGGGTTAAGTAGGGCATTTGAATCTAGTTATAACTGCAGTTATGACCTAGTTATGGTAAGCAATTATGATTAGAATATATTAGAATATGATATATATATATAGCTGAGGTTATAACCTACTAAGATCTACTGAGCGGGTTGAACCATCAAGTAAGAACCCATCGCAAACGGTCAAATCTTGTATGGTCCGTCCGTATGGTTGCCATTCTCACAGTCATACTACGCAACAAATGACATTGCAATTGTTCGCATTTCACAGGGTTTGGTAGATCCCCTGTGTCCTATGCCCCATGTCCCAAATTTGTAGGTGCAAAAACGAGGCGAAGGACCCCAATCCCACAAACTCCAATGGCGATTTCCTACTACATATCGCAGAGGCTGAAGTAACGCTATAAAACACACAAATCACAATAAGTTGGCAAAGAGCTTGGCCAAGAGTTGGCAAGGCGGAAGTTGAGGTGGAAGTTGATGCAGACATGGTCGAGGAGAAACAGGCGGAGGAGAAGGAGGAGGAGGAGGACGAGGAGGAGGAAGAGGAGGAGGATAGCCAGCCGAGGAGGAGGAGAAGAACAACTCTGATAAAATCTAGCAACCCTCACCTGGCAGGTGGGGAATAGTATATTATATATTATATTATATTATACTATATTACATTATATTATATTATGTTATATTAGGTTATGTGATATATATATATAATATAATATAACATAATATAATATTATATTATATTATACTGTATTATATTCTATTATTATTCTATTATATTATATTATATTATATTATGTTATAGTATATACATATATAATTAAATATAACCAAAATAGATATAGAGACCCAACAAATCAAGTAAGTAGAAAAGAACCAACTATAATAACCAATCAACAGGAGTATGTTCAATGGCTCAAGTGAATCTGAAACCAAAGAAGTCCCTTTTTGCCCAGCTCTGCTAATCAAGTGCTTGCGACGACTCTTGCGTCCCAAGCTGCCAGCAAAGCGGGCACGTTTCACCTCAAATGGGTGGACGACTGTTCCACACAATGGAATAAAACCACATTTGTTCAATTTGGTCCGATGATATGGGAGAATGATGGGAAAAGCTAATGTAGCATGGTCTAAACGTATGCCTGAAGGAATGGTGGAAAATCAGCCGTGTCCAGATCCCAACTCCAACGGGCAAAGGTGGGCTGACCAAGTGCTGGTGATGCTTGGCTGATGTTTGGGTGAGGTGTTTCACCAGCCCTGTATGCAAAGTATCGTGGCAATTCCAAAATAGCAAATCCATTTGCCCTTTTTGTGGTGTGCGTGTGGTTTTGTATAAATGAATAAATATATAAATATAAATATGTATATATATATGTATGTATATCTATATATCAATTATACATCGATATATGTATATACATATATACATGCACATACATTATGTATTGTATATCAAATATATATATATATGTATGTGCATCTAATTGTTCAATAATTTGTTATACCCGTGAATGATCAGTTTGGAGAATGGCCTGATGGCTTTGGCCTCACCAGATGGCGGCTCAGTTGAGGCCCGGACGATGCTGCGACAAATCCTGGGTTTCCACGGGGAAATCGTGGATGGTTTTTAGTGGCACCGTTTTAGAACACCATTGTCTTGTGTCCTGAAAACCCGGCTCTTTGGGCCTGGAAGTTGAAATCCGCCTGAAGCTCTGCTTTCGCCCAGCTCGGCTCGGCTTTCTCATTACTTGTTGCACGTATACACTCGAGATCACGCGAGTATAGAACAGCTTGCACACTTCCTGTCACTTCGTGCGAAAGGCAATCATGCCACATTCATTACTATAATTACCTTGCCACTCTCAGGTTCTGCAGCAATTCGGTGGGTCTCTCTTGTGTCTTTTGATCAAAAACTCCCACAGTTTTAAAACATCAAAAACTACCGCCCTGACGCCGAGAGTCAAGTCTGGTTTCAACTTCCGGATGCCTTGGATGGCACCCTTAGATGGCACCAGAGATATTGACTCATTTCCATTTTAACGGGAAAAAAAAGCTTCATCCCCAAAATGATAGATACTATTAATATGGTTATACGTTAAATAATGTTAAATGTGGTTAAACAACCATAAACAACCCTCATTAGTTGTTTTTTGGTGGCTCGTAAGCCCTTAATCAACCCCAACATTGCTGCGCATGGAAACTCAGCATTCTGTAGATCGTTTTCAGAAGGGTTTTCTCCATTCTTAGTTTACCTAAGCTGCCACCTTGACTTGAATTGCTTTAGGGGCTCCAAAATAATAAGATTCGAACATATTCGAACTCTATATATATATAAATATAAATATTATATTATATTCCCCATAGATTCCCGCTTCCCCAAATTGGGAAAATCCCAAAATCACATCAAATCACCTTGAACACACCCAGAAAAGGTCCCCTTCAGTACCAGGATGCTCATGTTGGAGAGAAGCTCCACTGCCCATTGCCACTGCTTGGATTTCTCCAGCGCGCTTAGCGTCATGGTGTAATTGCGCAGGTCCTATCGCTCGCGATCGCACCATGGAGGGTAGAACTGCCATGGACTCTGGCGACATTAACAACATTAAGAAAGAAAGACCAAAGGGCGTAGAAAATGGGTAGCAACTGAGATATAGTTTCTGAGATCTTAAGTGCGATCTGAATGTGAAAAGAAAAAATAGGAAAAACAATGGCAACAATGAAACGCAAACAAGATAAGACATGGTAATGCCGACAGCCCCAGGAAAATGCTGGATTTCTCCACTGGCTATTCACCATGCCAATGGAGAAGCAACAAAGAACAGTTGTCATCCAGTGAAGAATATAGTTTCCCTCATCTTTTTCCGAACCACATAACCACCCAAATATGCTGAAATTCTATGAATATCCATGAAATTTTAATAGAACCCCCCCAAGAAATCCGTAACAAAGTCATCTCTGCCCGAAATCTCCTTTTCCACTGCCTTTTGAGATGTTCCATGTTGGCTCTTTCGGGAAGCATCCCACATGGGGGACTGGCACAGTCACTGCCAAGACACGGGCGTCACAACTGCTTGCCACATTTCTTCCAACGATTCCAAGGCCTCTCAGGTAGCGAAACGCCCCATTCATTGATGCATTGCTTGTTCCCCACATTGACGTGTGGGGTTTTTGTTTTTAGTTCTGTATCCGCTCCTCCGTCCTTCGCTTCCTCCCGCCCTTCCCTCCCTCCATCAGTCACTCTCACTCACTCACTCACACTCACTCACTCACTCACTCACTCACTCACTCACTCACTCACACACACTCACTCACTCACTCACTCACTCACACTCACTCACACTCACTCACTCACTCACACTCACTCACTCACACACACTCACTCACTCACACTCTCACTACACTCACACACTCACACTCACACTCACTCACACTCACACACTCACTCACTCACTCACTCACACTCACTCCACCACTCACTCACTCACTCACTCCACTCACTCCACTCACTCACTCACTCACTCACTCTCACTCACTCCACTCACTCACTCACACAATCACTCACTCACTCTCACTCACTCACTCTCACTCACTCGCTCGCTCGCTCACTCGCTCACTTACTCACTCTCACTCACTCACTCACTCACTCACTCACTCACTTGGGCTCCGCTGCTTTTGCGTGGCAGGCGTGGGACAATGTGCACTGCCAAGGGGTCGGATGTACGCCCTGGCGTCCCTCGGGCTCCGCCTCTTTTGCGTGGCAGGCGTGGGACAATGTGCACTGCCAAGGGGTCGGATGTACGCCCTGGCGCCCCTTGGGTCTCCGCCTCTTTTGCGTGGCAGGCGTGGCACAATGTGCACTGCCAAGGGGTCGGATGTACGCCCTGGCGTCCCTTGGGTCTCCGCCTCTTTTGCGTGGCAGGCGTGGGACCATGTGCACTGCCAAGGGGTCGGATGTACGCCAGGCGTGGGACAATGTGCATTGCCACGGGGTTGGATGTACGCCCTGGCGTCCCTCGGGCTCCGCCTCTTTTGCGTGGCAGGCGTGGGACAATGTGCACTGCCAAGGGGTCGGATGTACGCCCTGGCGTCCCTCGGGCTCCGCCGCTTTTGCGTGGCAGGCGTGGGACAATGTGCACTGCCAAGGGGTCGGATGTACGCCCTGGCGTCCCTCGGGCTCCGCCTCTTTTGAGTGGCAGGCGTGGGACAATGTGCACTGCCAAGGGGTCGGATGTACGCCCTGGCGTCCCTCGGGCTCCGCCGCTTTTGCGTGGCAGGCGTGGGACAATGTGCACTGCCAAGGGGTCGGATGTACGCCCTGGCGTCCCTCGGGCTCCGCTTCTTTTGCGTGGCAGGCGTGGGACAATGTGCACTGCCAAGGGGTCGGATGTACGCCCTGGCGTCCCTCGGGCTCCGCCTCTTTTGCGTGGCAGGCGTGGGACAATGTGCACTGCCAAGGGGTCGGATGTACGCCCTGGCGTCCCTCGGGCTCCGCCTCTTTTGCGTGGCAGGCGTGGGACAATGTGCGCTGCCAAGGGGTCGGATGTACGCCCTGGCGTCCCTCGGGCTCCGCCTCTTTTGCGTGGCAGGCGTGGGACAATGTGCACTGCCAAGGGGTCGGATGTACGCCCTGGCGTCCCTCGGGCTCCGCCTCTTTTGCGTGGCAGGCGTGGGACAATGTGCATTGCTGGTGGCTTTTGTGCGGCAGGTGTGGCACGCACTCACATCACTCACTCAATCACTCACTCATTCACTCACTCACTCACTCACTGACACATTCACACACACTCACTCACTCACTCACTCACCCACCCACCCACCCACCCACTCACTCACTCACTCACTCACTCACTTACTCATTCACTCACCTGTGCATGCGCATACATACACACATACACAAAAACTCACCCACCATCACCCCTCCATCACTCTTATACTTCCTCTTCCCTTCTTGCTTTTCTATGCTCAGTCTAAGTCTAGAGAAGTTGGTAACATGTGGGGTTATCCGGTCCTATAATTCAAAAGCACCCATCAAATATCATCAAATGAACAAAAGTGACCTGGGGCTTTTGACATCACCGACAGACCATAAAACCCATTGGTCCTGCTGCCAATATAGGCATTGGCCCATGGAACCCATCACGGCGCAGTAGCTCATACGGTTCGGCCGCAGACCTGGCAGAATCCCTTGGTCATCTCGGCCCGGGAAATCACCGCAGAGTCCTTTTTGGATCTGGTTGATGGTATACCTACCCCTCTGAAAAATATTAGTCAGTTGGGATGATTATTCCCAATATATGGAAAAATAAGAAATGTTCCAAACCACCAACCAGGGATTTAGAACTGCTAAGACAGAATGCCAGCAAAAGCACCCAATCAGCTATTGAACGTAAGACTGTGGAACAAGAGTATCCACTGACGTTACGAAAGAACCGTAGCTGGATATTGGCCAGAAATTGGAGAGGAAAAAGGGCGCCTACCGGTCATGTCCACATGTGTCTTATGTCAAACAAACAGCCGCGGCTTCAGGGTTCCCCTTCAATATGCTTACCTTCATATCAGGTTTCCATATTTTTCTGCAGCACCAAACCTTTACCAACACATGCCAAACCAAATTCAGATACGGCTGCAGCACTTGCCCTATATCATGAGGGAGCTTCAACGATCACCCCTGGAATCAAAAAGGTGACAAGAAACCTATGGTGGTTGGAAAACTGTGTCCAGTTTCCATATCTAAGCATTGTTTAAACCGCCAAATTACTTAGAGTTTAACTATGTGAAATTCTTATTTGTTCCAAATCCCGGGCTGACATCATCGCCCGCAGAAAGAAAAATAGACCAACTAATAGCACTATTTTTGTAGGATTCATTTGTCCTATCTTTTGGATCGTTACTACTTCTCTGCAGTGAATCTTCCCAATTTTTTCGCCTGCGTTCCTCATCTCCAGCCAGTGCTTCAGGGCCCACTGCCATTGCCCAGCTTTCTCACAGGCTGAGAGCACCGCTGAATGGGTCACCATATTGGGTTCCACCTGGCTCTCCCTGCAGAGCTTGTGCTTGGGGGTGCAGGCCTTGGGGATCCAGAGGGTATTCATGGTATAGCTATAGTGATAATTATTATATAATGGGTATAACGGTGTAACCATGGGCATAAACTCATAGACTATGGGATTGTAAATTTCAACCTTCATCAGCTGGGATATGGAACCCCTACAACTATGGTGAAATCTGACCCACTGGTGAGTGGATCTGCACCCCAAGTGAGCGCGACATTGAAAAACACATCCTCCCAAGCTCCCCAAAATCATTCCTGCCTTAAGAATATCTTCAGGTGGATGAGATCAGATAGTTTTCCCATGCTGCTACCCTTGGAAGTCTTATTTCATGGGGCTTCAACCACCCCAGTTCGGTGACCAAAAATACCATTACCATTCTATTATATATATATATATCTCTTTCTTTATTTATTTATTTAATGTATTTATTTAAATACATTACCAGTATATTCTGTCGAATCACCATAGAATCACCATATACCATCTGGTAAATTAACCAGTTGACCCCGAAAATCAGCCATTTATGCCATTTATGCCATTTATGCCAGTCTTCCAGCTTCCAGCTCCTATCTCATATATATATATACACACACACATTACCACGAAAACTTTGATATTCCACATCATTTCCATAGAATCACCATAGGTTCCACCATAGAATCATCCAAAAATCAGCATTAAGTCCCATTAAATCCCATGAAATCACCATTAAGTCCTACCAAATCACCATTAAGTCCCATTAAATCCCATTAAATCACCATTAAGTCCTACTAAATCACCATTAAGTCCCATTAAATCCTATTAAATCACCATTAAGTCCTATTAAATCACCATTGAGTCCCATTAAATCCTATTAAATCACCATTAAGTCCTATTAAATCACCATTAAGTCCTA
>CAMXCT020002779.1:1074330-1427243 GCA_947184155.2 Cladocopium goreaui
TGCATCGCAGGTTTGTAACCCTGCACCTGGCACAGTTCACCCAAGATCTCACTCCATCATTGGACCGCTTCTTGATTAAATACATCGCAAATATAACCATCCTGCTTTGTTCAGGCCACGACCCAAAACATGTGCTGGTTCAAACGTCAAGCATTTGACAGCTGTTTTGCAGGTTGCATTCAACATGTGATGACTTTCGATGGTTAAGATATCTTTAGACATCTACGCTGTGGTCAATTCAAGTCGCCATTTTTCCAGGACAAATTATCCAAAAAAAAAATCATCAATAGTCCGTGAATTTGAATTGTCAAACATGTACCGCTTTAATCTCCACATTTGCAATCTTTCAATAAATACAATACCCATTTGTTTAAAGAACAAAATGTTAGATTCCCTAAATCCCTAATTTGTCCGCTCAATCACCCTCTTTATTGGCTAGGTAAATCCGCTCAAATCTCTATCTAACAAACAAACTTTCACCAACATTCATGTGGTTCCCACAATTTTTGCAGCTCCAACTGGCTCCCCATTTTTTCTTGGCAACATGAATACACACACAGATACATGTATATAAATATATACATATACATATATAATATATAATATATATAGATAGATAGATAGATAGATAGATGCCCATAGCTCCAAACCGCTGCCTCCACCGATAGTAAATCCAAGCATCGCCTCCATGAGTTTCAGCGCCAACTTGGACTTTTGCGCCCGGCGGCACACCGTCAGCACTGCATTGAAGGCCAACAGGTCCTCAAATTTTGCGCGGGCCATGGTGACTACAGGGGCCCCGAGGCGTCTCTTCCTGTATCTTTCAGCCGGTCGTGATGCCGGTCATGTGTAAATTCCTGATCTTTCACTTAGGAATGATTGGGATACCTTTCTGATGTGTAAAGTTAAAGCAATTATGAGGTAGTGTCAAAACCATTCTGGCGTGAGGAACACCAACAGAACGCCCGAACGTCCAAATAAAAATTTGCGGGTGGTCCAAGAAGTACCCAGCACCACGGGCGCTACAATGACCACCCTAACCAGCAATATCTTCATCTTCTCCTCAGTTTTCTTGAATGAAATATGCCATCTGAGGATCCAATTTACCCTGAGGAAATCCAGCATTATCAAACATGGCAATAGACAATTTCTCTATTATGGATGATTTTCCCGTTAAACCTTCCATTTAAGCAGAATTTCCAATTCCCACCTTTGATGATTGATGACCGGATGGTAAGACTTTCCGTCAAAGCGTCTGGTTGATGTTGAGCTCTTGCCATTGCATGCAGCATGTCGATCGCCAACCTCGGATTTTTTTGGCCATGCCCTGGCGAGTGACCTGCAACTAGCCATGGAAAATCAACCATTTTTAGATGATGCATGATGATTTACCTATTAAAGATTGGGATAAAAATGGCGATGTTCCGTAGCTACGTTATATAACCAAATATAGTAATCATGACCCAACCTGCAACCTTCAATCACCCGTATATGTTGCACACGGAACAAATAAAAAAGATTCTGAAAGGTTCGGCATGTAACAATGCCTCTGTGCAAGGACAAACATGACAAACACATCATACATGAAGAGAGCAATATCATTGCGTACCTGCCTGCCACCTGATATCGGGACATGTTAGAACATTTTCCATCAAAGTGTAGGTTTTGATTAAAGCATGTAAAAACCACCTAAGTCAGGGGTAAATACCTGAATTTCCCTGAGACAACAGGGTATTGAGTGGTAAATACAGAGAGGCGAAAGCACCAATTCCATCCAATTTCCCCCGCTTGTGGCTACACTACGACAATCCCCATATTTTTCCCGCATGAACTTCAAATAATTCAAAGGATTGATTCGAGGGAAACCTAAACATACCCTTTTGGACCACCCAGGAAGGTTCACTTCTTGGAAAAAAATGCGAAATCAAAATTATTTCCTAGGTTTCCAGCCTATCAACACAGAAAAACAATAATGTTAAATCTTGGAGAAGTTAGGTATATAACATCCATACTACATACATGGTAGTACAGACGGGCATTCGAAACCGGAAACCGGGGTTTGACACCCAAATAGAAGGCTTTCCCGCATCCTCATATGTTCCTAACAAAGCCAATCTATTGAATCAAAAGCTGAGGGTTTTTCCCGTTAATGTGCTTTGTGAAATTGCCAGGTTTGATCACGTTTGATGGTTAAATCCCCATCGTTGGTGCTTAAAAAATCATGTTCCCATCCTTTTCCCATGGTTTTCCCATCATTTCCCAAGGTTTGGCGATGTTCCTATGGCTTTCGCATCTCCAAGCTGCTCCCATTCCCTGGCCACACCGCAACTGGCGATGGCCGCGGTGAAGGCCGGCGCCGTGGGCGCCGGCAGCTCTCCGAAGAGCCGCAGGGCAGTGGCGGCGGCGGCACCGCCTTGGGCGCCTCAGGCGTGGGGAAACGCTGGGCCCACTGAGGGGATGAGGTGCGTTTAAGATCTGGAAGCTAACTATAGGTAACAAAGTAACCAACCAACCAGCTATATAACTATCTAACTATCTGACTAACCAACTGTTGCTAACTAGCTAGTCTGATCTAAGTAACTATGTATCTATCTAATCTGATCGAACTAATTAAGGAAGGAACTAACCAACTACCTATCTAACTAACGAGCTGTTTATAGGACTAATGTGGGAAACAACCGATGCCATAAACCAAGATTTGGGATGATCCATGCTACCATACAAGTGATTTATGACGATCTTGATCTTGACGATGGTTTATTCTTGGGATTGTCATATTTACCAACGAACAAACCAACTAAGCAACCAGCTAACCACTTGCCTATTCATCTATCTATCTATCTATCTATCTATCTATCTATCTATCCATCTATCTATCTATCTATCTATCTATCTGCCATTATCTACCTATCTATCCATCCATCTATTTATGTATATGTGGGAAAATGGCTTTCATGTTGATTAACGCCTGTTTGTCGTGTCTATCATATCTATTTATTTGTTTATCTATCTACTGTGTATATATGTAATGCATCTAGTGCAATATGCACATGTATCTATTGAGCAAGTATTGACCTATGGCTATGTACTGTATGGTGTATGTGTACAACTAAGTGTAACTACTTGTGAACGGAATATTTAGTATTTATATATATATATTACACTACAGTAATTATATTGTAATGAAACCCGCAACACCTGGAGTGGGAACATCATCCCAAACAGCAGGTCACCTCCCTCGCTGTCAGGCCACAGGAACGCATGGCCGCCGTGTAATGCAATTCTTTCGGCTCGTGCCCTGCCCGTGTCATGGAATCGAAGACCTCCAGGGGTGAGAAAGGCGAAGAGTATCAGGGACATTGGAATCATGACTTCACCAACTTGTGTATCCTGCATACTTTCCATATCTTTCAATTCACGTCGTGTTTTTGATTTCCAGCTATTTCTCTCAGTAAGCACCACAGTATCTTTTGAGATCTTTTGAGGGCATGATTCACCGCTATCTAACCATCCTCAATTGATCTCTCACCATCTCAGGGCCTGGATGGAGCTTTGCCATGCGCTTCTTCGACCCAAGCATCGGATCAGGCCCAGGAAGTCACGCTCGAGAAGCTCGTTCGGGTGCTAGGCGCAGTGACACGATGGGATCCAAAAAGTTGATCGTTGCTGAAGCCCACAAGGTTGTGCCCCATAGTTTGCGAAGTTGACGCACATAACTTGGTTAAGTCGGGTTTATGGGATATAACTATAGTTAATAACTATAGTTTTAATGGTGTTTTTAAGCCAACTTACAACTGGGGGGGCACCACCTTGCAACATCCCCAGAAAAATCCACCATTTGGGGGTATGGCGAATTAATATCATGAATTACCCCCCAAAAACTGCGCACACAATAGGACACAAGTAGGGCCGGATAGGGGATGGTTCTCGATGCGGTATCATCGGTATTCTTGTGGATCCTGCATTACTGTAAGCGGTGTGTAACGCTTAGATTTGCTTGAGGAGCCCCTCACACAAAAAATACAATAATTATTCCCAAACACTCCCTCAAATGGTTGATTCATCATGATATTGAAGTAATCACCACCTTCAGCAAACCAACGACCGAAGAACTGATTTTCAAAGATTGCGAGTCAAGATAAGTCATACATGAATTGCTGTATTTAAAACCCCAGGCCCAGTTTTTCTGGCTCTCCCGGGAGAACGTCGCAGCACACCTCTTGCAGCAACTTCTTCAAGGCTTCTTGGCTGCCGCGCGCGCCATGGCGCACCAGGGACAGCAAGGCCTCCTTGCGCACCATCCATGGCAGCTCCGCTGGTGGGCCCGTCGGCCTTTCCAGCAGGTGTTTGAGACGGCTAAAGGATGGTGAAGGCTAATTCAAAACTTTAAGCAGTTTGTAAATTTTATAATTATATATAATTATATATGTATAGTTTTCGTTGAGTTGCTATACGGTATATATATATTTTTTATTGTTGTGTTGGGTTGTTTCTTATGCACTTTGGGGTCTAGGACAGTAAACAGGTGTAAAAAACTAATACGGATGCATGAACAACCCATATTTTGGAAGTCAATCCATGATGTCGCTCCCCCACTAAAACTGGGTTTGGACCATGCCCGGCAGGCTCTTAGACTGGTCACGGGTATATTGACTTCAATGATGAACCGTTTGTGTACGGGCAACTAGGGAATTGCGTCAAAACGTCACAGGGATGCTGCAGCCATTGTGAGACCAAAAGTTGATTTGATCCATCTTGATCCATCAAGAAAGTCAATGAAGGAAAGTAAGCCGTGATGATTTTGATTTCAAACCTCCCTCACTTTCACCCCGATCTATCATTCCATTTGCCAACTCACTTTTCCTCCATTAATTGCAGAGACCGGAGCTCTGCACCGCAGTCCTTGAGCAAAAGTGGCCACATGCAGCCCATAATAAAAAAACGTTGTACGAATCACGGTAGGGGGTAGAAATATATGATAACGCTAAGAACATCTAATAATAGTGATACCAATCAAGCCAAATTTGTCAGACAGAATATTCTAGAAGATATGGACGACGCCTAAACTCATAAGCAATACCTTCTGACATCTCACCTGCACCAGGATGGCAACTGTTTTTCCGATGTCAACGGCCCGGCTGGTTCCAGAAGGATGTCAATGCTCAAACCTTAGTGAGCAACCGGTGTTGGTCGGCTGCAAGAGACTGGGAATGTGCGAAGACCTTGACAAATGATGGATCCGACTGGGAGCCTTAAATCGATGAAGGGCTCAGTCGCAAATCTATCAAACCCAACTACCGCCAGCTACTGTATATATCGTGTATACAGTATATGTTTTTACATGGTAAAGGCTCCAGGCTGTATATATGAGGACATGCAATAATATAAATAAATAAATATATATATATATATATATATATTTATATTGATATATTATAACATATCATACATCATCCCCTTTGCACCAGAAAGATCGAAGCAAAATCACAGCTGGCACAGCTGGAAACTAAGCTCAGGACCAGCTGCGAGGACCTGCAATGGGCAGCGAAAGGCGGTCTAACCTGATTTGGTTCTGCCACCTAAAATCACCTGCCATGATGCTTGCAATGCAACAAACAGAAACATGCACATTATATTGTGTGTGTCATGTATTATTAGTTAAAATACATAATATATATATATATAAATCTATAAATATATATATATATATAGAATATCATATATATATATTAATATATATTACAGTAAATATATTAATGTATCATATATATATATATCATATATATATATTACATAAATATATATATATATATATATATATATTAAATACATATATATATAATTATATATATATGTATATCGAATCCCGACATTTCATCATGTTTATATGAATATCATTGAATATCTATGTTTATCTTGGTATCACATGGCTCCTCACCAATCGGCACCTCGTATCTTACCACAGCTGGGACACTTTTCCCATAAATGGCTTTCACCACGGATCCCACTTCGTACCTGCCGAGTGGCTGATGTTCGGGATGATTTTCCCCTTCTACGCGATTGATGCATCCCAAGATAAGCCAAGCCAGCGATCCGATTGGTCCCTAGGCATCCCTAGGCCCTGGGTCACGCAGCTGTGGGCAGCCGCTCCTGCGGCAACTGAGAATAAAGGCCCAGTTGGATCGAACATACTGCCAACAAAACATCATTTGGAAAATCATAGGAATAGGGGCATTTCATCTATGGGCAATTTTCCATAGCTCTTAGCATCTCAAATTAATGGAGAGTATTGATACTAGTGCAACATAGGCATAGCTATCCCTGTTTGTTTGGCATTTTGAACCATACTAAATCATACAAAGCACATCTATATACAGGCCTTTTGTTGGCTTCGATGAACCCAAAATTGACCCCAAAGTGACATTTTTTCTCTTGGCGAAAACTGAGGGGTTTGCATGTTGCACGTCTAAACTCAATGAAATAAGTAGGGCTCAATTCTGGGCACACCACAAAACACAAAAAGGCACCAACAAACCCAAACTGGTATCCCTGCTCAAACTATAATGAAGATATTGGGTTCGTCTGAAAGTTGGGCACCTGCAAAATTAATTACTGTACTTACATCATGGTTCCTCTGAAAATTGTAAGTTTGGGTTCCTACCAATTTTTCACAGAACCCTTTTCTTTCAGCCCAGTGTTTCGCCTCATTCTGGCTCTGCAACTGGGCTGCCTCCTGACGCCAGCTCACAGTCATAGCTGGGGATTGGGGAGATGCAGTCTGAAATGTGGCTGTGATTGCACGAAGAACGATGACCAACATGACCAACCATGAAACTCCATAATTGGAAAATCTTTGAGTGGTAAAACTTTGTGGGGTGTCCCGTGGTATCCCATAGCTGGGTTAAAAATCAGTGCTTGGGGGGTTCTAAATCAGGGGATGGCGAATCCTGAAATGTCACCAGCACAGCAAGCTCCAATGCAACCATGGTGGAACCTGTGGTGGTAGGTAACCAACACATCAGCTAATTCAGATTGAAATATGGGTATGGGCCAATGGGTTTCCAAAAAAATGGTTGGTAGTTGGTGTCAGCCCTGAAAACCCTTAGCCACTGGGGATCGTCATCCCATTTTGATGGTTAAAACAGTTAAAACATGTAAAACACCAATAAACAAAACCACCAGAGATCAAAAAAAATGCAAAAACATATTTTAACCATCACATATGATTTCCTCTGCCTCACACCTTGAGCCATGCTTTTAACTCTATCCCAGCTCCTCACATGCAATGGCCGTGGAAGAGAGCAGGCTTGAATGGCCTTGGGACCATGTTCATATCTGCACATTGCACACGTTCAATTCCTCACATTGTATCTTGATATACGTAAAATCAATATTCATGGTTGCTTTAATTTTTGTAAGCATCATGTGTTGGTAAGCATAATATGATGCGATACTTGATAAAACTCACCGTCATTGCAATTAACACCGCAAGTCTTTTGGCTAAATGAAGCATACACAGCCCTTTCAGAGAGTTGTTACCTATAGGCTCGACAAGCACATGCACCTCCCATCACATTTTTTCTCTTGAGGGCACTGTCTGTCCGCACAGGAAAGAACGGTGCTCAATTGATCCACCACCAGCGTTGATCAACTCCAATGGAGTTCCAAAAGCCGCACTCCAACGCTTTGTGATCAGGGTACCACTGGGTTCCTGAGCCGGGCAAAACTCAATGCTGGGATATGCTGGGTATGCGTCTAACGGCTGGGTCAACTTGTGAAATCCACATCATGAATGTCCAGAAAGCGGTTACGCCCCAGAATCATCTATATCTGGGGATGTTTCATAGCTATTCATAGCTATGTTAGTTTACTGATCTTAATCGCTTGAACATGCTGGCCTTTTTGGTCTAAGGCATGGGATCCCGGAGGTTTGGATTTTCCAAGATGGCGCAACAGACTTTGATCCGTACCTACAGTGACCACGATGGTTGTACAATTTCAAATGCTCCGATAAGTCCGATAAGTGGTAAAAGATACTATCAGATAGAAAAAGTAACACGAAAGCCGTCGAGCGCTATTTGGTGCAGCCCATGGTTCACGAACAAATGGCACAACTCGGTGCTACCAAGGGTCCGTTCTCTCCCAGCACTACGCCGATCACTTGTCCAGGCTCGGAATCTTGCACCTTTTTCCAGTCCAAGATCTCTCCGTGCAAAATGAAGTTGAACCAATCCGCCCGCAAGCGAGCACCCAAAGGGAGGTCCTGGCTCGAATGGTGGATGTGGAAAGCGTGTCCAATGTATAGCAAAATCCTTGGGGCATACCAAACGACTGGTGAAGATCTGCGCACGTTGGTTTTTGGCCCCAGTGGAATTCCAGTGGGATCCTGCGGAATGTGGTTGCATCATATATTGCATCCCGATCGATCCAACGAGAGCTAGCGCCCAACATTTTCCCTTCGCATCCCTTTGCCATGTCCTTCTGTGATGCTTGGTAATGCTTGTCATAGTGAGTGAAGACTTCTGCAGCTGCAGTGAAATCCCAGTTGTGGTACGCAAACCGCTGTCCCTTGAGATCTCTGCTGGGTGCTGCTGTTACTGTTCCCCAATACCTGAGGCATGGCAGGTTTATCCTTCTGCAGTAGGATGAACAAGTAGAAAGATGATTCAAGTGGGGCCCGAACAAGCAAAAACCACCCAAAAGTCAAATTGCCAAGCCCCAAAATGGATGGTTCATTCTATAATATACACGTGCGACGTGCGCAATTCAAAATTGTCTTTCTCTCCACCGCCAATTGGGTATCCTAATTTTGACCCATTCCTATCTTAAAGTTATTCAAGAGTAAATCGCTATTACATATACATGAAACATATAATACCGTATCTCCCACTCATATCCCATTGAATCCTAACTTTAATCCCCATGATGTTTCAAGACCAATAGTAAAGCAACGACAATCATGATAGTCGTCAGAATAGCCAATCTTTTTGCCAATCAGTTAGTGAGGCCCAAGGGCTACTTTTAGTATTGCCACATCTTGGAGGATTATACGTGCCCATAGCTCCGCAGCTCCCTCCTACTTAGAGGATTCATCCTAGTAAGTGGTTAACAAGTCTAGTGAGTCCCCGAAATGCCTTATTCCGCTTAAAAAATCAGGGATATACATTTATCTTTTTTCACCTGGCTTCTGAGATGTCTCGTGCCGCCATGCGACCTTCAGCCTTACGCGGGCTGATAGTCTGGCTGGATACAGTTGTACTCAGTACAAATAAATTTAACTATGGTCATTGCCCAGTTACTAAATGGATCTACCCTCGGGCTATTTAACATCGCCATGGAAAATCACCATTTTTAATAGGTAAACCATCTATAAATGGGCCATTTTCCATGGCTATGTTAAATAACCAGATGGTAAATGGGATGATCCTCCCAGTGACCACCACCCACGTGTCGAGCCAAGAGGCACGGGAGATCTGAAGTTTTCGCCTGCCGCGCGCGCCAAGCGCCGCAGCCCGCAGGCCACAGCCGTGTCGGCGTCCACGGCGTAGGCGGCGTACTCCGGGGGCTGATAGTGGCCATAGAGGTCCTACCCCGTTTCACAAAGAACAAATGGACGACTGAAACAAGAAAAATTGGGATTTCATGGGATCTATAGCCAAGATTGATGATAGCTGGTTTATGACTCCGATAACTCTATAGACCACCCATGAAACCGATTGTTTGATGGGTGTTCTAAATGCTCAAATTTCAGAATGTGTCATAACCCAGGTGGAAAAAGGTGCGCAACTGTGGCAACATCATAGAAATCATAGAAAGATCATCTACTTGGATTCAGCTTTGCAAATAACTGGGGTATTACGGTAATAAATACAAATAAGGGGTTTCATTACACCCTAATTACCAACAACTTAGCTAATTCTCAAACCATGCAAGTAGAGACCAAACAAGACAGAGAGGTTCAAAACGATCGAGAAAACAGCATAGAGCTGCGACAGTTGATCAGTATTGATCAGTAACCAAAAAACATAGGAAAGGGGAGTCTAATGAAACAACAAAAAGGGTTACTTAGCAAGACTTACTTAGTTAGCAAACTGTAATGAGTTAACGGGGGTTTAAATATGTTTAAATGAGAAAAGCATTATTGGATGCGAAGATGGTGATCTGCACGTCATTTCAACACAACCGAACCATTGCAATCATTCTCTGCAGCAACCATCTGTGCAAGCAATGACTGACACTCTGAAGATGCGACACGTTCCAACCCATTGCCAAAAAAGAGGGCTTGAGGTAGAAACTTAAGAACCATATTCCCCTTCGGGAATTGCAAATCTATGGAAGGCTTATGCAGTGCCTCCTCTGGGAATTTCAGAGATGAAAGATGATAAAAGATTGAGTGACCCTGACGATCATCATATGTGCAATCTATCCCCCTACAGCATTCACCTTCCATGTGGTCAGGTGCTGACATCTAAGTGGGTTTCATGCTGTCAATGATGATTTAAAAGATATTAAAGTTCGACCCAAGCCAAAAGTGAGACTCTCTCATTGTCTTGGATACCTGCAGGCAGAAAATATTTAACATTTAGCAGGACATGATCTCTCTCTCTCTCTCTAATGATCTACTCCTTGGATTTTTATGGCTCGAAACAAAAACATCTTGCCCAGCAACCCCATCCACCTTTCACCAGTCCCATCGCCACTTTCGGGCCCAGATGCGTAAACCATGTTCGCAGCGTCTTCTCCATACCTGGCGGTTGCTGTTTGGGTCATCATGGGTGGTTGCCCACCAGGCCAGGGCGCAGTCAGTCCGGGGTCATCATTCTGCAGTCTGTTAAAACATCCTCCCTTGGCATACAAGAAAAGTGCCTAGTGCCTTCCAATCCACTTACAGGTGATGGTTCAGGATGCTGAGCATTCAAATGATTGTGATGACTTGATTGTTCTAATTCACCCATTTTAAAATAGTTTAGCGATTATTAACAAGTGTTAACACCTGTTTTGACCAGCTTTGGGGCGAGATTTCAAACATGTTCATGGCCAATCTTAGACAAAAGTGAGCAAATGTTTGAGCTGATTAAGGACATACCTCCTCACAGAAATGGCAGTGTAATATAAATGTATATGCGCACACACACACACATATATATATATATATATATACATTGAACGGAACAAAATACCACCAATTCATCACTGGATTAGAACCACCCCTTCAGTCATCTTGCCAAGACACTCAGGCGCAAACTGTTGCTGGTAGAAATCTCTCAAGCCCTGCTGAGTGAGGTTTGCTAGTTGCAGTGCGGGAGCACAGCCCATTTCAGCTTGCCTTGGCAAATTCAAAGCATATCAAAACATCTCAAACCCAGAGTACGCCTTATTGAAAAGATTCAATATAGTTATTGAAATTTGATCCATATATTGAAATGAAGGGTTTATTGAAAATTACAATATAGATATTGAAATTTATTTCAACAGAGGTAACATCAAAATTTCAACATACCATATTGAAAAAAACAACAATATCATGTTGAAATTGATGTTGAAACATGTTTCAACATATGTGGAAAATGCTGTTTCAATAAGGTGAAATGGCTGTTCTCAATCTGTTGCAAATTGGCTGAGTTTCAAACTGCTTTCTTTTCAAATGGCCATGCAACAAACAGTGGCAGCAGAAGTTGGTCTCCCTGGAACCTAGCTTTTTGGCCCAAGCTCCTGAGTCGCCTTTTTTAAGCCTTGAAAAAGGGCAGTGCCTTGAAAAGGGCATTGCCTTGAAGAAGGGCCATGGAGGAAGAGCAAAACATTGATGAAGCACAGCTGGATGTTTTAGACATGCTGATGAGACCCCCTCTTCCTGGGACCATGCAAGAGGCCATGGCCTACCGGGAGTACTTGGACTGCCAGACTGTGTCCTGTGATGCCTGGCTGTGGAGGAGGAACCTGGGCAAACCAGACTGGGGGATTAGGTGCTGGAAATGTGGAAGGGAATGGAGAAACACCTTCCAAAGAAGTGGGTCCTATTTTAAATATTGGAACCCAATAGACAAATGTCCAGCTAGGTGAAATTGCCTTGAAAAAGGGCATTGAAATTGCTTTGAAAAAAGGCATTGAAATTGCCTTGAAAAAGGGCTGTAAATTTGCCTTGAAAAAGGGCTGTAAAATTGCCTTGACAAAGGGCTGTAAAATTGCCTTGAAAAGGGCATAGATTGGAGACAGCTGCTGAAAAAGGGGAGAAAAGCTAGCAAGCTGACATGTAAGAACAGTGTGGCATTGAAACACAGCACTGGGCAGGGCAATTGGTGTGCAGTGTCAGGCTGTTTCCCTTGCATTTCCCTTGCAGTACAGGCTCAAGCTGAAACTTTGCTTCATTGTTTGATTTGCTGCAAAGGGCCAAACCTTGAAGAAAGGCAAAGCTCTGAAAAAGGGCATGGCCCTGATGAAACCAGTCAAGAAAAAAGGTGCAGGAAACCCACAGCCCAAGCTGAGAAAAAGTTTCCCTGAAGTTGACCAGGATGCTTTAGATGATGCCCTTGACAGCCACATCAGGCAGATTGGTGTGCAAGAAGCATTGAACCTGCTGGACTACGGGCATCTCCAGCCACAGCAGGCTGAGATCCCCAGAGCCATGTTCAAATTGCACCCTCTCCTCAAAGCATTGGTGCAAGTCAGCCCCAGTGCAGAAATCAGGTACAGGAATCTGAAACACAGTCTGACTGTGGCTGTCCACAAGTTTGGGGCTGAACTCTTGAACAAGTACTGGGAGGTGGAAGCAGCTTTGCTACCTGGGAGGGCTGCTGACAGCATACTTGTCCTCCTTAAACACTGGAGGAGGGTGACAGCCAGTCCAGCAGGTTGGGAAAGGTTTGGCACCAAACTTGACACAGCACAGTTCCAAGTTCTCACTGGTCTATACAAAAAAACTGGTAAAAAGGTTGGTGGGTCACCAGGCAAGAGGAAGCTGAAGAAAGAGGTGTCAGATGTTACAATGGCATCTGATGGCTTCCCTGCAATGTTGGCCACTTCTTCTGCATCAGAGGCAGAGGATGGTTCTGATGGTGAAGCTTCTGAAGCTTCTGAAGCTTCTGAAGCTTCTGCTGCACCCAGCAACTCTTTGCTTGGGTCTCCACCTCCTGTGACCAAAGCTATGTGGAGGGAAAAGGCTGGCAAGCCTGTGAAGAAAAGGCCTGCTGGGAAAGGAAGTAAAGAGAAGGACGGTGCCAAGAAAAAACCAGCAGCAGGAAAAAAACCAGCAGCAGAAGTGAAAAAGAAGCCAGGTGACACAGGCTTGGGGCCAGATACCCCAATTGCCCAGGAGACCCTGAGCATAGGTGGTGGCAAGAACCAGTCCTACATACAACACATGCCTTTTGGCCCAAACACTGTCAAGAAGCTTGTGGTCAGTGTGTCTTTGGCCCAAGCTGCCAAGCTCAAGGTTTCCCATAAGCAGCTGGTGGAGGAGCTCTTGCCTGCTTGCAAGCAGGCTGGTGCCACCAAGGCCTCAGTATCAGCTGCCAGGTTGAAACTGTTTCAAAAATATGAAAAGGCATGATGTGGATTGCCTTGCAAAGGGCTGTAGCCTTGAATAAAGGCAGTAGCCTTGCAAAAGGGCTGTGCAAGCACACACCAAAGCCTTGCACAAGGCAGTAGCCTTGTATAAGGGCTGTGCAAGCTGTAAATATTGTACATACAGCAGCACCACTCTTCTGCATACATGAGTGAAAAAAAGGTGCTGCAATACATGGCCAGGTGCTGCCAAGCCAAAAGCAACATGTTGTGTAAGCAAAACCAAGTACAACCTGAACAATGTTGCATATTCTGTTTCAATTTTGGGCTCAAGCTGCTAAAGCTGTAAGGCTTCCTTGGTTTGCAACAAGACCAAGGGCCAAACCTCGCGAAAGGGCACTTCAATCTGACTTGCCTTGAAAAGGGCATTCTGTCCTGCAGAAGGGCCAAGCCTTGTGTAAGGGCAGTGTATGGTATCATCCCCTTCCAGCCCTGACTACTCCAGGCCTTCACCACCTAAGTCACCCAGCAGAAGCAGGAGCAAAAGCAAGGCCCCAATGGCCAGAAACAGCTGGAGTGATGATGGGTGGGAAAAAGGGTGGCAAGATGGGTGGGAAGAGTGGGAGGGCTGGGGGGATGACAAGGAAGAAAAAGAATGGGCTTCCACATGGAAGACCAGAGGGAGGTGGGAAGAAGAAAAATGGGAAGATGGAGGGGAAAGGAGGTGGAGGAGGGATGAACATGGCAAAAGCCTGACTTCAGGCAGTGCCCATATGAGGCAAAGGCTGCAAATCCTGCAGGAGAAACAAGGGCTGCCAAAAAACAAGGATGAGGAGTATGTCCAAAGACTGGCTGCTATGGGCCAAAGCAAGTTCAAAAGGATGATGGGGAGGAAGGAGAAACAAGAGAAAGCTGAGAGGGAGAAGCAAGAAGCTTTCCAACAAGGGGCAGCATACCAGCAGCAGCTGGTATGGCAACAGCAGCAGCAGTGGCAGCAACACCAATGGCCACAAGGGTGGTCACAGCAGTGGCCACAACAGTGGCCACAACAGTGGCCAGCACAAGGTGGCATTACACTCATGCTGTTTTTTGTTTTCAAATTTGCATGTGCACTTTTTTTTGTGGCAGGTGGCTATGGGTATGGTACCAGCCAAGCAGCTGCATCCCAGCCTCCAAGCCCCAAAGGCCTGGCCATGAGAGTGTGCACAGTTCAGTTCATACTTCATACCTTTTTTTGTGCAATGCCCATTCAGTTCATACTTTTTTGGGCAGGTGCAGCACAGGCAAGTGAACCAAATGCTGCAGGACTGTCTGGTTTTCTCATTGCACCTTTTTTCAAATCCATGCTGTCCAATTTTCAGGTATACTTCCCATATTTCTCTGCCAGGACCACCCAGGGATCAGAGGAGTGGCCTTGGGAAAGGGCAAGCAAAAGGCCTTGGGAAAGGGCATGCAAAAGGCCTTGAAAAAGGGCAAACAAAAGGCCTTGAGAAAGGGCAGAACCAGCAAAGCAGCAGCACCAGCAGCTCCAACAGTGGGCAGTCCAGCCCTTCCCCACCACCAGGCAAAGGCAGGGGGGGTCCAAAAGGTGCCAAGCCTAAGAATAAAGGAAGGCCTGGGCCAAAGGCTGCACCTGAGGTGAAAGAGGAAGAGGGTAGCTGGGTTGAAGTAGCCAGAAAAGGCAATAGAAGAAAAAATTGAAAGCCTTGAAGAAGGGCTAAAGCCTTGAAGAAGGGCCAAAGCCTTGAGGAAGGGCCAGCCTTGGGTAAGGGCTTCTATTTTTTGAAAAAGTTCCAAAGGGACTTTGGGCCACCTCCTGCACTGTGAGCAGTTGAGAAAAAAGAGGTTGCTGGGGAGCTTGGGCATGAATAGCCCACTGATTGCTGAATGAAACATATATTGAAAAAATGAGCAGTCCAGTCATTACCACAAAAAAAACAGTTCAAAGTGGAATCCAAAATTTTGAAAAGGTCTGCATTGTTTTTTCAAATCAAATCAGTTTGGCACAGGTTCCAAAATGACCACAAAAAGTGGATCCATCATATTGCATCATATGATGTCATTTGATGGGTGGGGCCATCATATGATGGGCTTGGGCCATCATATGATGGGCTTGGGCCATCATATGATGGGTTGTGGCCATCATATGATGGGTGGTGCCATCATATTGCATCATATGATGTCATATGATGGGTGGCAGTTTTCTGGGTAGAAATGATTGGTGTCATTTTTTTTTGAAATCTGTAGCTTTCAAAAGCTCAAGGTTGAAACCTGCAATTTTCTTTGGCCTTGCCAAGGGCAACCTCTCAACCCAAAGCCTTGCAGAAGGGCAAAGGCAATGGGAAAGACAATGAAGGCCATGAAAGCTACCCCAAAAAAAACAAAGCAAACAGAGACCAGCCCTGCACAAGGGCAAAGCCCTGCAAAAGGGCAAAGCCTTGCAAAAGGGCCAGGCATTTTGAAAAGGCCCAGTTCCATTTTGAAATTACCAAAAAATGAGGCAGACCTGAGCCTGGAAGAAAAGATGGAAACCTTCCAAAAAAAAGCCAATGGAAATGTTCAGACTTTCCTTGACAGCCTCACCCCTGGCCAGAGAGAAGCCCTTTGGGGTCGCTTTAGCAGGGCAAGGGATGCCTTGAAGGATCCCAAAGCCACAGAGCTGTGGAACACCCACTGTAAGGGGAAGGGAAGTGAAGAGAAAAAAAACAGTTGCTGGCTGTGTTTTTGAAGAACAGGGGTGATCTGAAGAAGGCTGGCATCTACCACAAAGAGTTGGTTGCCTTGACCGAAGTTTCAGGCAGCTTGGCTGGCAGAACCCAAATTTCAATGGGTGTTCTGAGTGCCATCACTCCTGCTGCTTGCTTGTGACTTGTGAGTGTGTTTCTCTGAGGCAGCAGGGAAACAGAGGAATGGGTGCCATTCCAAGCCATACTGACAAGGTTTGGATTACAGGAAGCCATGAGGAGAGCACCCTGGCAGCAATATGCATTGCACATCTTGCACTCAACCCCCTGACTTGGAATGCCAACCTTTGCTGGCATATGGTGAGGTGAACAGGGGGTCCATCAGGGTCAGAAAAGACCCAAAGGACCAACAAGAGTGGCAGTTCTGCCTGGAGACAGCAATTGTCTACAGTGACAAGCAGTCCAAGCATGAGATGAACTTGGAGGCTGCCACCAAACTGGAAGCCATCCAATGGATGGAAGCCAGAAAGGCTGGCACCATGTTGAGCCCTGAGGAAGGGCTGGCAGCAAATGCCTTGAATGATGTCCTCCCCACCAGTGCCAAAAAAAAGGCTAAAGAGCTTGCAGCTATCAAAGACAAAGAGTCAGATGAAGAAGGTGATGCAGAAGATGAGGAAGAAAATAGCAAACAAAAGCTCAATGCAGCTGCAAAGGAAGCTGACCTCCTGTCAGACATGGGGGGGAGCAAAAGCAAAGAGCTCACAGCCAAGAGAATCTTGAAGATGCTCAAGCTGGTCAAGCAAATCAATGCTGGCCTTGCAAAGGGCAGCTCAGGGAGCAAGGCAGCAAAGCACCAGAAGGAACTGCAGAGTTGCCAAGTTGAGTTGCAAAAACTTAGCAAGCAGGGGCAGAAGGTCAAGCTGGAAGTTGCCAAGGACACTCTCTGTGAAGCAGCACTGGCTGTAAAGAGAGCAGAAAAGGCTGTGGAAAAGAAATGAATCCTGAAAGAATGCAAAGGCCTTGAAGAAGGGCAAAAGCCTTGCAAAAGGGCTATGCATTGAAAAACTTTGGGCAGCACAGAAACTGTTTGCTTGAGAAGTTGGGAAAAATGGTTTTCTGCTTGTGGGGAAGGGTTGAAGAACAAAAGCAGGCAAGACTGCCCCTGTGGCACTCAAATCAGTTTCCCCATGGTGTTTTAAAGCTGTTTGGCTCAACTCTTCTGAATGGCTGGCCTTGAAAAAGGGCCATTCTGGCCTTGAAGAAGGGCTATTCTTGCCTTGAAAAAGGGCAAAGCTGTGTGAAAAAGCAATGGCCAACCAAAGAGAAAAATGGAAAAGGAAAAAACGAGAGCAGGCCAGCAGCTCTACCATGTTGTGCCAAGAGTTTTCACCCTTAGGGTCTTGCCTGCTGGAGCACTTTGCAAATGGCATGTCAGCTCCTTGCCAAAGTTTATTCAAAAGTTGTCTGGCTGAAGGACCAATGTGATTGCATGTGCTGTTTGTTTTTTGCCAGTGGCTGCACTGAGGGGCCTTCCATCCAAGCACTTGCTTTGGCTGCAAGCAAGTCAGGGGCATCCACCAGTGATATCCAGGAGCTTGCATCCCTTGGCAACCATGGCCAGAATCCCAACCACATTGCCCACCAATTGCAATCCAAGTACTGTGAAAGCACTGACATAGACTTGCCCATGCCCTACTTTGTGGAGACTCCTGTGCAGCTCAGAACAGCAGATGGCCTGTATGTGGCACAGAAGAAAATAGGGATGTTCTTACCACATGAGTGGGTTTATTGGCTTTGTGGCCAAGACCAAGCTATGTCAGGGTTGCAAAATGTTGAAGAGTTCTGGAAAGAACACAGCCCAAAAGACCCACAGCTGAAGAACAACATTATCAAAGAGACTCAGCAGCATAGAGTGCCATTTGTCACTGCCACTTTTGCATCCAAATCCAAAAAGGCAACCTTTTCCTCTGTGGTTTACATGCATTGGCTAAGGAGCACAGACATAAGTGCTTGCCCTGTGGCTTACATGGAGATGGGGGCCAATTCCAGCGAAATGATAGCATCAATGTGATCAGCATGAGGAGCCTGCTATCCAGCCTCAATGTTGCTTCAAGCCAGCTCTTGCTACTGGCTTTGCCAAAGGGTGCCATCAACAAGAGCCCTGATGATGCAGCATTTGACACCATGAAGGTCCTTTGGCAAGTACTCCAATGGTCTTGGGAAGCTGCTTTCTACAACAAGTTTCCTGAATTTGACCATGCAGGGAACCCTTGGCCAGCAAAGTCTTGGAGACAGCAAATGGCTGGTCAACCTTTGAGCAGAGAAGGCTTCAGAGCTTGCATCTGGGCAGTGCAGGCAGATGGTGAGTACCCCCAGAATGAGTTCCAGCTGAAAGGTGCATCACATGAGGAGATGTGCTTCAATTGCTCAGCAAACAAAAGCACTCTCCCCTATAATGACTTCAGGCCCACTGCAGCTTGGAGGGCTACAGTGGTGGAGCATGCAGGGACATGTCCTACAGATCATGTGATCAGCACCATTCCAGGTGTGGTTGGTGAAAGCTTCAAATATGACACCCTACATGTGCTAGAGGAAGGCCTCACAGCACATGTGCTGGCCAATGTCCTCTTTGACCTGGTTGTGAAGCCAGGCCTGCCAGGAACACAGAATGAGAGACTGACCTACCTCTTTAGGAAAATCTGCGCCCTCTACCAAGAGCAAGGCATTGAGGCCAGTGACAGGATCAGGAAGCTGACACTCTCTACTTTCTGTTCTCCAAAGAGCAAGCATGATCAGTTTCCTACTTTGACAGGGGTGAAGGCTAGACACTGCAGGTGGCTGGTACCTGTGCTGGAAGAGATATGCTTGGAATTCCAGCGTACAGAGGACAAGTACAGTGTACATCGGTTTCAAACTGTCAAGCACCTCAACCAGCTCTACACAATCATGGACTGCAGTGGCATGCATCCCACAGGGGAAGAAGCAACTTCTTTCAAAAAAAGCATGAACCTTTGCCTCCTACACTACTCCAGGCTGTCAGTGTTGAGCATCCAGCAAGGAATTCTACAATGGAATGTGACCCCCAAGTTCCACTTGTGTGAGCACTTAGCAAGTGTCTTTCAGTGGTTCAATCCTAAATTTTATTCCTGTTATGCTGGTGAAACAATGGTGGGCCACCTATCAGCCCTTGCTCATTCCTGCCTGAGTGGCACTGCCCCCTACCAGGTGGCCAGTAAGGTCACTTGGAGCTACAGGTTAGCTCTTCACCTGAGGATCCAAGGAGCTGATTTTTCATGGCAAGATATAGAAAGTGATTAACATTGGGAAATGCCTTGGAAAAGGCTGCCCTGAGAAAGGGCTGCCCTGAAAAGGGGCCATGCCCTGCAAAAGGGCCTGAAATCTTGGCAGGATGTATATAGTTTTGTACAAAGTTTCACAAGTAGCAGAGCAAGCAAAGATGAGCAAAAAATGCATTGGATGAACCAAGTTGGAAAGGTTTCAACACAGAACCATGTTGAAAAATACAACACAGCTCTGTTGAAAAATACAATAGAAAATGCACCCCTGTTTCAATAGGGAATCCAGGGAAAATTTCAATATATATTGAAATTAGACCTCCATGTTGAAACTGTCGATCATTATTGAATCTTTTCAATAAGGCGTACTCTGGGAAAGGCCTGGTGGTTGGGGCGAGTTGAATCGCAACCCGTGAAACGTGGGACATGTGTGGCCCCATGATGTGATGGTTATTCAACATGATGGATGGTTGAGAAACTGTGAGGATCCCAAAGCCAAGAAGTTCCCCGCTACAACCACACCATCTTGAGAAACCTTGGAGGTTTCCAAATAATTGATAGAATTCATTCAAGCCAAGGTCCCCACACCCAAATTCCAAGAGAACCCCAGAAAATAGGGCCACAGCTCACGAGGATTCAAATCGAAGCTGGGAAAATAAACCGACGGTCGATCAGTTTCCTTGCCAGTTTCTCTTGCCTGTTCCGCCCGGAAAACTCGAGACGGCCCAGATGCGTGCTCGACAGCAAAAGTGGCACATCATTGATCCCTTGGCGCAGCGCCTCCTCTGGCGGTGCACTCACCGTGACACCGTCCACGTAAAGCAAAGCACTGGCACGGGAGGCAATGCCCTGGCTGGTGTTGGGATAGTCGTAGAGAGGTTCCTTGGAATCTCCCGAAGGCCAAGAAAAATGGAAGGTACGACCATCAGCATCATCAGCAACCACACACTTACGGCAACATCATCGTTGTATGGGAAGTACATGGAAGTACTGTATCTGCCCCCACTTGAGGCTGTCAAAATTGCTCATAGCAGCTCCAAGAGTCGAAGATTTTGTAAGAACTTGGCAAGGCTTTGTCCAAAGTGTGCGCATCAGCAGTGTATAAACAATCCAACAATGTCTCTCCAAACATCCCAGCGCAGGGAGTCTCTGGAAGAATCAAGCGTCGGTCCTGATCCTCTTTGGTCTTTCGATCCATGGTGATGTTGGGTGATCCTGCTGGCACATTCGACTAGTGAGGCTTCGCCCGATGGTTTAAATATAATATAATATATATATATATATGTTTTATAAATATTATGTTTAAATATTATGTTTATATAAATGATATTGCATTGCATGAAATATATGAAGTCATATGAAATATATTTACCGCGTTATCTATACACAATTCGGCTACACACACATACACACACATATATATATATATATAATTATATATAAAATATATAATATATAATATATACCTTACCCGGATGACGTATGTCCACATTTATCGGTGGCGTAGCTAGCATGAAACACATGGACAATCTAGGCTTGAGATGGCTTGAGGGTGTTTGCTGTTGGCCGCGGTAGCAGCCCAGCTATGCTGGTCAACATCTGACACTCAGGGGGCCTATGCCTTTATTCTTTACGGATTTTTTCCAGCTTGGGGTATCCCAATCTCCAGGACGCCTGTCGCAATACGCTCCTGACAAAGAGATGGCGCGATGGAACAGACCGCGGCTAGATGGTGAGGCGAGGTGCGCGTGAATGTTGGATCCACCCGAGCTCTGCCCCAGCAAGGTCACATGCTTGGGATCTCCACCTGAAGTTGGAAGGTAGGCAGTTGGATAGTGGCTGTGGTTATAAAGTGGAAATACCATATTTTCTTACATCATAAATGGAAATAAATGGGATCAAACGGATCAATGGCATTTCTTTGGGGGGTCATCAATCACCTATGTGGCATGCCACTGGCAGCTGGCCTGCACATCCAAGTGAAGCAGTTATCTTTGAAAGTAAATGCGGGAAGCATTGAGTTGTGAATGGTGATCAGGAAATCTGCAGTGGTTTTCATCACCCGCTGGACCCAAGTCTTGGGGTTGCATGTGAACGTGCCGGAATTCTAATGGGATCATGTGGCACTCTACACAGAGTGAAGCACTGTGAGTGCTTGGTGTTCTATAGGTTCAAAGGATGCAATCAGAACGCTGTCGCACTAATTCATCAATTCACAAGCCCACCCATGACACAATGGATGGAAACAAAGTTGAGAATCATTATCAAGAGTAGGCAACAATCCCCTTTCCTAACAAGAACGGACCGCTCTTCAAGGTCATATGCAGCATAGAAATGGATTTGGAACCCAAACAAGTTGTCTTTGCAGACTTGGTTGTAGGTGTCCAGCTCAAAAATAATACTAACCAACAAACCAATCTAGGGGCAAACATCTTGGAAAAATCGCCTGAGACATGCAAAAAATAGGATCTCCCCGGGTTTCTATTGAGCTATTTACAATGGAATAGCATGAAATACCAGACTAGGTCCTGGGCAAACCAAGGCGCCGAACGCCAAAATGTTCTGCTGCACCCAGTGCAGTGCGAGCTGCTGATCAGTGATGCCCAGATTTCCGCTGCTTCCTCGTGGGTCAACCTCCTTGGGTGCCACTTTCTGAACGCATAATAATTGTCCATCTAAGACCCTCAGCCAGTGATCGATCATAAAGTTTTTTTCTGTCCAGTTGACCTTCCGAAGATAGTTCAAATTTGAAGTTGTCCACCCATCCTCCCAGACGGGCATCTGCCAATTCTCTCAAGGCCAAATAGCCAAATATGCCCAGCCGATAATTCATGGCCACCAAAACGCAGTCGCGCTTCTGAACGATGCTCCTGGTCATAAGCGGTCAGGAACTGTTCGCTGGCAGGGCAACTGAAGAACCTAGTTGGTGGTGTGAACCCATGCCTCACAGGATGTGATTTAATGTTTTATAGTGGCTGGAATCTGATGCAATAACACTTCACTTGTTACACCAAACCACACCAAGTCGGGTGGCATCATACGCACAAACACTCCAGAAAGATCCAGAAACTAGCTGCATATTCCTTATGAAACGATTGTCACGCTTGTGGCTACGTTTTTCGTTATTATGCCTTTTCAATCCTTTTCACGTGAACAGGAGCCCCTTTTCCATTAATAGCTCACCAGCATCCTCAAGAAACCCGGGCGTTTGCTATCGGATCTATGAACTTGCTTGTGCTTCACTATGTACAAGTATATATAATAATATATATATATATAGATATGTGTGTGTGTAAAGAAAAATATATTACATGTGTGTATATATATATATTATATATATATATATATATATGAGGTGCGGGATTTGATGACCAGCCATCCAACACTCTCAGCAAGGAATCTCAATGGGACCGTAGAATTCCACGGAGCCCTCGATATTCGAACCACCGTGAATCCACACGATCACTGGAAGTCTGGCAGTGCCATCCAAATACTTCGACCTCGCTGCTCACTAGCTGCGAATTGTTGGGAAGGGATTGATGTGGCACCAACACTGGCTATAACCTTTTGATGCAGCAAAACAACACTCCCTAATATCTAACGGTCTCCATGTGTGGCAAGAGAATAAGCAAATATGCTGACCCAGGGCTTACAAAAAAAAAAGCAATAGGTCGAAATGGATTGGTCATGGTTGTGGCTTCCACTGTTTAATCCAAAGGGGCTCTTTCCAGTTTCTACCTTATTGAATTGTCTTGAATTGCGCTATCACTAGAGTCACTAGAGATCAGCATGTATGCTTCAAAAAAAACAGATTTCACCGCCGAGATGCGGAACAAAGACGTTTAGATTCAAGCAGTCCTGCCAGAGACTTCGAATTCAAATGAAGCTATCTGACACCAAACATCTTGTGCAAAAGGTCTCTGAATATCTCAAGATACCATGCATTCCGGCCAACATTCTGAAGTCACCCCAATGACCCTGTCTGAAGCATCTCCGTGGCACCTGGGATGATGACCTGGATACTGTACATCTGGATACCATGGTTTATCGCTTGGTATATGAGAAACATGTCCAAATTCCATTCAGATTCAATTCTGAGGGTTTATCATGTTGCTAACTTCTACCCATCCACATCATTTACTGTACCAAGTTCCAGGAACATCCAAGCATCGCCACCCGTGCCAGCCCGGCCACTTTTTCGCATTGTGCTCATCTCAAGAGGGTGCAGGCTGCCCTTCCGATTGTGGCGCCTTTATTTGGCTGCCAGGCATGGTTTGCAGCACATGTTGCAGGAAGTTCCCGTTGGTCCTCTCCATGCCTTGGAACTGAGGAAAACTGTGGCCACCCCAGAACCACAAAAACTGCTGGAGTGGAATAAACAAAACGTGTGTCTGATCCATGCTTATCCTACTCTTTGAGGTACCCTACCATACCACATCATACCACCAAAAAGGATTGAACACTCAGTTCAGGAATCAAACATGTCAGGGGAAATTTCCCCTTATCTACAATATTATCCATAGTGATTGCCCATAGCAAGGTTTCCGTACCGAAGGGTTTACCACCTAACTGTACCCTCCAACAGAACGATGGAAAATCACCATAGATCCATGAGTAAATAAAGGTCATTGTCCATGGCGATGTTGGATTACCTGATTACCGAGACGGGTAGGCTCTGATGAAGCAGACCCCAACTTATGGGTACTCGATTAACATCGATTAACCCTCAAACGAAATTGCAGACTCATAACAGTCCAGGATGCACAGTAAACTAAGAAATGTGGCCACCACAGAGTCGTTCCACTTTGTTTTTTCTGGTGCTGAAGCTACCTTTCACAAGTTGGCTTCCAAGTATAGAGTCATATTAGATACATTTAGATACTGTAAGTACCCAGGCTGCGTGAACCAAAAAAACAATTCTTGGCTAAAACCAGTTATGCTTATATGGATCCCACTACGAACTGAGGAACTGGTGAATTACAGTAACCAAATGGACATGTCAACAATCTCGGGTGATCCCAATTCTCGTAGTTGCATCCCTCCAGGGGAAAAAAAAACAGGACTTTTACCTTAATGAAACATCCAAGATGCATTCTCTAGCCTCCTGCGGCATCAGCTGCTGAAGCTCTTCGCAGAGCTGCTGAAATTCGCTGAACTCTTCAAAAGTTGGCGGTTTCCCCGGGCGCGGCATGAAGAACATGAGCAACTGCACTAACCTTTCCCTTGGCATCCTCAGAGGTTGGGCAGGAGGTCACAGCAAAACAGGATAGATTTCCTTGCCGAACCCCCCAAAAATCAGGTGATTTTGTGGATTTCTGCAGGAAGAAAAAACGTCATAAACTTCAATAAACAAAGCCATTTCAAATTTCCCCTATAGAAAACTGCGAAGTTTCGTTGACAAACGCATTCCCCGTTGGGTGCTGTTCCCCAAAAATGGATCAACATGCTTCAAAATGCTAGATTTATTTTCTGGGCAACGACAACCTTGGCGTTTGTCTCTTGAGTTGATCTCTGTTGGTTTCCTGGCCCCAGAATCTGGGAGCAAAACCCTGGTTTATGGTTTCGAACACATCTCACAATCTCATCTTTACGGGGACAATCATGTTTTTTTTCCACGCCGATTATATAGCTGCTCGGTTTGGTTTGAAAAATGAAGCCTTGAACTCATGCTGTCCAAAAAATCAGCCCACTATCCCTGGGATATCCCCAGGAATCCCCCCATCACTGGCCGAGGCTCTGATCAAAGGCCTGATGAAGGCCATCCTGGATAAGTTTCACCTCGGGCCCATCCAGCTGACCGTTGCTGGGATCTTGTTCTTGCAAGCGGCCTAGGAAACGGCCCAAAACCTCAGGGTTTTCTTCGTTGCGGTGATGAGTTGCCACTTGCCACATTAAACATAATCAAACACATCTTCGAAAATTGATTTTGTCTTCAACATATTGAGCCCATGTGTTTATATCATTTTGTTAAATAAAATGCACATTGATCTACATTCAAATCATTCAATGTCTACAATAACCACAAGTCTTCACCCACCTCGGCGCCCATGAATTCACCGAGCTCTTGGATGGCCTCCTCTTGTTCCTCATCCGTTTCATCTTCAACTTCCACTGGCTGTGGCTGGGCCGCGACCTGCAACCCAATAAGAGAAGAATGATTCCCCTTAAATGCTGGATCCCTTAAATGCTGGATGAATGGGAAAGTAAAAAGCATCATCTTCAGCAAATCCATCCTCATTTGGGGCATCCTTACCCACCACCAACCACCACCACAGCATGTGGATCGATGGGCCCCAAAGGCCTGGGGCTTCTGCGTCTTGCTCTTGAGCTTCTGCCCCAGCAGCCATCCACCCCCCAAGCCGAAGGCCAGCCCAATGGCTGGTACCAAACCGGCTGAAGTGAGCACAGCAACTGCCCCACCAGTGGCGCACAAACCCACCAGGGCCGATGAACGCGAGGATGTCTCCATGTTTTGAAGTTAAAAATCAGAATTTGAAGCTGAGATGGCCACAGTATTAGGCAGTGTTGACATCTTTACCGACAATGACAATCAGACAAGTGAACCTATTCCAACATGTCTTTTAGACGGTTTTTCCCGTGGACTGTCCAGGTAGCGAAGGGGTTTCAAATTATCTGAAGGGGCATCTCGACAGGACAAGGATGTGATGCACTTGCCCAGAAAGTGGATTAAGTCGGCTTAGTTAGGCTTAGTTGAGTATAGATTCAGATCCATATAAATTAGAATCTTTTAGAATCCCCATTCAAATTCAGGGGGAGAGGTCGTGAAAGCAAAACGTAGCTATGATACAGAATTCAAAACCTAGGTGATCTTCAAAAAGAAGTGCCCAGCCTTAGTTGACCCTCCATACCATACCCATCCATACCCAGAACCAATGGATGCATCATGTTGATTCATGTTGATATATTACAGTCACTCTCTGGTTTGGTGATCCGGAGTTTTGTACCAGCTGTCCTCAGATTCATTGAGCCCACCCCCTTGCATGCATCTCTCGCCATCCATCGTGGCCATGCCACCGCTACACGCTGCTGCGGCCGGGCGCCAGCGTCGGCGCCCTAGAGGCGCCTCGCCGCAGCGGATGCCCCGGAAAGCGGCCACGCCAGAAGACCAGGTGCCATGGAGGGTGCCTTGGGAGGCTCCTGGGGGTCATGATATGATATGATATGCACATTTTTACGGGAAACAAAAATGACCACGGGATTTTGGGATGCCCTCTTTGATCTCTTTGCCTCTTTTCAGACGAACCCATGGGGGGAGGTTTCCTAATAAACAGAATTGATTTGTTCCATCACCTTTTAAGTCAGAGTTGAGCAGGGCTAAATAGCGTTGCAGTGATTTTTGTGTTTGTGTGGGAGCTACAAATCGAACAAACAGAGCAGTGGAAGGATCACACGGTTCCAAAATCGCCAAAGGCGGTCTACATAGAGGTCACCTGGAACCAAACACCAAGCGTCCGCAGCTCAGCTCCACCCTCGGGGGAGGAGTTGCGGAGCGAAAGTTCCGCAGCAAAACGCAGAGTGCGAGGAGACTAAGTTGGACCAGCACACAGCGGGTCACTATGGCCATGCCACCAGGGCCCTTGTGGCCTATGGCCGCATTGCGGAGGATCCTTTGAGCCTCTGGGGCTGCAGGAATCTGGCAAGGTTGGTAGGATGAGGCTCTTAATTATGAGGGAGGTGGTTCACTTTTTTGGCCCGCAAAGGACTAAAATTCGCTGATAATCTCATGCATGAGCAAAAGAGTGAATCTACATATGGATTTGTCTGGGGTTAACAGTTCATAATACGGAAAATAATTGAAACTGAATAAACATGAATGAATATGATTAACATGATTGTACACCTCTGGATTAATATCAAATTTGGGGTGCCCGATCTTGAGACAACAGCAGAAGATCATGAAAGTTACAGCTGCTACAGCCAGGTGCTGGGCCCAAAGAGCAGGCTGTGAGCTGTGCAATGTGAACCTCCAGAAGTTGAGGGCCAGCATGCCCGGTCTGACAGGGAATCCTCTCCATTTACAGTATGTATATATATATATATATATATGTATGTATGTATATATGCATGTATATGTATATATATATATGTATACATATATATATACATATGCATATATATTTATATATGTACATATATATATATATGTATGTATGTGTGTATATATATATGTAAATAATAACATATATATATATATAACATATACAATTAATATTACATTACATGCTGTTACATGCTTACAGTATCTTACAGTAACGTCTGCATATATTTCCGCCCTGTACTAGAAAATTGTGCACATCATACATCGAGTAGGTCTGAAGTGTCCGATTTTTTACCGACACACATGGGTGCGGCAAGCACCATGCTTTTGTCAAATTTGAATTCGTGAGACCCTTACCCCAGGTACCGATTTCACCTGCCCGCCTGTGATCGCTCCTCAGCGCTGCATGAAGTCGCTTACCCCCAGACTACCGAAATCGAACATTTGCCCTTCAAACAGTTGTCCGAAAACATGAACATAATTGCAAGTTTTGCAGCAAAGACGAGTCTTCACAAGACAGGTGGAACTTTTGCATACTTCTGTTCAAATGTGAAGCTGACATTTATTTGGGATGTGCTGTGGCTTGGGAAAGTACGCGTGATACCACCAAACTCTTCCTGGACCGTCCAAAGGGGCCCCTCTTGGAGCACAGTGACTGCCAGCGCAGCTGGTAGAGCTGCCCAGGGAGATTGGAAGGCCGCTTGAAGAACTTCCACAGTGCTTGCCATCGGTCTGGCACGGGCCAACCCCTACGAGACACGCAGGGAATCGCAGGGATGGTGCTGGGAATGGTGGATTGTCTGGAACCATTCAACCATTCCGAGTCTGTGGACTTCCATTTTTGTAGGGCAAACAACTCTCATGATGGAGGTATTGACCAATCTCGACATTGTTCATATGTGTCGAAATGATCAATCCCTCAAAAATTGATGGTTTCTGTATGGTTGTTTGCAAGAGCATACTAGGCACAGGGAAAAATCATGAAAAATCCAGCAAAAATTGCGGCCCATTGATGCCCTTTGGCCAATCCACACATACCATGGTTGTCACCTCCGTCTCAGAGAACAGCTGCACAAACAACATATGAAAAACCAGCCGGGGAAGCTGGTCCAGCAAGCTGCACAGAGCTGCCTTGGCAGCCCAACCGCTGGAAACACCCAAATAAACTGCGGTTTTAACCATCGTTTGACCATTAAAAATGAGGATTCCGAAAAAAATGCCGCCAAGAACATATCAACTTTTGTCAACCCCAACATCTCCAAGTCCTTCCATGGACTAATGTGTTTAAAGCCACACGCAAAACCAGCACCACACATGGACACGCAGCTGGCGACCATTTGAGGCACCTACGCCAAAGGCCAAATGCGCCAGCTCGAAGGGCTGAAGACCTGGCGCTCCGAGCTACAAGTTGGTCCTTAGACTATTTTTTATTCGTATTATATATATATATATATTATATACATATATCTTATACTGCGGACAGCTTCTGCGGTAACCGGCACAGCAGTGCAGTGCAGCGGCGACCGGGTCTTAACTCACGGAAGTGGCCGTGAGAGGTCTCTGGCGCGTCGTACCGGCCGGTTGCCGGTCCAACGACAAATTGAATTCTGCACTTCATGCCAGATCAGGTCCGGGCAATGGAGCCTCAGCCCTGGTATTTTCATATGAATCCCCAGTTTGGTAGCTGGAGCCGGCTGAGTGCATAAAATCAAATTATGAAACATGTCATCCAAACCGTGCATTGCCTGCTTTACACATCTGACCACGTTTCCTACCAATGGACGCTGAAAAAGAGAATCTGGTGTTCTCCATATATCTTATAAATAATTACACATAAATATCTATATCATGTATTATCTAACTATCTAGCTATCGAATCATAACGATACAGCACATAAATAATCATAAATATGTAAATATATTCATGCATAGATAGATAGATAGATAGATAGATAGATAGATAGATAGGTAGGTAGATAGATAGATAGATCGATAGATAGATAGATATACAAATATATAAGACCCAGTTATGGTTTGTCCACTGTCCGGCAAATCTGTTGAAAAAAGAAAGATCCCATCAAGCCATCTTTCAGTGACAGCATTACATACGACCTTTCTGAAAGAGTAGCAGGTCAGGCTCAGCAAAAGCAGGAAAAATGGAAAAAGGATCTTAATGGACCTCATAATAACATATATAACTATGGATATAACTCTCTCCATCGCCATGCCGAAGGTTCAACTAATATATAAATATACTAAAATTATACTGTATTAATTAATCCCTATTGATCCAGTCGTAGCTTCTGGTTACATAAATGGGGTTAAGTACCTAGGAAGTGCTTGGGCCTACGGGGAATCATGGAAATCTCTTGTGCTGTACCCATTCTGAGAGCGAAACTCCATCCCCTCTGCAGCTCCACCTCCGCGAAGGGATGCTTCCTTCACAGCAGCCACTGCCAATGATCGAACAGCCTTGGTCAAACTGCGCTTTTTTTTGCCACGGAGAGAAAGGATAGCCACAAGATGGACAACATGCCAGAACCATCTGGCGGGTGAAGTTTCCACAGGTCACAGTATCAGGAAAAGAGAAGAAAAAAGGAGACCCCGATCCGAGGTTCAATGGATGTTTTATATTGTTTTATGATGTTTTCCATTCCTGGAAGCACCGAGAGTCGATTGCAATAGTTGAGCTGCATGACATGGCATAGATTTTGTTGGAACAAGCTGACCATCCCACCCAAGGACCACAGCACAGCACCCCATAGATCCCCATAGTGCATTTCCACTACCACGGCTGCCACGTCTTGTTTTTTTCCGACGTTTTCCGCTGGCTTCAACAGCTTCAGTTGCAGGATCAACCGCAAGCAACGAGATTCCACGCCACTGTGGCAGCGACAATGGCAATGGCAAAGCCAGGAGCATTATCCTCAAGAAAATTGATGAATCCTCTGCTTCCCCTTCTCCAAGCATCCATGGCTCTACTCCAAATCGTTGGCTCTTTGCGCTTGGGTGGTGACCAGGGGGCCCTGGGAGCTTTCCCTCTCATCTTGCTGGCTGGAACTCCATCATAGCAGGGCTCATCGCCATCCTCAAGTTCAGCCACTTGGAAGCCAGCGCCCTGGCAGAAGATTGCAGGGTCCTTGGTGATTTCACTCAAGGGGCTACACACCAGGGCACTGGGCCCGCAAGGCGCCACTGAGCCTGCGCCCGCTGTGCCTGGGGCGAAGAAGTCCTCAGCACAGGACTCGAACCACAAGCGGCAAAAGGAGGGGCAAAGGATCACCAGATTCTCCTGGGCCTTACTGCCAGTCCCTACATCGCCATCACACACTGAGCAAAATGCCAACCTAGCCATCTGGGCACATCTGCCGGATCTCTCGTGTGAGAAACCGGCAAAAAGACTCCGAACCTGTTTGGTATGATTCCGCTCACAGCACGTTCTCTCATGATGCTCATCGCAGAAAGTCAAGTCCTGGAAACTTCGATCTTTGGGGCCTGAAGATTCATTGAAGCCAAGGGCTTTTGAACATGTCTCCGATGGCTCCTCTTCACTTGCCTCCACAGCACACAGCCTGGCAATCACTGAAAAGGCCAAGGATAGACCGCGCATGACCGCCGGCGTGACACCTACGCCAAAATTCGGCGCCAGGCGTCACACTGACCATGACAAAACCGCGCACTCTTGAGTTGAAATGATGGGCAACCGGAAAATGAATTTCACACAGTGGGATGGTGGGTTTGTCTGAACATAAAATCCCCTAAACTTACTGGTTTCTCATCATGTTCATTCACTTTCCCCGTTGAACGGGGCTATTTGGTGGGTGTACATCACTTTCAGGCACACCCATGTGAATTGATGGCTGCCCGACCAACTTGCAAGGACAGGTTTACATACAGCTGTGCAAGTCTCCGGTGTTTTCATTTCCTGCCTTGATGATTCTACTCAGACCCTCCAAGTACCCATGAACAATCACTATAACAAATAAAAGTCCCAAGTCATGATGGGTATATTACCCCATTTAGGTACTTGGAAAGGTCTGAGAAACTTGTTCAATATTTTCTGGCATCCTAGGCATCTGGCCAAATGGCCCGCGGCAAGAGCCAACCTTGCAACCTGGCGCTGGGTTCAGCAAAGTCGTGCTGGGGTGTGGCGGTGACAAATCCTGAAAGTTGGGAGTCGGGAATCAAAAGAAATGACCATATAATACCACGATATAGATCATGATCGATCCACATTTCTTTGACCGGGACTCACATTTAAATTTGTATCATCCAACTGGAACTCGAACCCTCAAAGTTCTCACTTTCCCAACCAAACCATGCTCGGCATGCCACTATTTCAGGCCTGGGTTGTAGTAAGAGCTCGACAATCTCTTCCTGGCGAACTATGCCTGGGGTTTTAGGATCGAGAATCGTGGACTGATCCTGGAGATATGGACCCAAAAAAGCTTGGTCTGCGTACATCGATAGCGGATGGATACAATAGACAATAGCGGGGGGGAAAACAACAACAGCATTCTCACCAATTGATGGGGTCCAACATTAGCGTTCATTTCACCGTTGGAAATGGCATGTTTCAGCCAGTAACCAGGCCTACCAATCCACGGCAGGAATTTTTGAACCCAAGGCCGGCCGAATCATCATAGGTCGTTCCAAGCAAAAACACATGTCGCATAACCCAAGCAAACCTGGCAAAAGCCAACACACATTTAAAAAAACATATATATATATATAATACATATATAATACATATAATCACCAAGGGAACATGAATTCAGTGTTCAGGATGTTTAGTTACCTTCTTTCGTTGCTATCTTTGGTCCCATCCTGGCACAAAGGTCTCACCTCAGCGCGCTTCTTCCAAGCCATGGAATGCTTGGCTTACCATGGGATCAATGGTCCAAGTTACATTGGAAAAAATGGGATCAATGGATACAATGAATTTGTCACCTGATGATGTGAAATTCTCCATTGGATGTGATTCACTGTGTCACTGTGCGTGTTTGATTGAGGGCGAATGGATAACATCATTACAACACAAAATGAATTTTACAAGAGTGCACGCATGCTTTAAACAAACCTCCAAATGGTAACAAAGTATTGTGAAACCTGCTGTTCCAGGTGTGATCTTGACACATTATATAGCAGTGTGCCCCGAACATGAGCATTGTCGCAAATCTGGTTAGCATTGTCACAAATCAGGAATTGTATTACAGTAGCTGTGATCTTTCAATCTGGAATCCCATGGTTAAAAAGTTTATAGGGTCCAAAATGCAGAGAAACACCCAACAAATGCGTGTGTCTTAGAATCGGCCATTTCATAGGGAACATTAGCATACCCGAAATGTTCCGAACAGCTCCCTCCTAACAACCGGATAGGATCTTAAGAGATCATTTTCCTAAAATTAGATCACCATATTTCCCCCTATGTTCCCCACATCATTTGCCCTATGAGAATCCAGAGTTTTGGACAACCCGACCATCATTTTCCCAGCTACGCCCCTGGGATGCGGCACGCACCAGGTCCAGAATGGGAGCCAGCCTCTCCCTGGTGTTGACTGTTGCCATGGCAGAGACAACCTGGCGGAGAGTGGAAAAAGGACCAAGTCATGTGTATAGATGTGTGCTGTATATGATATACCCTAGGTGATGCCATATTATATATATACACACATACACATATAACAGTATAACATCCATATGTATATTTAAATATATATATATCACATAAATTGACACATCTATGAAGCGCTTGCGAGCTGGGATGTGCCCCCAAGGTATGAAAGGAGGGATCCTGATCTCATAAAAAAGGGGGGTCCAGGTCTCGAGGTTTTTTCGTGAGTTTCACGACCTGCAGAACCCTTCAATTCAATGGTTTCAGTCAGGGTTGCACATTTTGTACAGCCAGATTGAAATAGAAAATGGATGAAAATGGTCATGTAATGACCAACTATTTTCCAACATTGCCAAATTTGAGAAGGTTTTCCTTGGGAAAGGCTGTTTTTGTAAGAAGGCTTATTAATAAAGGTTCCATAAATGAGCCTCTGGGCGACAACAAGATTTCAAATGGATCAAAGTTCCAAAAAGGCAAATCGCCCAAACCTAAATGATATTGGGTTCTTCAGCACCAGCAAAAGGCATTGCGCTTGGGAAGCAAAAGGCATTGCACCAACGAAGGGTTTGTTGTACACCAAACTGTTTGATGGGTTATTGCTGCCTACAACTGTAAATAACACGGAGTTCATTGCAACACAAGCACCTGACAGAAGTGGACACACTTTTATTTGTTGTTCAATGTATGCAAGAATAAAAATAACAATCCCAGGATCATCACAAAATAGTATATTCAAGATTAATGAGACCCTGATTACTGTTCCATGATATTTCATTGGATATTGAGATATACTTCGAAATCAATCACCAGAAGGCAGAATCCTCACAAATCGGCTGTGAATGATCAAATCTGTGTTTTTGTTCCCCACCTGCCAGGTGAGGGTTGTTAGATTTTATGTCAGTTGCCTCCTCCTCCTCCTCCTTCTCCTCCTTCTCCTCCTCCTCCTTCTCCTCCTCCTCCGCCTCCTCCTGCCTCGTCCTCCTCTCCTCCTCCTCCTCGTCCTCCTCGTCGTCCTCGTCGTCCTCGTCGTCCTCGTCGTCCTTGCTCAACTGCGCCCCGCGATCCACAGTGTTCTCTGCCGGACCTCAACCACGACCATCCACGCCCAGTGTTCCCTGCCGGACCTCAACCACGACCATCCACGCCCAATGTTCCCTGCCGGACCTCAACCACGACCATCCTCGCCCAGTGTTCCCTGCCGGACCTCAACCACGACCATCCTCGCCCAGTGTTCCCTGCCGGACCTCAACCGCGAGTATCCACGCCAAGTGTTCCCTGCCGGACCTCATGTAGGTAGATATGGGACAAAGAATGTGCAGAAGAAAGTTAGAAAGAATGTCAGAAAGAATGTCAGAAGATATGCCAGAAGATATGCCAGAAGATATGCCAGATAGAATGCCAGATAATATGCCAGAAGATATGCCAGATAGAATGACAGATAGAATGCCAGAAGATTTGCCAGATAGAATGCCAGAAAATATGCCAGAAGATATGCCAGATAGATATGTCAGAAGATATGCCAGAAGATATGCCAGAAGACATGCCAGAAGATATGTCAGAATATATGCCAGAAGATATGTCAGATAGAATGCCAGAAGATATGTCAGAATATATGCCAGAAGATATGCCAGATAGAATGCCAGAAGATATGTCAGATAGAGTGCCAGAAGATATGCCAGATAGAATGCCAGAAGATTTGCCAGATAGAATGCCAGAAGATATGCCAGAAGATATGCCAGATTATATGCCAGAAGATATGCCAGATAGAATGTCAAATAGAATGTCAGAAGATATGTCAGATAGAATGCCAGAAGATTTGCCAGTAAGAAAATGTATAAATGTCATGGTGGGGATCACACGAAGTAAAGTAATTTTTCTTTCTTGAATTTTATACACATATTATACTCTGTATACATATATATATATATGTGTGTGTGAAATATAGATACTGTATAATTGTATACATATATATATATATTGTAAAATGTAAACATCGGTGGGTTCAAACTTGCCCTGAAGTATCTCGGATCATCCACAAACAAGGGTTGACAGCCCAACCTCCACCAGAGCGGCAGGGGAAAGTCGTTGCCCTTGATGTAGCCTCGCTGAGCCACCCATGCTAGATGTTAAACACATCATATAACTATAAACATGTACGTAAATATGTCAATATATAACATGTGATGAGCATCTATCTAGTTGGAAAAATACCATCTCGATCTCTACATACATATATGAAACTGAAATATATATATATACATGTGTTTAAACATGAAACTATCACATACATACATACATACATACATACGTACATACATACATACATACGTACATACATACATACATACAAACATACATGCATACGTACGTACGTACATACATACATACAGTGAGTATATATATATATATATATATGGGTGTAAATATGGTCCAGCGTTCCAACACCCCCGGCCATGGTCATGGGTCAGCCATAGTACTGTCCCCCTCCCCCCGTGGTGTGGCGGGGGTATGGTACTGCCTGTGTATATATATATGTATGTATACGCATGCATACTTAAATATATATATATATATATGTGTATATATATATATATACACAAATTATACACATGTAAATAAATATATGGAGATATATTTGTTTTCATATATATATATATGTATATAAGTATATATATAATATATATGTTTGTATAAAAAAGGTAAATATATATATGTAGAGATATATACATATAATTGTGCATATATATATATATGCATATGTAAATAAATAAATATATGTATGCAAATGTATATAAATATAAATACATATGTGTATATATATATATGTATGTATATGCATATGTAAATACATTTATAACAACACATTTATGTAGTAAATAGGAAGTAGATACATAGCACATGTATATATGACTATAGGTAGCACGTAGGTACTTTGAGGGAGTATGTGTGCTACGTAGGTCGTCTAAAAGGTAGCATGTAGTCAGTAAATGCGAGGCTGGTAGTCACAAATGCTGCAAATTCCTAGCAATCAGAGGCTGGACCCCAGAAATGCTGCCAATAGCTTGCAAATAGAAGGGAAGGGAGAGCTACCTGGGGAACCATACCATTGGGGGGGGGGGTAGGAACATGGAACATGAGACCACATATATATATATATATGCAATTGTATGTATGATTATGTATGTATCTGCAAGGACTCCTCCAACAGCTCTAAGCCTCTAAGCACTAAAGAGAGTCTGGGCTGCTAACTTCTGGAGAAGCTGTAGGACCTCGAAGACGAGGGCCGTGGTTTGGGCGGACGAGTTAGCTGAACGAGCAGAATTTTGGGACTTTAATGTACGTTAAATGGCATGTGATTATGCATAAACATTGTTTAATAATAACATTTATGCTGTCTTAATTGTGCATTTAGATGCATTTGAGGGCTCAAATGTTGTGATGACATGTGATTAATTGTACACGTTATTGTTTATATTATTTCATATCATTTCTACATGTTTCCAGGCTGACTAGTGACAACTCGCCCAAGCTGAAATAAGGCATCGTTGTATACTATACTCTCCTGTAATCAACCGTGGCTTGCAGGAATATCCACCATTTACTTCGATGATGTTTCCAGCGATTCGTAAACCTTCATATCTACCCTCTGGTAATTTAACATAGCTATTGAAAATCACCATGTTTAATGGGAAAATCCACTAAAAATTGCCATGTTCAATAGCTATGTTAGTCATTACCAAAGGGTATATGATTTATGATGGGATTTTCCATGGGATCCACGTTGATGTCCACGTTTTTTTTGCCCTAAACATCCATGTCCAGGTGGCCAGGTGGTCTCGAGGAACTGGAACCTGGTGTTGCGATGAGGTGTGAAACTCTGATGGATATCACATGATACCCATGGTATTTTGACCCCCAAAAATGTTTGGATATAACATGATATAAGCCCAACTAAACTAGGGTTAGATAAGTTGGGATACAAACATGATATAACCCCAACATACCCAAACTGAACTAGGATTAGAATGGATTAGATTCAGATATCCACTGATAAACTGGCACTGCACTTCCAAGTGTGGCTATCATTTACATGGGTTGGAACAACTATTAAGTTGAAACTTCGATATGCTGCAATGACTCTTTTGATGAGTTTTAGGTGTTGGGTCTAAGGAAATATTCCCATTTATGACAAAAAGTTAAGTTACTACATTACCCTTCCCAGGCTTCCCTAGTCACGTTTTCCATCAATGAGTTTCACAAAAGAAAATCTATTGGGGATATGAAGGCATGCAATTGCACTATCACTATCAGTTAGTCATATAATGTCAATGCAAAAATATATATAGTGACAGTAGATCAAAGCGAACCTCATCAAAGACCAAAACAAGAGGTTTCCTCCCTGAAACCACGGCTGAAGACACTTTGCGCAAGCGACCCAGTGACCGACTTTCCGCGACGGGGTTTTCACAGATGTTCCGGCGGGTCTGTGAGAGCAAAACAATTTGGGGTTGAATTTTGGCACCCCACAGATACTTCGTCGTCTCGTCATACAGCCACGCGGCTGCGGGTGTTTTTCGACTTGACTAGTCGATCTTGTTGGGTGAAGCCGCCTCAATAGCCTCCATCCCCCAGCTTGTACCAAGCTTTGATCTGCGGGATTTGGTACATCTTCTTCATCCAATCCATGATAACAGGAAATGGCGACAAGCAATCCTTGGATCTTGCGGTTTTGGGCATTAAGAATAGAGCATATTCCCAGTAGATTTCCCGTTTCTGGTATCATTGGGAATTGATGAAACAACATCATCAATTCACCTCCAGGAATCTGCCGGCACATGATCAGCCACGCCCTTGGTAAAATAGCGCAGTTGAGCCAAGATTTGCAGGTCAGCAATGGTGGGTTTGTCTCCACAAAAGAACGCAACAGTCGCCTGCAATTTCCTCGTGAAGAACTCCATAAATTTGGGCAGGGACTCCTCCGGTGCAACAAGTTTACGAAGTGGGGTCAATTGGGATCATCATTGGTTAAAACCAAAAAAACTGGTCACCCAAAAAATAGGGTTGTTGCAAAATAGGGTCAGCCAAAAAAAACCATTGTTTAAAACCTATTCTTTCATTCTTTCCCACTTGTTTGGGGCCATCAATTGCAGTCAAACCCTCTGTCTCTGGACAAACCCACAAACAGATTGTCATAATATATAAATTCATTCACAAACATCTATAAAGCGTTGTAAAACTACATCCAGCATTGCATAATATTATAGCTATATATACAGTATATTCATCACTGGTCTCTCATGCGTTTCCAATTTTGAACGTCCCAACGTCCATGAAACACCGATTTGTTTCTGAACATAGCTGAACATAATAGTTCTTGAAGATTCAATGGGGAAGCTTATGTCATACCTCCATCTCCTCAAATGTTCAGGGTGGTGCCCCCGAGTTAGTTAGTAGATTGGTTTGTCACCCCCACTACCTAGTTCGACATATTGATATTATATATATATATTATATTATATTATATATATATATATGTTCAGTATATTTACACAAACCCTAGTTATTGGAGTGATAAGCCAACTTCGTGCACATCTTAGTCGTTCTTGGTTGAATATGGTTGCATGACACTGCATCGTAAAATCTCCATGTTTTTGTTGGCTGAATCCACAACTTCAAGAAACAATCAGGTGAACCCTTTGAACCACAACACTTCGTACGTCCTGAACAAAGTCCTCTCTGAGCTTCTTCACACACTCCGCCTTCTTAGACCACTCAGCAGGATGCCCATAGGAGGTGTGGCGACCCATGCCTTGGAGAGGGCTCTGTGTTCATCTTTTTTCACAAGGACGGCGTTTGACGGGTGGATTATCCGGGTGGAAAATCAACAGAAAATCACCTGATGTAAGCAAAACACAAAATCCATTCTATTGAAATTCTTGGTTTTTGCTCCCAAAGCCTAGTAAATGCGGCCATACTATCCCCATTTCATCCACATAAATGGATATGAATAGTTGGTGCTACCGTAGCTACCCTATTTCCAAATTATCTCAGAATGTTTTTGATTCATGGCTCCTAAGTACATATGTAGAGATTGTACTAATGGCTATTCAATCAACAAGAGATGAACAGCATTCAGATACTCCTCCCAGGACATCCCCACTATATTCCACTGTGCCACCATTCTTGTTGATAGAATTTGATAGAATAAGTTGTCCTTTTAGGAAAATAAAGCGACCAGTTTGGTACATGATTGTCCTTGTCTACCTATTGGTAGTCGAATGGAGGGAACCTTCAATTAACCAACCAATTAGGGCGATTTTAGTACATTTATAGTCGTATAGTTGATTATATTCGGTTCTATATCCAAGATTATCCACAAGTATGTCCCCTTTAAACATCCATTATATCCCCATTAAACCACGATATCTCCAAAATAGCAGTGGGAAAAGGGCATTTCTCTTCCTTAAATCCCAGGTTTTTGGTGCTTCCATCTCCATTCTTACGGCTTAACATAAAATAAATTGTGAAATGGCCCATGTTATCCATGTTCAAATGGTTGGTGATATATCCCCATGAAATCCCCATGAAATCCCCATGAAACATATCCCCATGAAACAAAAACCCCACTGCGGAGAAGTTTGTGAAGTTTGTTGCTGACCGGCCAGGAGGCCCATGTACAACGCCGGCTGCCAGGCTTTCGCCATATCATCTGACAGGCCAATGATCTCCTCAATCTCCAGCATGATGTCAGGGTCGGCAGGGTACAGCCTCGGACGCGGAACCGGGCACCTTTAAAGGCTCCAACAGGGATAGGGGAGATCTACCGGATCTAGCAATCTATCCCTATACATATATATCTATTATATGCTTCAAGCATCTTCAAGCTATATATTTGTCTTATTTCATCTTTGACAAAACAACACCATTGGATAAAGGCTAGTGAGCGTGCAGATGCGTGCAGTATATCCTGTACACCCCGAAAAAATGGGGATCCTGGGTAGATACTCAGAGTCCCATGTATCACCCCAGTCGGGGGATTGTTCCAAAACCACATGACAACTTGGGAAGTTGCGGTGGCTAGTCTATTACCATGCGCTCCATTTACCGTGATACTGAAACTCTTTTGTTGGCTCACTCCCTTCTATACTAATGGTGGGAGTGGCATGATTTAGCAGCTGCCTCTTGTACCCTCTGGTAAACTAACATAGCTATTGAAAATGGCTATTTATAGTGAGTTTTCCCATTAAAAATGGTGATTTTCCATAGTTATGTTAGTTTACCAGAGGGTAACTTCTAAGATTTCTAAGTAGCAGGACCTGGGCCATAGTGGAGGCCCAGTTCAAGGCAAGCGACGTGTTGGTGGCATCAAACTTTCGCGCCACCCATCGCATCATCGCCACACTCTGTGCGAAGGTCTTGGTGGAGCCATCTGCATTCGTCACAGTCATCAGGGGCAGCTGACCATAGGGCGTGGTGGGTTTCAAAGCACCCCACTCCTCGAAATTGATGCCTGGGCTGCTTGGATTTCTACTCCTTGGTCCCTACAGATTCCCCAAATCTAAATGGATCCAAATGGTGGATATTCAATTGTAAAAAAGATAAACAACGCCATGGTCTTGGGGAGGATAAACATTTCTTTAGCGTCAACTGCAGGTTCGTCTTCCCAAATCAGGATGAACAGTTAAAACAGTTTAAAACAAAGCAAATCCAACCCCGAATCAGACACGCTTGTCTTCGAAAGGGGTCCCGGTCATCACCAAAGCCAAACGGACCTTCTCGGCTGCAGCCTCAATGTTGAAGTAAGTCAATGTGATTTTGGGCGCCGCCATCACTACCACTGAGATCACTGAGTCCCTTTGGAAACCTAAAACTGCCGAGCCAAGCTGAAAACATGAAATACTCAGTTAGCATCAAGCTCATGAGTTGGTGCTCTTAACATCTTTTAACATGTTCAACCCTCAAACCAAGGTGCCGAATCTTGATCCCCACCTTTCAATCCCATCTCCGAACGAATTGTTCGGAACTTCCCACATCAGTGGTGGATGGTTTCGTTGATTTCCATATCATGTTACCCTCTGGTAAACTAACATAGCTATTGAAAATTGCCTGATTTACCTACAGCAAATGGTGATGTTGTTTCTCCATTTCCATAGTTATGTTAGTTTTACCAGAGGGTAGTTGGGCAAGCTATCCCATTCGCCTTGACCGCGAACTCTGAGGACTCAACCAGCCGGGTCAATGCTGCGAGAACGCTGGAGATTTGCCCTGAGGAGAACCCGTCCTGTGTGCCTGGTGAAAAAACGTGTCTTTAGACCTACAAGGTGGTGCTCCTCCATAAGTTGGCTTATAAACCCCATGAAAACAATAGTGATATATTTCCCATAAACCCAACTTAACCAAGTTATGTGCGTCAACTTAGCTAACTATGGGGCACCACCTTGTATTTACACATCGCAATGTCAATCCCCAGTGCTCCATGGAGTAGTTGGCAACAATAAGACTTCAACAAAAACGTCCCAAATGTTCGCATACCGGTGGAGCGTAGGAAACAATGTACGCATTACCCTCTGGCAATCTATCCCGGCAATGGATGAAACAAACATCTCCGTCCACCCTCTGTTAATTTAACGTAGCTATGGCAAAACATAAATAGTCTATAAATGAACCAAACCTAATATGTGTTGGCTAAATCCAAAGGATGGAAAACATTGTTGGTTCAATCACCATTTTACGGCTGGGTGCCTCCATCTTTTTACAATGAAGGTGCGCCTGCTGTGAAGCGGTCTGCCGTGGCGACACACGCCGCAGCTGCCGCTTCGATTATGTTGGTCTCAATGCTTGACCTAGGATGGCGGAATCATGACAATTCAACCGCATCTCCAGTCAAGCGACCCCCACAACAACTACACACACATACATATACATGCAATTATATGTGTTTATTAACTATCTATATATTTGCAAAACAAAAACATGGTGAATTTATCAATGGTCTATTAAAAATATATTCTGATCGACCGCGCCCTACGATAATATGCCCTCATCTACTATTAGATCTAGTAGGGTGAATTTCAAGGAACAGTTGGCATTAGAACATATATAGTAACAATATAATGATTTATCATTCTCTTGAGGGCAACTCTAAAAGCACTACAAAGGGCTTATAACCAATCTATTCTGGGGGATCACTTTTGGGGAGGGTAGTTGAAAAGCCACGGATCTGGGGATCCTCCAATTTGATTTGATCAGTACTGCGGGCATATATACAGTACTGTCATTATGCATGTGTATATGTTTGATTACTAGGTTATACTATTGGAACATTTTAGAACATAGTGCAATAATTTACTGTATAAATATATATATATAGATATATGTATGTACAAAACTAGATTAATAATAATTAATATGCACATATATGTTCCAGCTGTTCCATGATAGTCCATAGCTTGCGGAAACTAAGCCGGCCAAGGCCTTGGAGCCTCGGAGCCTCGACCATGACTAAGTATTGAAAAGAACAAAGCTGACGACTGGGGATCCCCCATTTTTCTTAGGAAACAACCATATCATGAAACCAGTTATACTATACACAACTTACACATAAAACATATGGCAAAGAAGGTATAAAATGATTGCAATGCTTAGCTGTACGTCATGACACGCCATCGATTGGCATGTTGCCTTCAATCACAGGAAAAGTGTCCTGTGGAGCATGAATGCAATCGAAGCTGTTTGGAGTAAACAACCGCCAGTATAACATATGTTCTAGAAACAAACACTGAAACATTCAAGAAATCTGTGTTCATACAAAAATTAATGTGGAAACCCAACCGTAAAGCATCCCCAAAATCACTATAAATGGGTGCTATAAACCGTTCCCATAATGATAGGTACATTCTTGGGTTGCCTAAATCCACACATCAATTGGGTTTCTTCAGCACATCTTGCCCTTCTGTTCGTGAAGTTTCTCCAGGACCCCGCACATCTCGACCGTGAGGTGTTTCTTTGCACGGGCCAAGGCCCACAGTGTGGCGACCTGTGCGGCTTCGCAAACAACTGTGGCATGGAAGTAGCTGGAAGAATTCTGACAGATTCATAGATTGATATACAGTAATTTTCATGAGGTCTTTTGGATTTGATGATGTTTTAGCGAATCCCCATCTTCAGCTTCATGTTTCATTAGTTTTTTGGGATCCATGATGCAACAGCACCCAACTTCTGAAGGAGAAGGCCCGTTTATTCCAATAAATATCGACTATCATCCATAAATTCTGTGGACTGCAATTCCTTCTTGTGGTTTGTTTACACTTTGTCATTCTATCAACGTTGACAACATGTTTTCCAATGTGTTCTGCGATATCTTGCTCTGTCAACATGGTTATCTCTTTTTTAGCGCTTTTCACACTGGGTTCTGCCAAGATCAATGGCCAGTCAATCGGAGTTTCGGACCTTGATCTTCTATCTGCGATACTGATAATTCAATGGGTTGGTTAAAAATGTTTGTAATAACAGGAAACATCAGGAAACCACGGATCTTTAATAACAACTATGCGGTGTTTCCTGTAGCTTTTTGGCCCTTTCAGAAATCCAATGAACAATCCATCCTTGTTCCAGGGATCCCAGGGCCCCAAGATGTCCCAAGCAACCTAAGGCTCGTGCCACTTCATCTGCTGACAACCTCGCCAGGAAAGAATTTGGGGAAACCCAAGCTGGCTTCCCTGGGATTCGACTTGGATCCTTCCTTGATATACCCTCTGGTAAACAGCCACATAGCTATTGAAAATGGCCCAGTCGAAACAGTGGATTTACCCATTAAACATGGTGATTTTCCATAGTTTTGTTGGTTTACCAGAGGGTATTCTTTGTTCTGTGGCAATGTGTGGGTTTCGATTAGTGTCTTCAATCATCTTGTGTGAATGTATCTAAATCCGCAATCTCCGGACAGTTTGTAACAGTGAACGTCTGCGTTTATCATATCGTGCACGTGCAAATTCCACTATTTCTTTGAAGTCACCAAACCTTGCTTGAATTTTATCGGGTTCCACACCAACAATCTCACGTAGAATTGTCCTGATCAAATGAGAAAGACCTGATGAGGACAAAAAAAGAAAAACATTGATGCCAAACAAACACTACCCCTATCCCATCCCACTATACTGGTTGCTGCATAGGTCTCGCGTTTATAACCATGTAATAGTAATAGTCCACAATAACCAGGTAGATTCTTAACTCCCTACAATCAGCAGCCAGCAACGGTTTTTTGAACACTATTGTTGGCTGTATATCCCATTAATTGGATTCCTTTTCTATCCCTATTATATCATTATATCCTCTTATTGTCTGCTTGATGGCTTTCACAAAAGTCGTAGTTATCTCAACCAAACATCCAAAGTATGAATGAAAATAACACCACATATTTGAAACACGCAATCAAATGTTCGCAGTTTTCCCAGGTCATATGTATTTTCGTATTGTTAGTAAATGTTGCACTGTTTTGTTAATGACCTGGTTCCTATCTACTCAAACGGTATCATACTTAAAACCCAATAAAACCACGATAAATCATGGTTAAATCCATGTCAAATCTGAAATCCGCTTTTAACCCCAATAGATCCCATTTATGGTTGCTATAATTGATGGTGAAATCCCAAATCCCATGTTTTTTTAAACATGTTTTAACCATGAAACACTGCCGGTAGCCCCAAGCCCAAGCGCTCTCCGGGTATCCCAACGCAATCCACCTTGCTGGAACGGCACCCAGGCGCCTCACCATGGCTTTCCGTGGACAACATGTGAAATTATGCCCAATTTCCTGTATATTTCAAAATTGGATCTCACAATAAATTGGGTCCTACATTCAGACAATAAATCACCTGCAAGATCTTTGAAGCGATGGGTTTTCCATGGGTTTTTTCATGAGTTTTCCATGGTTGGGGGCTCTTATATGCTCTTATGGTGCATATTTCCGGAACCTTCACGCAGCAAACGGTGCAGGGAACAGAGCATTGAAGGTGGTCTTCACAGCGAGGTCAGGCAACTGGGTCTCCATGCTGCAAACAGCTCCGGTAGAGGCCGCTGGAATCCTGGTTCAGCCTGCCACACCGCTCAAGAGTTTTGAAACCATGTGTATTAAATCATTTAGCATATGGATATATGGATATGTTGGGTTTGTCTGAAAATAGGGTCCTCAAAATTCAATGGTTTATCATCATGTTCCCTATCAAAATAGCCATGTTGAGGAATTCCTCATTTTCAGACACATCCATGTAATTCCCATAGAACTAACAATTGTCCCTTAATCCCATACGTCCTCGAGATCATTTTTACTTGCATATGAATTTACATCATATTGCATGATTATCATTGCCTGGAAACTACTTTGATCTTATTGGAGGTTGTATCATCTTCTGTCAACCTTTTGTCCCAAGTCAATCCAGTAAGTATATGAGCCCCAGTTAAAAGTTGGTTTTTGAACCAATTCACTACACACACACACACACACACATACACACACACAAATATATATATATATATATATCTATCTATCTATCTATCTATCTATCTAAATATATATATATATATCTACCGTAAATCCAATCGTTGGCCCAGTTTCAAACCGACCTAGCTAAGGATTGCGGGCACCAATTTGTGAAAAGTCCATACTGTTGGATATATAGCCGATATTGTTGGCGTTTGTATCATCATTATATCACCTTGAACAACCTTGTATCAATTTTGCTATATATCCCATTACCCTCCCCCCAAAAAAAAGATAGACCCTGCCATATAGGAGTCGAACGATTCCTTTCCACTCAAAATCCATGAGATTCCACAGAAATTCCATCAGGAAGGGGCTCCCCTACCCATTTATAATATAATATATATATATATAACTATAGCCAGGCTATATCTGCTAGGCCCTACTTATCCCTACTTGACCTAGTTATATATAAGTCAGCTTAGCTAACGAACTGGGGCCCTTTTCCATCCTTGCTGCATCCTCGGCACCTCGCCAAGGCAGCTGCCACCGTGGCGAGCTCATCCGCGCGAAAGTCCAAGACCTGGAACGGAATCAAACCCTGCGGTTTAAAGGCGTGGATGATTAAGGGAAAATGCCGGGGGAAGATGGTGGAAAAATTGATGCCAGTGATATCATTTAAATTCATTTAAGAACATTTACAATGGAACATGGTGGAACTTGGAGAATGATCGTTGATCATCTGGTAATTTTGAATGGATATGGTCGGAACATGATGGAACTTCATGGGAACATGAAAGTGGAGATTTTCCGCAGTCAGCCCATGGCTTTAGACAAATGAAACATGGGAACCCAAGAAATAGAAACATGTGTGCTTCATCACTATTAAGCTATAGGACTATAGGATGTTACCGTTCGAGCCTTTGGGGGTTGTTGTAAATATACTTTGGATGTAAAGGAGGTTCACCCAAAGACATCATGCTTTTGCAATGTCCATGGGGTGCCTCTGCCCCCTCCGCTTTCCTTCAAAGAACGGCATGGCAGATCTGTGATCCAACCCAGGCCTTCAATGTGGAAGATCTGGCCAATGGTCCTCGGCCATAGACGGTTAATTGATGTTAATCCCTTGGTGGCTGGTGCTGAATAACCCCTTTTTGGAGTATCGTGTGCTCACCTTTATGGGTTGGTTGGATCAGTGTATCCCGGTTGTTGCACACCATGCCCCATCCCAAGCCATCCCAAGCCAGAGCTTTCCGAAGGAAATCATACAGGTGTAACAATGAATGTACGTTGACATGTATCTGATACATATCTACCATATCATTGGGCAAACAAAAAATGGGTCAAGTTGGTCAAGTCCACCATGATCACAACAATCAATCCCGATCTCAAACAGGCCAGGGCAGCCAATGAGAGCGCTTTCCGACCAACCAGCACCTGAGGCGGAATGTCCGGTGGAATCCCCAAGACACAAATAATCACAGACATCATGCATCATACATGCAGGATCAAGATATGGGGGGCTTTCATAAATTCGGGTACCCCAATAATTATGGATCGTAAAAATTACATGGAAAATATCAACAACTATAAATGGATGATTTAGGGCTTACCACTGTGACTTAGGAAACTTCAATTTTTGGCACCCCAACTTCATCCAATGATTTCCTCCTCCCTGGTGCTGGGAAAGTCTTTAACAAGGTTCTTTGAACAACTTGTAATGTATTGAAACGCCATGAAACGATTGCAAAAACACGAGTGAACAGTGAACCTATTGAAACTATCTTTTAAATTGCCATTCCAAAACCTATCTTTTAAATATGTTGTTGTTCCCATTTAAACATCCATATTTCTAGGGGATGTCCTATTGCCAGCCACCTGGCAGCCCACCTGCAAAGGCCCACAGAAGACCTGTCAGCTCCTGTGAACGAAACCTGGGCCCAGGCGGGATATGAATGGGATAATAAAAAAACTATATGAATACCCTCTGGTAAACTAACATAGCAATGGAAAATCACCATTTTTAATGGGTATAAATCAACTATAAATGGCCATGTTCAATAGCTATGTTAGTTTATCAGAGGGTAATATGGAACATTACTTGACACATACCGGTAATCAGTCACATGGCTTGCGGGAAAGCCGCCATTTATATCAATTATAGATGATTGTCCCATGAACTGTCACATTTTTGGTGGATTTCCCAGCCAGCCATGTTGGATTATCGGAGGGTAATCTGGTAACAACCAAAATACTTTTGGAAAAGAGAAGAAGATCATCCTCAAGCCGGAGGTGGCTGAGTTCAGCTTGAGGCTAAAGACGAGCTGGTGGTCCACCCATGTAATGTGATGTGATCTAATGAATCTAATGTAGTGTAAATGTAATAATATAAATGAACATGTAATGTATATATGCCTTAATTACATGTATATAATTACATCACATTTTAATGAAATATACAGGACATTTACAATCTACGTCCTCCGGGGATCCCTCCGGGATCCCTCCGGGGATCCCAACTCATTTGCCATCTCCATAGCTCTGCTGGTGAGCCCGTGTACCTCGACAAAGCTCTGAAACAACGGGAAACCTGGAGGATTGATATATAGAACCACCCCAAAAAATGATACCCACATCAGATCCTAATAAATCATGGTACTCGTACATGAATGTAAATGACGTTTCATATAGGTTTTGGGTGTCTCAGACATTGACTCATGGATATCACGCTGGGATCTGAGCCGAACACCATCTCTGGGCGCTGCTGCGCCACCTCCGGAAAGATGGCACTATGGCACTATGGCCCTGGTCTTAGCGGGAGGATAAGACATCCTATGTGGATGTTTGTTTGAGATGATTATAATTGATTTGTAAGTGGGAAAATAGTAAAACAAAGATTTTTTCTGGCTAGTCTCTGAGATACCTCTTTTGCATGGCTAGTTAGATGTCCCCGTTTATGGCAAAAATATTACATACTGCCCATCCAGGGTTTCCCAGCATCTGGTACCTAGTGATTTTGAGATCTGCTGTCCCAAGGACCCCGCCGCGAATGACCAAAGCAAATTGGCCACGTGCTGTGTACCTCAGGAACCACGGGGCATCATGGGGCGGATATTGAAATTATGATGAACGATCATGAACAAATATGAACATGTTTTGGTCAAAAGCTCACAGATCTTCCACTTCAGAGAAGAGTGATTCTTACAAGGTAAATTTCAATGAACATCAACCGGATGACCTGATCATCTGATCCGTTTACCACATCTTTGAACTGGAATCCTGGATGCCTCACCTTTGGAGCGCCCATTTTTTTCCCCACGCCACGTGACGCGCTTGGGAGTCTCATGTCCTGGAGAGGACACACCACTGACGTGCTGCGTGCCGAGCACCCAGGAAAATTTCAGCTGCGTTGACACCTTGCCGTTTCGCCCCGGGAATGCCCCATGGATCTTCCAAGCGCGCGTGTTTCTACAAGATATAAGGTAAACATACGCTAAAATGGGGTGCCCATGTTTCTTCCAATGCACCAATATGGCCCCAACCCAAATGTTGAAGAAACACTCTCTCTGGCACTCTTCAACTTCACAGGCTCAAGCGCTTTTCCTCAAGCTCCTTGCCCTCCCATTCATTCCCATCCCAGCCTCAAATGCCCAGGGTGGGCCCCTTCTTGAATTGCAGCCAGGCGGAAACAAAGAGTCCCAGCACCTTAGGCTCTGAAGAGACCCCATGTTGTTTATTTTTTAGAGAAAACACCACACCGACCCTTAAAAAAATCACCGGTCATGCTGGGTTTACCAGTGGGAAAAACAAATAACTCCCCGAAAAAATCCTTTCCTCGAAGCCCAGGGCACCGTAATGGGCACCGTTCCCAGCACGATGCCCAGCATCAAGGCCTCCACAGTCGCTGCGACGCTAACGCTGCTCCCTACCTCCAGTTGCTGCGCATCGAAGGTGTCCAGGGCTTGGGCGGCGCCCGGAGCGAGGCCGGCACCCAGGGCTAAGGCAGACACCTTGGAGTCGGGGATGGGAGAAGGGGGAAGTTGAGATGCCTAAGACTCCTAGGAATTGGGCTGGATTTGTTTGAAGTGGATCCATATTGATGTAAAGCTGTTGGCCAAGATGATTCTGTCAAAAGTCTTGGTGCCCTTTCAGTACTTCGGATGGAAACTTACATTCACAGCCCACCCTATTTCTACGTGAACGGGGGCTATTTGCTAGTTGGTTAAACTGAAGCTGTTTGGCTGCTTGCCAAGAGCGGTAGAATTGGAGTTCAGCCTAGGTTCCAAGGTCGGGGAACTTGCACTTTGGACACCCTATGGCTCGGTCCTTAAATGTCCTGCATAAATACAATCATCATATGATATAATATATATATATGAGATCTTGGTTCCTTTTCGGGGGGGGGGGTCTTGCAGGTGATTTTCTAGCCAGGAATTGGGGTCACTGAGGGGGTAGGTGGATAGGTTTTGAAAACTCATAGGAAAATTGTAACTGGCTATAAAATGACACGCTGTGACCAGTGGGCGGACCAGAAATGGGCAGCTGAAAGGCTGTAAACTATAAAATGCCTTGCCTTGACCCCCCCTTCCATATGACCAGAAAATATTTTTGGGGGGGCCAAGCCGCTCGAAAAAATGAATGCATAACATCTGTTGCATTGGATGCGCGTCATTGCCAAATTTGAAAAGTTTTAACATATATCTTTCTGCCATGCCCCACTGGTCTTTATGATGTGTTGAGACAAATAGTCTTTGGTGAGTTATCCGCTGAATGTTTTCAAAAAACAAAACGCACTTATTAAAGTTATGATCGAAATGCACAGATCATCAAAACATATGGAGAGATTAGAGAGAGGTGACCTGAACAAATGTGAGGCATGATTTGCAAAATCCGTGAGAACGAATGGATGGCTGATGGGAATGGATGGTTGATGGACCTAACTTCAAGCGACAAAATTAAAACTTTCGAACCCCAGTTTGTCAGTGAGGTCAAGAAAAGGGAGTGCTACCGAGATTCCAAGGAGCCACAGTACTTAGCCACTGTTTTTGTTTTGGGCTGGATCCTATGTGGACATAGCATGAATATTGAGCACACTTTACATACGCTGTCAAGCCTCAAGAGAGATTTAGAGTACTCCTGTAGACACCACACCGACCGGCTATTGGCGGTAAGTAAAAGGCGTGCAGCTGTCATGGAAGACGCTCTAGCTGCCTAGCTGATCTAATCTAGACGCTAGTGCGCCTCTTCAGCCACTCCCCTTAAGCCTCGTGATTGAAAAAGGCTGCCTGTATGTGGCCATGTGCCAGCCATCTTCTTCCACATTCTTGCCGCATGCTGAGCTGACCTCCTGTGCCAACCTGCCAAGCAAGGCACCCTTCAATTATTTTTTGGTTCCTGAAGGGGTCAGGGAGCCCCATTTTCCAGAGGTGCAGCCTTGGCTCTTGTGGTGGCTGTGCTTTGCTGTGCCCCAAGATGCTCCAGGGAGCTACTTCGAGCTACTTAGCCAGTCTGTCCTGCCTTTGCCAAGCCATCTTCCTCCACATTCTTGCCGCATCCTGAGCTGACCTCCTGTACCAACCTGCCAAGCAAGGCAGCCTTCAACTATTTTTTGGTTCCTGAAGGGGGTCAGGGAGCCTCATTTTCCAGAGGTGCAGCCTTGGCTCCTGTGGTGGCTGTGCTTTGCTGTGCCCCAAGATGCTCCAGGGAGCTAGCGAGAGCTACTTAGCCAGTCTGTCCTGCCTTTGCCAAGCCATCTTCCTCCACATTCTTGCCGCATCCTGAGCTGACCTCCTGTGCCAACCTGCCAAGCAAGGCAGCCTTCAACTATTTTTTGGTTCCTGAAGGGGGTCAGGGAGCATCATTTTCCAGAGGTGCAGCCTTGGCTCCTGTGGTGGCTGTGTGCCAAGCAAGGCAGCCTTCAATTATTTTTTGGTTCCTGAAGGGGTCAGGGAGCCCCATTTTCCAGAGGTGCAGCCTTGGCTCTTGTGGTGGCTGTGCTTTGCTGTGCCCCCAAGATGCTCCAGGGAGCTAGTTCGAGCTACTTAGCCAGTCTGTCCTGCCTTTGCCAAGCCATCTTCCTCCACATTCTTGCCGCATCCTGAGCTGACCTCCTGTACCAACCTGCCAAGCAAGGCAGCCTTCAACTATTTTTTGGTTCCTGAAGGGGGTCAGGGAGCCTCATTTTCCAGAGGTGCAGCCTTGGCTCCTGTGGTGGCTGTGTGCCAAGCAAGGCAGCCTTCAACTATTTTTTGGTTCCTGAAAGGGGTCAGGGAGCCTCATTTTCCAGAGGTGCAGCCTTGGCTCCTGTGGTTGCTGTGCTTTGCTGTGCCCCCAAGATGCTCCAGGGAGCTAGTGAGAGCTACTTAGCCAGTCTGTCCTGCCTTTGCCAAGCCATCTTCCTCCACATTCTTGCCGCATCCTGAGCTGACCTCCTGTGCCAACCTGCCAAGCAAGGCAGCCTTCAACTATTTTTTGGTTCCTGAAGGGGGTTCAGGGAGCCTCATTTTCCAGAGGTGCAGCCTTGGCTCCTGTGGTGGCTGTGTGCCAAGCAAGGCAGCCTTCAACTATTTTTTGGTTCCTGAAGGGGGTCAGGGAGCCTCATTTTCCAGAGGTGCAGCCTTGGCTCCTGTGGTTGCTGTGCTTTGCTGTGCCCCCAAGATGCTCCAGGGAGCTAGTGAGAGCTACTTAGCCAGTCTGTCCTGCCTTTGCCAAGCCATCTTCCTCCACATTCTTGCCGCATCCTGAGATGACCTCCTGTGCCAACCTGCCAAGCAAGGCAGCCTTCAACTATTTTTTGGTTCCTGAAGGGGGTCAGGGAGCCTCATTTTCCAGAGGTGCAGCCTTGGCTCCTGTTGTGGCTGTGTGCCAAGCAAGGCAGCCTTCAACTATTTTTTGGTTCCTGAAGGGGGTCAGGGAGCCTCATTTTCCAGAGGTGCAGCCTTGGCTCCTGTGGTTGCTGTGCTTTGCTGTGCCCCCAAGATGCTCCAGGGAGCTAGTGAGAGCTACTTAGCCAGTCTGTCCTGCATTTGCCAAGCCATCTTCCTCCACATTCTTGCCGCATCCTGAGCTGACCTCCTGTGCCAACCTGCCAAGCAAGGCAGCCTTCAACTATTTTTTGGTTCCTGAAGGGGGTCAGGGAGCCTCATTTTCCAGAGGTGCAGCCTTGGCTCCTGTGGTGGCTGTGTGCCAAGCAAGGCAGCCTTCAACTATTTTTTGGTTCCTGAAGGGGGTCAGGGAGCCCCATTTTCCAGAGGTTGGCTCCTGTGGTGCTGTGCTTTGCTGTGCCCCAAGATGCTCCAAGCAAGCTACTTAGCCAGCCTTTGCCAAGCCATCTTCTTCCACATTTTGCCGCATTGAGCTGACCTCCTGTGCCAACCTGCCAAGGGGGTTCCAGGGAGCCCATTTTCCAGGTGAGGTTTCAACAGTTCCTTGTCCTGCCTTGGCTCCTGTTGTGGCTGTGTGCCAAGCAAGGCAGCCTTCAACTATGTTTTGGTTCCTGAAGGGGGTCAGGGAGCCTCATTTTCCAGAGGTGCAGCCTTGGCTCCTGTGGTGGCTGTGTGCCAAGCAAGGCAGCCTTCAACTATTTTTTGGTTCCTGAAGGGGGTCAGGGAGCCTCATTTTCCAGAGGTGCAGCCTTGGCTCCTGTGGTTGCTGTGCTTTGCTGTGCCCCCAAGATGCTCCAGGGAACTAGTGAGAGCTACTTAGCCAGTCTGTCCTGCCTTTGCCAAGCCATCTTCCTCCACATTCTTGCCGCATCCTGAGCTGACCTCCTGTGCCAACCTGCCAAGCAAGGCAGCCTTCAACTATTTTTTGGTTCCTGAAGGGGGTCAGGGAGCCTCATTTTCCAGAGGTGCAGCCTTGGCTCCTGTGGTTGCTGTGCTTTGCTGTGCCCCCAAGATGCTCCAGGGAGCTAGTGAGAGCTACTTAGCCAGTCTGTCCTGCATTTGCCAAGCCATCTTCCTCCACATTCTTGCCGCATCCTGAGCTGACCTCCTGTGCCAACCTGCCAAGCAAGGCAGCCTTCAACTATTTTTTGGTTCCTGAAGGGGGTCAGGGAGCCTCATTTTCCAGAGGTGCAGCCTTGGCTCCTGTTGTGGCTGTGTGCCAAGCAAGGCAGCCTTCAACTATTTTTTGGTTCCTGAAGGGGGTCAGGGAGCCTCATTTTCCAGAGGTGCAGCCTTGGCTCCTGTGGTTGCTGTGCTTTGCTGTGCCCCCAAGTTTGTCCAGGGAGCTAGTGAGAGCTACTTAGCCAGTCTGTCCTGCCTTTGCCAAGCCATCTTCCTCCACATCCTTGCCGCATCCTGAGCTGACCTCCTGTGCCAACCTGCCAAGCAAGGCAGCCTTCAACTATTTTTTGGTTCCTGAAGGGGGTCAGGGAGCCTCATTTTCCAGAGGTGCAGCCTTGGCTCCTGTTGTGGCTGTGTGCCAAGCAAGGCAGCCTTCAACTATTTTTTGGTTCCTGAAGGGGGTCAGGGAGCCCCATTTTCCAGAGGTGCATCATTGTCTCCTGTGGTGGCTGTGCTTTGCTGTGCCCCAAGATGCTCCAGGGAGCTAGTTAAAGCTACTTAGCCATTCTGCCTGCCTTTGCCAAGCCATCTTCTTCCACATTCCTGCCGCATCCTGAGCTGACCTCCTGTGCCAACCTGCCAAGCAAGGCAGCCTTCAACTATTTTTTGGTTCCTGGAAGGGGCTCAAGGAGCCCCATTTTCTAGAGGTGCAGCATTGGCTCCTGTGGTGGCTGTGTTTTGCCGTGCCACAAGATGCTCCAGGGAGCTAGTTAGAGCTACTTAGCCATTCTGCCTGTCTTTGCCAAGCCATCTTCTTCCACATTCTTGCCGCATCCTGAGCTGACCTCCTGTGCCAACCTGCCAAGCAAAGCAACCTTCAACTAGTTTTTGGTTCTTGAAGGGGGTCAGGGAGCCCTATTTTATTATCCTGAGCTGACCTCCTGTGCCAACCTGCCAAGCAAGGCAGCCTTCAACTATTTTTTGGTTCCTGAAGGGGGTCACAGGGAGCTCCATTTTCCAGAGGTGCATCATTGTCTCCTGTGGTGGCTGTGCTTTGCTGTGCCCCAAGCTCCAGGGAGCTAGTTAGAGCTACTTAGCCATTCTGCCTGCCTTTGCCAAGCCATCTTCTTCCACATTCCTGCCGCATCCTGAGCTGACCTCCTGTGCCAACCTGCCAAGCAAGGCAGCCTTCAACTATCTTTTGGTTCTTGAAGGGGGTCAGGGAGCCCTATTTTCTAGAGGTGCAGCAGTGGCTCCTGTGGTGGCTGTGCTTTGCTGTGCCCCAAGATGCTCCAGGTACTTAGCCATTCTGCCTGTCTTTGCCACGTCATCTTCTTCCACATTCTCGCCGCATCCTGAGCTGACCTCCTGTGCCAACCTGCCAAGCAAGGCAGCCTTCAACTATTTTTTGGTTCCTGGCTCCTGTGGTGGCTGTGCTTTGCTGTGCCCCAAGATGCTCCATGGAGCTAGTCAGAGCTACTTAGCCATTCTGCCTGTCTTTGCCAAGCCATCTTCTTCCACATTCTTGCCGCATCCTGAGCTGACCTCCTGTGCCAACCTGCCAAGCAAAGCAACCTTCAACTAGTTTTTGGTTCTTGAAGGGGGTGAGGGAGCCCTATTTTATTATCCTGAGCTGACCTCCTGTGCCAACCTGCCAAGCAAGGCAGCCTTCAACTATTTTTTGGTTCCTGAAGGGGGTCAGGGAGCCCCATTTTCTAGAGGTGCATCATTTTTTTCTGTGTTGGTGTGCTTTGCTGTGCCCCAAGATGCTCCAGGGAGCTAGTTAGAGCTACTTAGCCAGTCTGTCCTGCCTTTGCCAAGCCATCTTCTTCCACATTCCTGCCGCATCCTGAGCTGACCTCCTGTGCCAACCTGCCAAGCAAGGCAGCCTTCAACTATTTTTTGGTTCCTGGCTCCTGTGGTGGCTGTGCTTTGCTGTGCCCCAAGATGCCCCAGGGAGCTAGTTAGAGCTACTTAGCCATTCTGCCTGCCTTTACCAAGCCATCTTCTTCCACATTCTTGCCGCATCCTGAGCTGACCTCCTGTGCCAACCCCTATTTTATTGGCTCCTGTGGTGGCTGTGCTTTGCTGTGCCCCAAGATCTCCAGGGAGCTAGTTAGAACTACTTAGCCATTCTGCCTGTCTTTATCAAGCCATCTTCTTCCACATTCTTGCCGCATCCTAAGCTGACCTCCTGTGCCAACCTGCCAAGCAAGGCAGCTTTCAATTTTTTTTACATGGTGGCTGCACCTATCTGCGCCTTGGCATGTTGAGCCACCGGACCCTGATTGATGTCTGCAGGCAAACCGCTTCATGTTCAAATCTGTGACCAACCGACAAACCGCTTCATGCTGGTTCCTCAGCCAAAATGGCTGATGCAAAGAATCTGTGATAGAGATATCTTGGGAGATTTGGTCACCGGCAGGTTTTTTTGGTATGGCCTTCCCCACCTTTTCTTGACATGTAAAAGTGAAAAACAAAAACCATCACCCACCAGTTGGCTTCTATCAAATGAGATGCCTTGACCCCCCCTACCAGGATAGCAGAAACATGGAGCTTGGCTATAAAATCACAAAAAAAACGCTGTTTTCTATAAAATCACCTGGCTGGACGGTCCCAAAACCAGAAAGAAAACGTTTTCCGGTGAGCCTAGACCCCCTCCATTTTCCAGAGGAACAAGGATCATAGATTATATGAGTAGCATATCCAAATTAAATACAAATTAAAAAATGCACAGCATATACATATAACATCAATCTATGTAATGTTATGCATACATATATACAGTATATATATATATCACATGCATATTATACATACTATACATATTATACATATTATACATATATATATATACATATGTGCTGTATAGTGACAGACCGGCTGGCAACACCAAGTGAATGGCCCAGGTACTGGGACTTCTGCCTTTGGTGGTGCCACGAAGCTCACTGCGTTCATGGCAACACAGGCCATGATGGCAAGGATCACCAGAGCTGCACGAGAGCGAGCCATGGGAACGACTGCGGTCGAGCCAAGGTGGTTCTCGTTGATAAAGCTGGAAAAGGCTGCAACGAAAAAAAACGTAAAGGATAAACTTAAAACTTTACTGCAACTGACACACTAAGTGGATCTAAGTGGTGTTCTTGGATTTTTGAAGTTGCAACTCTGAAACCTTTTGGTTCCTGATTTAATCCTCTGCAAAGATCGCTGCTTCAACGAATAATTTTCGAAAGCAATCGGGCCAGGGCTTCGCACCAAGCGACTTGGTCATTGTCCTCCGCAGGGCCCAGGGGACCGCATTCATATTCTGTTCAGTGGAGCTGAGTAGTCCAATGTTAGCGGTATCTTGTTTTGACCCATAGCCATATGGACAAGTATCAAAACTCATGCCATCCCCTAGATTCTCCTATATAGTATGAAGTAATTGTGTGTAATTAGCCTTTAAAACCTTGGTTCAGCGCTGAACCTTTTTAATCTTGAGGATCCATGCCATGTGGGAGAAATTAAGACCAAGGGAAAGGATTATAGTACCAACTGCTTGGTTGTTCCAAGCCATCAATTGGACAATAATTATTGGTTTATATATCTTGGAGTGATCAAACCCGACGAGCGCGCATACAACAACCTATCTAGACCCTCAATTGAGCTGCAAAAACTAGTATCGACCCCATATATTCAACACTTTTTGCCGGTTTTCACGAGCGTTTATCAATTCCTACCATCTATCTATATATATATATAAATAAATATCCATGTATAATATAAACAACGTGGGTAAACCAATAATAAGCCAGCCCCCAAATCACCATAAATAGGTGGTATGAACCATTCCCAGATGAATGGTTGATTATTGTTTTAACATGTTTTAACATGTTTTAACATGTTTTAACCACATGAAATCTTTTCAAACGGAAGAGCCAAGGCGCTCGTCTCGAAGTCGCCCTGCTGATGCCTGGAACAGTGTGGGCCTTGGTGCATCCGGATCTCCGCTGCAGCCATGGGGAAACCGGCCGGAAACCATGGCGTTTAGATCGTTTAGATGCTTTTACCAATTAGGGCTTCCGGCAGATTTTCTCATGAGCATCCATGATCCATTTCTGGGGAGTATTGTATATCTTCCAGGATTTATGCCTTGAACCGCGCGCCAAATATGAAACTTCAGCTGAAAAGTGACGGCGGATTGGGGCTCTCTGTTAGTCAAACCTGGCCATGGAACATCCTGTTTCGTTTCACAGGAAAGTATGGGAGCTGGAAGAATCCATAGAAAAATAGTTCGGAAGGTCATCTTCAAATGCATGTGCGCCATCCCAGCAAGCGGGTAGTAACCACATCGTAGCTCAGCTGTTTCTGGATATCTCATGATATTTCCCAGCATAGATGGGTTTTGAACATTTTACCTTCTGGTAAACTAACATAGCTATTGAAAATGGCCATTTATAGTTGAATTACCCATTAAAAATTGTGGTTTTCCAAAGTTATGTTAGTTTACCAAAAGGTAAACCACTTACCAATGCAAGGAATGCAGCTCCAGGCTCTAGAAGGTGTACTGTACCCCTCCGGCCCTCGCAGTGAGGTTCCCACTCGTCAAAGCTGGCCTTGGAGACTGCCCAAAGCACAGCTGACCTTGCGACAGCGACCAACTCATCGGCAAATGAGTCCCAGCAGAAGACGCAAAAGAAGTACAGGAGTCGAAAAAATGGAACTGCAAAACATATCAAAACATCAATTGAAATCAATTAACATAAATCAGTTCATCCAAGGAAGTGGTTCAAGCATCAAGGGAAGGGACAAGCTGCTTAGGTGACCTTGAGCAAGTGGAATGATGCTGATGATTTTGGGTATTGAATGCCTGGAATATCCAGGTAGCCATCCTTATAAGGTGCTTTATTACTCCAATAACTAGGCGTCGTGGATCAACATCATTGACCCAGCTGCATCCAAATGGCAGCTGGGTGGAGGAAAATTCATCGAGCTTGTCGCAAGCCTGAAAAACAAAAGGCGCAACGGCGGTCATTAATTCAGTGTAGTCCCTGAAAATTGGCCCATCAAATGCACACTGTAGATCCCCAAAATCGCGATTTTCGTGGGGAATATATATGGGAATAATTAATTCTCAACCGTGAAATTTGGATGAACTGTAGTTGGGGTTATGACACAGCTGCAATTCCATTGGGAGGCATACCGATGATCGTCTCAATGAGGCAAGAGCAACATGGATGGCATAGCGAAATTGGAAATTCGAAGCACCCAATTCCGAAACGCTGAGATCGCTTGGTTTAAGGGGAACATCAGAAAACCAAAGGTTGTACCATCACACACACGCATATATATATATATGGGGTATAATATATATATATATATAGATGGTAATTTTTGTTCTTAATTTATAATGGTTTCCTATGGTTTCCCGCAGAATTTCCCTTCAACCACTGGGAAATAGGTTCTGCTGAAGTCTCCAACCGACTGGGCGATGGCGCCGCACATCTGCCTGCGTCGATGAGCTGGTGACAGCGATTTTATCCCACCAAGAAAAGTGGTTCAAATGGACTCACTCAATTGATGATAAGGTTATATAATAGTAATCTACACGCACACACACACATATTTTTTTTTTATACATCTATATATATATATATAATAAATATATATAATAAATATTACATATATATATATATGTGTGTATGAATAATGTATATATATATATACATATACATACATATATATAATCCAATATGATTTCTTGAAATATTTGTTATAGTTATTTATGGTTATGTTGCATTGGTATCATTTTTCAAAGTAGTGGTTTGGGTTGCTGGTTTAAAATTGTGGAAATGCACCACCAGCCCCACTGAATCACTGACTAGCGGCCATGGGTCATTGGGGACGACCATTCTTGTCAGCCAAACACGTGTGTTTGTTAAAAGCGTATACCAATAAATACCATGCAATGCGCGGTTGTGTAAGTTATATATCTATGTTGTACATTCTGACGCATCACAATTATTTTTTTTACCTGTCCTACTAATCTATTAATTAATGATGTTGATATGGTGGTCTCCGAAAATAGGGCTACCCCTAAATCATCAGCAGCACCCATGGGGATCCATGGACCTGGTGTCTAGGTGTCTAGGCGGCACCTCTCTGCCGCCGTTAGCACCACCATGGACCACAGGAAGTTGGCGTGATCCTAGATGATGCTGGATTGGTTTAAACAATTTACAGGCCAGCCCCATATGAATAATGGGAAAATACCTATGGTTTTCGGTTACGATGTTTCCTTAAACCAATCCATTGACTTGGGGATCATCATCTCACAAATATTGTAGTTATAATAGCAGGGTAGTGGACTTTTTCTTGGGGATGGGCCATTCGCCATTACTTATTGGATCACATGTCTGTGCGAGGTCATTCTGATTTGCCTTCATATTTCAAGAAAACAATCCATCAAATTCCTTAAGAAACGCTGGGTGCTTTAGTATTGGATCGTATTGGATCTAAGCTATTTAAGGGCCACTTAAACCTCATTTAACTCCTCAAATAGTCACTTCCCTTAACATATATGTCCCTAGTAATGCCTGGAAGATTCAACGTGACATTAGGCATGGAGGCCCATGTCTCTCCTGCGGGTTGCAGCGGTCCAGTTGGGAGTGCAAACTGTTGCCCAAGGCGGCGACCGACTTGGACATATGATCATCACCTGAGTTGGTGCGGCAGGTCATCTGAGCTGACCTGGCTCTGATTTCCTGAACTTTGATCAATGTTGAGGTACAATGTAGTGCTGCCTACTTAGCTAAGTTGGTTTATAAGCAAGGCACCTAGGGCTGATGCATGCTAATGGTAAATATATTTCTAGCATTCTCTAGTTAGATTGGGGCATTTTGCCTTGGGACGATCACCTTTAAGCAGGAAAGTACGCATGCTGAATGTTCCCTTAATATTGATTGAGATGATAGCACATGATGGCAGTCCACCAAAAGTGACATGGAATGCAAATGAATGCAACCTACTAGCGCCGCAAGTGGAGGTAAGCGGAAACCCCTTCCAGGGTTGGTCTAAACACCACACGTACAAAGTGGTGAAACGACCCGTTTGCCGCCCTTGTGGCTATCATTTACCTATGATGGGTTGGAGCAACACTGTCTCAGGGTGGGTCCAGTGTCAAAAACTGCAGCGCTTGGGGTGGGCCTTGGGTTTTTGGCCTGATTATTGCTTTCGCCCTCTAAACCCAGGTGAAACTCTGAGGGTTGAGTGCCCTAAAATATCTGACAGGCTTTTCATCTCCTTCGGCACCCGTGAACACTCCACATCGAACCAAGAATCCAGAAACACACCTCCAATTGAGCAAGTATCTTCTAGACCTCTTTTCCAGTGTTACATTTTGGTTTTCATCCCCCACTCTTACTTTGAGAAAAAAGGAGGACCTCCAGCACAGTCTCTAGGTGCCAGGCCCACATCCACGCTGACAGTGGCAAAGGCCTTGGGGGGAGGGGGAAGCGTCATGCTTCCCATCATCCCACTAACAGCTAGGCCCTTGTTCTGGCAGACATTTGTTTGGATAATGTGGGAATCTGTGGGACATCCCCTGAAAAAAAAAACATCAGCAATAAGACCATCAATGGGCAATGGGTGAAAACCATGGTAGACCATCTCAGGCTGCAGACCCACAGCAGGTTGCACCTCGGAAAGCTCGAGGATGAATTAAATTGGAAACATGGAATGGCAATGAAGGACTGGGCCCCTTAGATCGATCAAGTTTGGTATTAACTGGGGTTCATGGTTTATGGGGTTGATATATGTAATATTGAATGGGGCTTATAAACCACCTTACAACTGGCAGATACCACCCTTTGTGTTCCTGCCCATGACCTCCATAATGAAAATGAAGTGGACAATGGCCAATCAATCATCTCGAAGGTAGAAACATCATATACCCCTATTCTAGAAGGATTTTTAAAGTGTTAAGTTAAGGGGCTCTACTGTTCCCTTTTCTTTTTGCAAGTACTATGATAATACCAAATGTCTGATCACTGACGCTCATATAAGTTCCCGGTTCTGCAGGTTTTCACCACTGTTTTTGATGGCCAAACCATCTGCCCCATGGTTGCACATGGTTTCATTTAACAGCTCAACACTTTGTTTTCCCATCATTTCCCAGATTTCAGAGCTCTGTGCCCTGAGTCGCCCTGCGCTTCCTGGGGTTTGAAGCATCTGCCCACTGAAGTCCTGGGGATCAAACCGAGGATCTTGGAGATTCTGGTTGGTTCGTAAGCAGTAGGTGAACAAAACCTTTTTTGTATATTCACAACCCATTTTAACCCCATAATTATGTAAGTTGGGATATTCCATATTGCTATAGTACATATGCATACTGGTTTACAAAATACTGGATAACCTACGTCATAGGTGGGATGCACATCCGAGTAGTTGCTGATTTTCTCCACCCATCCCAAACAAAACAATACAGGCAATATAGGGATGTTTCTCTCAAAAAAATTCGCAGCCTGAAGATGGAACATAGCCCAGTGCCGTGCCGATCTATCTGGCATTAGTTGCACCAGGTTTAACCATGAAAAAGGGAGTGAAATTTGGCGTGGTAGAATTGCAGCAAGATTAATTACCCTTCGGACAATCGGTGCCAGAATACAAGAACACTCTTCAAATATGACTTCAACAAGTCAGGTTTTGCTTTAGATACGATATTGGGTTCGCCAAATCCTCATGTTTGTCCGTCATATATACTTACTAGTATACACCCCAACATTTTGACATGGAACCTGAAAATGGGCTTGTCGACTGTCGGATATTCGCCTTGAGGGTTCTCATGGTTCCCATTGGTTCCCTACTCAATTTCGAAGGAAGAGCGATAGACAAATGGAAGTTTCCTAAAATGGGGGTACTCCCAAATCATCCAAGTCATGGTCGGCTGAGTATTCCAACATTCATGGTGACTTGGGGATACCACATGACCTAAGACACCCTTCATGAGTTTCCCATTTGCCGCTCCTTGCCACTGAGGACCAGCAAAATTCACTGCTGAGTTTCGCGCAGGCCTCGACGGCGAACGGGAAACCCTTCACGGTGGTACCCCAGGTAGCTCAGATAGTTTATGATTCCAAGAACTATGGTCCAACATGGTACAAATATATATATATATATGTGTGTGTGAAATATGTATATATATATATATGCATATGTATGTTGTTCAATTGATAGCAGTTCTTTGAATTCCTTCAAAACCAGCAATGCAAGATGAATTGAACTCACTGACTTGAATAGGCCTCCTGACCTTCAATTGAATCTCCTTGACCACCTGATCTGATAAAGCTCCCTGGCTTCGCAACCGCGCTCCCAAGCGCACCAATGGCTCTTTTTGGACACGCCGAATAACCCCCTGAGTTTCAGATCCTGAGCCTCCATGATGGACGGTGTGCGAAATGAGGTTGCACATGTCGCTGGAGACTGGTGGAACATGTATGGCAAGTGGACAAATCACACTCGTCAAAAATTATAAAACTCTTAATTATTAATCTATATACAGAGGCTTGCAAGCGATATTAGGATACAGTTGTATCACCCCACTTTTCTTGCTGTTCCAGTCCTTCTTGATTCATCCACATCTTCTTGGAGCGTTTGTCTGCTCGAGCTTGGAGAACGGCATCCACATCGTGGATGATGCATTTGCCTTTGGCTAGGAAGTCACGCAACACTGAACAGTCCATATGTTTTGTCAAGCTGTCTGCCAATTGGGCTGCAGAGTGTACCCACTTAATTCGGACACCTTCCTTCATACGGTCTTTGATTATCAAAGCTTCCAAAGTTGTTCGATACTCTTGACACTGAGGAATAGTTGTCTTCTGTATTAAATCGTACAAACTTTTGCAGTCCACCACCGCATAAGCCTCAGGGCTAGTTGACAAACATTTTTCGGGATTTTTCCATTCATGACTTGGTTGGCATATCCAGGACCATTGAATTCTCAGCCAAGACAGTAAATCCACCGAACCACTCAATGCATAGGCTTCAGACGCTAACGTGCTACCAACTACGCGAGCTATCTTTCGAGAATACCATATGAGTGGACTGACATCACTGGCTTTCCATTCTCCTATATTCTTAGATGCCGCAAGAATGAGACACCCCTTTTGGGATTGGGCGTTGGCTCTATTGGCAAAAGCTGCATCGGAGAATGAAACAAAGCGAATGTCCTCAAGTGGAATACTTTTGATTGTGATCTTGGTCTCCTTGTGGTGTTTGGCTTCAGTCAATAGTTTATTGGCTTCCAACAAGTCCTTCACACATGCACTGTTGATCTTGGCCTGTAACAGACTTAGTTTTGCGGATATGTCGGGTCTAGTGTTTGTCGCAGCGTATTGGAGGCTGCCCACCAGGCCACGAAGTGATTGACGTTCATTTTCGCTTACTAAGCTATCCTGTGTTTGGCGTCGATCTCTTGGAACTTCAATATGAGGGATGTCCTCCACGTACTTTGTTTGGTCCAGTTCGATACTACCATCCCAATTCTGGTGAACATGGATACCTGTGAATTGGAAATCAGTATGGTGAGTGCTACCAAATGGATATTTCATTTCAAGTTTCCGTATGGCCTCATCAAAAACCTGGTCACCTGCTCCAAGTCCGTCATCGACATGGATCCCTACCAGACCATGAATCCCCTTTTGACCCTTTTTGGGAAGGACAAAGAGACATGGATCCAATGGACTGATTTGGAAACCAAGGTTCAACAGGGCACCCTTCAACTCTTCGTACCACAGCAATGGAGCGTTGCACAAACCATAAGCTGATTTCAAGAGTTCACAACATTCCCATGGTTGAAGTTTCATTTGATGGCGCATTTCCACTGGTGGCTCCATGCCAAGGATACGTCCGTCAGAGCGGCTGCCCCTCAGGAAGGCTGTCTGGACATCGAAGCTGCGGATGCGCCACTTCGCCGAAGCTGCATACTGAAAAACCAGTGTTCGAGAATCTTTTAAAAGTGTTGGGGAATCTCTGGCTAGGTTCTCAATTTGGGGATCTTCAAAACCTAAGATAACCAAGCGAGCTTTCGGTTTGTGACTGTTGATCATTTCATCGCCTTGGTTGGCTTTCATTGGATCACTCTCATCTCTCGGCTTCCACGTCAGAACCCATCGGGATCGGAGGATTTGTTCTTCAGGAATTTGGCTCCGAGCTATTCGGCGCACCGTTTCGGTGGACAGCCAAGAGGATATCTCCTTGGCCTTAGCACCTTGGAACAGCAATCGATCGCTCGGAGTCAGGTCTCGTTCTTTGACTTCAGCTCTTTGTTTCTTTGCACTGGAAACAAGGAAGGCTATCTGTTCAAGAGGTTCTTGGCGAGCACATTGTTCTACCTCATGTGTTTCCAACAGTATGTCCAATTCGTACCCTTTTTTTGGTGATTCTTCACATAAGTGGATATATTGTTGTTGAGTCGGACATTGTGAGTGAAATGCAGAACGAATGTCGAACTCCGTCCGCCCGGTCCAGCTGATCGGCAAACTTTGATGGCCTAGGATGTTGCCACGCCATTCATCAAAATGTTCCCAGCAGGGGCCATACTTGGGCGTCACACGTGTGTGTCTTTTGGATTCTAGCCACTCCAGGGGTACCGGAACATCTTCTATGCATACCGGATTGAACATCTTGATTCTGGGAACGACATGATGGCGGATCACCTTTCCCTTGCAAATCTCCCAATAGTCTTGTGTCACTTTCGTGGCAAGAAGGCTATCTTCCCCCTCATCTGTGTCAGGGAGGGCAACATCGATACCTCCATGTGGGATCGTACTGGGCAAGTCCTCGAGTGTTGGTGGTGATGGGTTATGTTGATTGGTGTCATGATGGTGGATGTTCGGTTCAGGATGGGATGATTGGCTGTGAGCATCAGGTTCGGCATCAGGTTGTACTTCCTCATGATTTCCGGGTGGTGAGTTATGACGTTGGTCAACATTCGAGGGTAAGCTGGGATTTGGTAATGGATTGGGAACAATTTCTGGTAATTGAGGTGGATTTGAGACATGATTGTGAGGATCATGGGAGTTATGGATATTCTGTGAAGTAAGGTCTTGATATTGAAAAACACCTGTGCCCATGGCTTGGGGAAATGGAGGTGGCTCTGGTGATGCCTTCACTTCTGGGATTTCGGATTCTCTCTGTGACAAGTTCCGCAGGTGTTCAGGGGCACATCGGTATAACCTGCTTTGATGGGACACCCAAACAATCCCTTGGCTCTCCGGCATGATCACTCGGGCAGGCCCATGCCATGAACCCGGCAGTGCTCCTTTTCCGGATCGCCAATACATGACCCACTGATTGGGCAAGAACTGGCCTCTGTCAGGGCGACTCCGACGCAACAGCGACCTACGGAGCTTCATGTCATGGTCGGCTTTGACAAATGCAATTCGTGCTTGTTCTCTCATGGTCAGGTTTTTCATGAAAGATTGTACCTCAGCATCATGGGTGTGTACGCTCGAATTACTGGCATTGTCAGCTAGCCAATCGGCAGGGCCTACTTCTTCATTCGTGTTACAAGCAGGAACGTGTCGTGACCTTCCCAGGACTAGGATTTCTGGACTGTATCCTCTGTGTCTGGAAAGGCTGTTCTTAGCAGCTAGATTATGGGACAGGGCCGTCTCGAAATCAGAAAAACAACTGATAGGGTGATGAACCTGCCACTTTTCCAGCATCGCTTGGAGAATTGCACCATGTCTTTCGCAACGGCCAAGCTGCCAATGTGCCTCAGCAGGTATGGTACTGCTTCGAATATCATAACCCTGAAGGTACCTGGCAAATTCTTCGCTGCAAAATTCCCCAGCACTATCGTGAAGCAGCATCTTGGGAGGTCCGGCCCAGTTGATCCAATATTTGGTGAACAGTAGGGCTAATTGTTCTGAGTTTGGTCTGTGTTCACACGGGATGGCAACATGATAGTTCGAGCTGGTATCAATGATATGGTAAAAGAGATAGGACTGTCCCTGGGCATTTGTCCACTTGATGGAGTCAATCGCCACCAAATCATTGAACTGTCTGGGTTCTCCCAAATGGCTAGGGCGTGCCAGGCGAGGCTTCTGGCGTTCGAAGCAGGCTGAGCAGTGCATGTCTTTGATCCCTTCAATGGCTTCTGGGGGCCACTTCTGATCTTTCAGAACATTTCCTAGCAGGGTGGAGTCAGGATGTCCTAAGTTGTTATGCATTCGGATGAGCTGTTGTCGCTGTTCTGTACTCAATTGCATAAACTTGGGACCATGTTCTGCTCTCACGCCTGAGGGCTCAGGATCTGGGCTTTGGACATGCATGGGTTTCTGTTCCGGTGGAACAGTTTCATTAGGTTTCGGCTCAGTCAGGCGGATCCTCTTGGAAGAGTCTTCAGAGGCTCTTGGGATCGTGCTCGAAGAGCTACCAGGCTCGCTCCTCGCATCTCTGTCTACTGGCTCCAGGGACTGCGCAAAAATTGTGATGAGCAATCTTGCAGGTTGGCAGTTACGGATCAATTGTTTTCGTTTCAGCAAGGGCCATTCTTCCCAGGTTTCATCACAAAAGGCTTGTGATGTTTGTCTGTGGACTCCCATAGTTCTTCGGAAAGGGGCTCTTTGGGATGAAACTTCCTTAGGAGGAGGTCTGCAACGATCCGCACCCTTGCATGTTTCTACCCCAATTATTTTCATATCGGGGAAACACTTTTGGACTTCTTGGATAAGTTCTCCCTCCATAAAGAACCGTTTCCCTACCTTCGGGGCTGTCTTCATGGCACATTGAACTATCCTCTCCACTCTCTGCTGTTCCTGAAGCTGTTGGTAAGCCGCAGAAGGCGCTTGCTTCTCTCCGATACGTCGGCACTTGAGTGAGGGCATGTTGGAACTGTCCTCAGACTCGGCCGGTCTGGTGACCATTGCAAACTCAGTTGGAGTCCAGTTGCGTTCTCCAACATTACGGCTACACTGCAAGCACCGGATCACTTTCTCTGCAAAAGCTCTGGTATACAGCTCGGAAAATTGAGACACAAGAATCCTACCATGTTGTGGATGTCTATATGACCCTGCTACTGTATCATGTTCATGCATGTGATTGCACTGCAGTGTCTCGATCCTACGGAACATGATTTGTGAAGTGGTCACTACCTGAGTTCTTTTCTGCAGAGGTTTCTGCGTTTCCGGATGTTGCAATCTGCCGGCTCGACACATATCACATCTACCTATGCACGATTGCTCCAAGATGGCTGACATCTCTTCCTGGTACAGCATTTGGGAACCTGATGGCTGTTCCAGGTGTGCATGGCAGTCTGGTGAACGGCAAGTTTGGAATTGAAACAACGCATCACACAAAAGGAGATGGACCATGTCATCTTCTCTAGTTTGCATGATTTTGGCGGCAAGTTCAGGGCTTCGGCTGCGGTTGAACTCATTCCACTTGCACCAGGCTTTGCACTTTGGTGACAACCAGATGTCTCGTGGTCGCAGTCGCAGCAATCTATCATACAGCCTTTTCCGACCTTCATGTGAGGTCAGATCGCCATCACTGAGGCAGTGTCTTTCCGCCCATAGCCGCTGGTGTTGTGCCTGTTTGGTCAACTGACTGTCGTGACTACAGTAAACTTCAAAAAGGTCAGCACGGCACTGTTTCAGCATGGGTGAGTTGGGAAAAATTCCCTTCTGAGCAAAATGCTCCCACATTTCCTGGGCTACCCAATTGGTTTCCCTGGTGTGAAAGATGACATCCCCTACATCTTTATCCCCAAAATTGTCAACAGGATCTTTCTCTTCTTGGAGGTTGATATTGTGCCATGCTTCACAAAGGTCGGCTATGAGGCTTGGACTGGCGGTCTGACCGTTCTCGGCTTCGGGGCTCAGTTGAGATTCTCTCCAGCTGTGCGCCTCAGATGTCCAAGGACTTCCTGCATCACCACTTCCATCTGGTTCATCCGATCTTGGAGACGTAAGTTCACCATCTCGCCCTCCTCGTGGATCGGATCCCACGAGTCTCCTTCCTCTTCCAGTTCCAGATCTATGGGCTGCGACGGTGCTGTTGGAGGCATCTTGGCTTTGGCCTTCGGCCGCACCGTGGTCGGATATGGTGCAGGCTGTGCCGTCTCGATCTGCTCCAGGTGGAGTTGCACAAAACGCAACAGCTTGACATGTTCGATCCTTCTGCTGTGACGGAACGTCTCGGTGAACCAGGTGAGGTATCGGGTTTCCAGGGCCATCTCGGCAAACGTCTTGCCCACATGGGCTTTGCCGAATGTGATTTTCTCCTGTTGGAGTTCTTCCAGGGTCATGTTCATGACCATGTTGATCTCGGCCTCGGAGTGCTTCTCTGACACACTCAGTCGTCGGAGTCGATCGGCCAGGTCGTCGAATTGCATCTCCGTGGCACTGGACGACATGTGATTCACCAGTGACGGTCTTGGTGCTCGATTCAAGCAGGGCGCAACTGAGCCTGGATTGCTGACGGATTCGACAAGCGTCACGATCTTCACTCAATGCTGCCGCGGCCTGTGTTGGTGCATGTTCATGGCTATCAGTGGGTGTTATAAATTTTATGACTGCCGGTTGACCTTTGACCTGATTACCTTCTTGATTATGACATGAACTGAACATGATTTCTTCACTCCCCCCATCACCATGGTTTTGCAAAAGATCCAACAGGTCCAAGCGAAAGAGTTTCCGGTCGGTAAGCCGGATTGGCACGGTCTTCCCAAGCTCTTTGAATTGGATGCTTTGGTTGGCTATATCGATGACAGCTCCCAGTGATCTGAAAACACTATTGGCAATCAGGAAAGGCGTATTTGTGGGAACGATGACAACTTTAATCCATTTGGAGCCAACAGGGAAAAAGACCGAACGGCGACCAACCACTGTGCTATCATTGCCAAAGCGAAAACTCACGGAACACGAGGCTTCCTGCATTGATCTTTTGACATGTTTGGGGAGCTCCCTACGCAGGTCTCGGAACAGTTGTTCACCTATCACAGACATGCTGGCACCTAAGTCAACAATGCCGTGTGTTCCATGTGATGCAAAGTGGACCGTCTCTTCGGACAGTTTCGGAAAGAGGCTACTCCCAGATGCTGTATGCTTCGATCTCAGGGGGTTTGGAACGGCGGTCTTCTCAGAGGTTCGGCCATCATTCATCTTCCTGAGAACTGCTTGCAGGCGATGGGTTAGCACTCTTTTCCATGAACCCTGACTACCCTGACTGTTACCCCATTTATCCCCACGTATCCTATCACATACCATGAGACAAGACTCTTCGGCGACAAAAGACACAGCATGGGCAGGCGGCTCATCGTCATGGGCTGCATCTGTAGGCTGTGAACATGCGGTCAGGACATCATGAGCCATGGCGACTCCGGCAAATGCTGTGGACCCTCCGGAAGGATTGCCACCTGTGCCCTTTTGGCGCAAGGGGCACTCAGCTTTCCAGTGACCTGGCTGATTACAAATTCTGCAGGTCGACTCAAGGATCCTCTGGGCTAGTGGCTTTCTGAACTTGTTTCGGAAGCCACCTTTGAACTTTCCTTTGCCTTTTCCTTTGGAATCCTTTGGATTCCAAAAACCACGACTCTTCACTTTTTCCAACACCCGCTTTCTGGCTTCAACGTACGTGTTCAAGCATGTTGCAATCTCACTGTCGGACTGAAGGGACTCGATTAGTGAGTCCTCAAATTGCTGAATCAGAAGAGCGTCTTCATCTCCTTCCTGCAGCAAGTGTTCCAGTCCGGATTCCTCAGAGATCTCACTGCTGAAAAAGGCGGTTTCATCCGGTTCATCATGCTCCGGTTCGCCCTCCTCCACATAGTTGATGTCATACGTTTTTGTACGGCCACCTGCTTTTGAACCAATTCCGGTTTGGACTTCACCAAAAAATCGTGAGCCCAGTAGCTGCAGTGATTCTGTCACCTTGGCATAGTCCAGGTTACCCTGAGAGTCAACGATGATCCGTTTCTTGTCCTCACTTGACAAGCCTGAGTTACGGATCAGGATGTACGCCCGCATCTCCTCCAGCGTCGCTCCCATGTTCATTAACTCCTCGTACTGCACCTCATGCCTTGCTAGGTAGCTTGCATTGGTCTCATCTGATTTCTGAACTGTTCCAAAGATGGCTCGTTCAAAACGTTCATATTTGCGTTCTAAGGTCGACTGACCCCATACACCACCAAGTGTCTTCACTACCAGTTTGATGCGGTCCACTGTCTGCGTTTTCAGCTTCTCTGGGTCAATTCGGACAACCTTGGCAAATGCAGTTCCTGCACAAAGTAAACAAGCGCGAGGAGCCAATTGGGCGAGGTGCTCCTTCGGCCAGATATTTGCTAGGAATTCCAGTCGTCTTGTGTATTCATTCACATCAGTCTCTCCAGGTTTGAAGGGAGGGATCAAATGCCAGGGCAAACTCTGAGTTCCCGCCGGCAAACTGCCGGTTGATCCATCGCCGTCAGGCATCCCAGATCTTTCTCACTTCCGCTGCACGTGCGCTGATCACTGGCAACGGTGAGCCGTAGCTCCGCTACCAATGTTCAATTGATAGCAGTTCTTTGAATTCCTTCAAAACCAGCAATGCAAGATGAATTGAACTCACTGACTTGAATAGGCCTCCTGACCTTCAATTGAATCTCCATTGACCACCTGATCTGATAAAGCTCCCTGGCTTCGCAACCGCGCTCCCAAGCGCACCAATGGCTCTTTTTGGACACGCCGAATAACCCCCTGAGTTTCAGATCCTGAGCCTCCATGATGGACGGTGTGCGAAATGAGGTTGCACATGTCGCTGGAGACTGGTGGAACATGTATGGCAAGTGGACAAATCACAGTATGTATGTATGTATGTATGTATCTATATATATATATATATGTATGTATGTATGGATGGATGGATGTATGGATGTATGGATGTATGGATGTATGGATGTATGGATGTATGGATGCATGGATGTATGGATGTATGTACGTATGTACGTACGTACGTATGTATGTGTGTGTGTGTGTATGTATGTGTGTATGTATGTGTGTATGTATGTGTGTATGTGTGTATCTGTGTATCTGTGTATGTGTGTATGTATGTATGTATGCATGCATGCATGTATGTATATATATATATATATATTATGCACACACACACATATATCATTATTCTTACATATATATATATATATATGGTAGACATTAGATATATCTTTTTTTTTCCCGAATGCGTAGCGAAGGGTTCTTGTTTTCTTTGTTGAGGGTCTGGGGGTGGTGGACTGTTTGCTCGTCGTTTTGGATTTTTTTCTCTGATCGCGTCGTCGCACTGTCTATGGGGAAAGTGAGAAAAGGTGATGTGTAATGAGCTGTGAAAGTGCACTGTGAAGTGTGAAGTGTAAAGTGTGAAGAGTGGCGTGTGAAGTCTCGAGTGGAGAGTGTGAAGTTTGAAGTGTGAAGTGGAGAGTGTGAAGTGTAAAGTGGAGAGTGCGCAGTGTGTAAAGTGTGGAGTGTGAAGTGTGGAGTGTGAAGTGTGAAATGTGAAGTGTGATGTGCGAAGTGCAGAGTTTGACGTGTGAAGTGTGGAGTGTGAAGTGTGAAGTGTGGAGTGTGGAGTGTGAAGGGTGAAGTGTGGAGTGTGAAGTGTGAAGTGTGAAGTGCAGAGCTTGACGTGTGAAGTGTGAAGTGTGGAGTGTGAGGAGTAGCGTGTGAAGTGTGGAGTGTGGAGTGGAGAGTGTGAAGTGTGAAGTTTGGAGTGGAGGGTGCAGAGTGTGAAATGGAGGGTGAGGTGTGGAGTGTTGAGTGTGCAGTGTGAAGTGTGAAGTGGAGTGCGCAGTGTGAAGTCTGAAGTGTGTGGGGTGTGTGGAGTGTGGAGCTACAGTGTGAAGTGTGGAGTGTGGAGTGTTAAGTGTGGAGTGTGAAGTGTGGAGTGTAGAGTGTGGAGTTGGAATTGTGGAGTGGAGAGTGTGGAGTGTGATGTGGGAAGTGTGGAGTTTTGAGTGTGGAGTGTGAAGTGTGGAGTGTGAAGTGTGGAGTGGAGAGTATGAAGTGTGAAGTGTGCAGTGTGAAGTTTGAAGTGTGAAGTGGAGAGTGTGAAGTGTAAAGTGGAGAGTGTGCAGTGTGAAGTGTGGAGTGTGAAGTGTGAAGTGTGGAGTGTGAAGTGTGAAGTGTGAAGTGCAGAGTTTGACGTGTGAAGTGTGGAATGTGAAGTGTGGGGTGTGAAGTGTGGAGTGTGGAGTGTGACGTGTGAAGTGTGAAGTGTGAAGTGCAGAGTTTGACGTGTGAAGTGTGGAGTGTGAAGTGTGGAATGTGAAGTGTGCGGTGTGAAGTGTGGAGTGTGACGTGTGAAGTGTGAAGCGTGGAGTGTGGAGTGTGAAGTGTGAAGTGTGGAGTGTGGAGTGTGGAGTGGAGAGTGTGAAGTGTGAAGTTTGAAGTGTGGAGTGTGAAGTGTGGAGTGTAAAGTGTGAAGTGTGAAGTGTGGAGTGTGGAGTGTGAAGTGTGGAGTGTGAAGTGTGAAGTGTGAAGTGCAGAGTGTGAAGTGTGGAGTGTGAATTGTGAAGTGTGAAGTGTGAATTGAAGTGGAGTGTGGAGTGTGAAGTGTGAAGTGCGGAGTGCGGAGTGTGGAGTGTGGAGTGCGGAGTGTGAAGTGCAGAATGTGGAGTGGAGAGTGTCAAATGTGTAGTGTGGAGTGTGAAGTGTGGAGTTGAAGTGGAGAGTCTGAATTACGGAGTGTGAAGTGTCGAGTGTGAAGAGTGAAGTGTGGAGCGTGAAGTGAAATAAAGTGTGAAGTGTGTAGTGTTTGTGTGTGTAGTGTGTAGTGCCAGGCGTGCAGTGCGAAGTGTGAAGTGTAAAGCGTGTAGTGCAGTGTAGTACTCAGAAGTACTTTGTGCACGCATTGCAGTACAAAGTAGTACTGGGAAGGTCCTTGTGCAAGTTTTGCAGTCCAAAGTCGTACTGGGAAATGCCTTGCGCAAGCTTTGTAGTACAAAGATGCACAAAGTAGTATTGAAAAATACTTTGTGCAAGCATTGCATTACAAAGTAGTACTGGGAAGTGCCTTGTGCAAGCTTTGTAGTACAAAGTAGTACTGGGAAGTGCTTTATGCAAGGGAGGTACTTTGTGCAAGATTTGTAGTACAAAGTAATACTGGGAAGTGCATTGTGCAAGCTTTGCAGTACAAAGAAGTATTGGGAAGTACCTTGTGAAAGCTTTGCGGTACAAAGTAGTACTGGGAAGTTCCTTGTGCAAGCTTTGTAGTACAAAGTAGTACTGGAAAGTACTTTGTGCAAATTTTGCAGTACAAAGCCCTACTGGAAGGTATTTCCGTGCAAACCTTGCAGTACAAGTGTGAAGTGTAAAGTGTCAGGTGTGCAGTGTGAAGCGTGGAGTGTGAAGTGAAGTGTGGAGTGTGAAGTGTGGAGTGTGAGGTTTAAAGTGTGAAGTGTGGAGTGTGAAGTGTGGAGTGTGGAGTGGGGCGTGCAAAGTGTGGAATGGAGTGTGAAGTGTGGGGTGTGGGGTGTGGAGTGTGAAGTGTGAAGTGTGGAGTGTGGAGTGTGAAGTGTGGAGTGTAAAGTGTGGAGTGTGAAGTGTAGAGTGTGAAGTGTGAAGTGTGAAGTGTGGAGTGGAGAGTGCGAAGTGTGGAGTCTGGAGTGTGAAGTGTGGAGTGTGAAGTGTGAAGTGCAGAGTGTGAAGTGTGGAGTGTAAAGTGTGAAGTGTTGAGTGGGAAGTGTGAAGTGTGCAGTGTGAAGTGAAGTGTGGAGTGTGGAGTGTGATGTGGGAAGTGTGGAGTGTGAAGTGTGCAGTGCCAGGTGTGCAGTGTGAAGTTTGGAGTTTGGAGTGTGAAGTGTGGAGTGTGAAGTGTGAAGTGTGGAGTGTGAGGTGTGGAGTGTTGAGTGTCAAGCGCAGAGTGTGGAGTGTGGAGTGTGGAGTGGAGAGTGTGGACTGTGAAGAGTGAAGTGTGGAGTGTGAAGTGCGAAGTGTGAAGTGTGAAGTGCAGAGTTTGACGTGTGATGTGTGAAGTGTGAAGTGTGGAGTGTGAAGAGTAGCGTGTGAAGTGTGGAGTGTGGAGTGGAGAGCGTGAAGTGTGAAGTTTGGAGTGGAGGGTGCAGAGTGTGAAATGGAGTGTGAGGTGTGGAGTGTTGAGTGTGTAGTGTGAAGTGTGAAGTGGAGTGCGAAGTGTGAAGTCTGAAGTGTGTGGGGTGTGTGGAGTGTGGAGCTACAGTGTGAAGTGTAGAGTGTGGAGTTGGAATTGTGGAGTGGAGAGTGTGGAGTGTGATGTGGGAAGTGTGGAATGTTGAGTGTGGAGTGTGAAGTGTGGAGTGTGAAGTGTGGAGTGGAGAGTATGAAGTGTGAAGTGTGAAGTGTGGAAATTGGAGTGTGTGGGGTGTGAAGTGTGAAGTGTGGACTGCGAAGTGTGGAGTGTGAAGTGTGGAGTGGAGAGTGGAGAGTGTGAATTGTTAAGTGTGAAGGGTGGAGTGTGGAGTGTGTGGAGTGCGTGGAGTGTGTGGAATGCGTGGAGTGTGTGGATTGTGTGGAGTGTGTGGAGTGTGTGGAGTGTGGAGCGTGGAGTGTGAACTGTGGAGTGGAGTGTGTGAAGTGTGCAGTGTGAAGTGTGCAGTGTGCAGTACGAAGTGGAGTGTGGAGTCTGGAGTCTGGAGTGCGAAGTAATACTGGGAAGTGCCCTGTGGGAGCTTTGTAGTACAAAGTAGTACTGGGAAATGCCTTGTGCAAGATTTGTAGTACAAAGTACTGGGAATTACTCTGTGCAAGATTTGCAGTATCAAGTAGTACTGTGAGGTACTGTGTGGACGCTTTGTAGTACAAAGTAGTACGGCGAGGTGTTCCAGAGGTGTCAAGCAAGGGGTGTCCAACAAGAGTTTCAGTGTCTTACAAGAGTGTTTCAGAGTATTGAGAGAGAGAGTGTTTCACCAGAGTGTGCCACAAGAGTGTCAGGCAAGAGTGTCTCACAAGAGTGTCCCATAAAAGTGTCCCACAAAAGTGTCCCACAAGAGTGCCCCACAAGAGTGCCCCACAAGAGCGCCACAAGAGTGTCACAAAAGAGTGTCCCACACGATTGTCCGAGAAGAGTGTCAAGTGTCAAGCGAGAGTGTTCTGCAAGAGTGGCTTTTAATGCGATCGAGCATCTCCTGTTCGCTTTTCATTGTTCTGTAGGAACCCTTCTTCTACTTGAGCTTGTAAAAAATGCATTCGGGTTCGTGGCTTCCATCAGTTTTTTTTTGGGTGTGTGTGTGTGTGTTAATGGAGTATAACTGGAAGTTATCACCTTATGCGGATATTAAGACGGAATGGAATTCAGGATGCTGAAGCATGCTGAAGCCTTCAAATCCAAACTGCCAATATCACATGTTGAAACTATACATCAATGCAATTAAATTTACAATGCTGGATCTTTGATCAGAAATTATGAATGGAACAATCAATAAATGCATGTATACACACATATCCATCATGTTCAAATCGAACATCTACCTACTACTTTGGCAAGCGTGGCCAATATGGCGAAGAGAGGAACCGCTTTCCAACCTCTCCATCGCCTTAGTATGTTTTAACCATAATTCTGGTCAAATGTTTATAATTTACCAACCTGAAAAAAGACCATTTGGGGATGATTCCCCTTATTAAATTCATTAACCATGATTCCAGTGAGGTCGCAGTGAGGTCGTTATAATTTGCCCATCTCTCAGTCGGGATCATCGTCCGTCGAAGCCCCTTCGGGCAGCGACCCAGGCCACGTTTCCCACATGTTGCGACGAGAACTCGCCCAAGCGTGCGGGGATCGCCACCGCCGCCTCGGTGATCTCGGGGATGTCAACAAAGGTGGCGCCCCATGGTTTGCTAAGTGGGTTTAAAAGTCCAATATCTAGGGCCTATGGGTGGTTATATCTATGGTTAATGGGGATTATAAACCGACTTATAACTAGGGGGTACCACCTTGTAAGTCGATTTATAACTACATATAATACATACCATAAAAATAGAAGAGATTAAATAACTAAACCACATAGAAGATGCAAAATTGGGCGTGTAAAAAAAAACAAACCAGAGAGAAGATATTCCTTGTCGCAAAGGGTCCTCCAAGAGCCGGTTAACGGTTTCGAGGGTTATTTAATGTCCTTTTTTATCAACTGTTAGGTTTTAACCCACATACCTTCTGACATACCAGGGCACTGAAATGCTGGTATTTGCATTGTTTTCACATTTCCAGATCAAATAGAAGATACTAGAAAAATTCAAATCCGCAAAGAGGTCCTCCCCCAGAGGAGGACCACTGCGACGGGCCCTTTTTTGGACTTTCTCTGAGAAAAAAAAACGCAAAAAACATTGTTTTTTTTGCTTAGTTTTTGGCGTGATGTGAGCCACAAACCAGGTTGAAAAAACACATCAAATAGAAGATATTGGTGTACAAACTGACTGACCAAATAGAAGCTATTCAATAGTTAATTGGGAAGGGTATCAGCCATGGAAATTAATTCAATGAATATCTTCTATTTGGTCGGTCTGGCAGAAACTATTATTATTAAAATGCGGGGATTTGCTACCTACGTACCACCATCTCTATCTTCTGCCACCTACCTGCCACATCCTGCCACTACCTGCCAGTTTCACACTCTCTACCTGCCACTACCTGCCAGTCTCTACCTGCCACTGCACTACCTGCCACTACCTGGCTCCTACCTCCGCCTGCCAATACCTGCCAGTGTCCACTGTTTCCACCTGCCACAGTCTGACACTACCTCCACCAGCCACGACTACCTGCTGCCTGCCACTATCTGTTGCTACCTGACTTCCAGCTAGCACCTCTGTCTGCCATCACCTGCAACTACCTACCTGCCTTAACCTATCCCCAGACCCAGTGGCTGAGATTGCCACGACTGAAGCTATACAACAGACCAAGATACCAAACAATCCTCAAAAGTTCCTCCTGGAGGATCAGGCCCAGAATATCTTCTATTTGGTTTGTTTTTTGAAACCCTGGTTTTTGACCAACATCACCTCGAAAAAAGGCAAAACAACTCCAGGATTTGCTCGTTTTTTTGCAGAGAAGGTCCAAAAAAGGGTCCGTTGCAAATGGCCCACCCGGGGGAGGACACCTTTGCCACTCCACAATCTCCAAATGACACTGTAAATTCAGTCGTTCAGAGCCTTGGCATCGAATTTTCACATGTTCCTCTTGGTAGCCAATTTGCAACAAAGAATATTTTCTATTTGGTTTGTTTTTTGAAACCTTGGTTTCTGACCCACATCACCGCAACAAAAAATATTTTCTATTTGGTTTGTTTTTTGAAACCTTGGTTTTTGACAAACATCACCGCAACAAAGAATATCTTCTATTTGGTTTGTTTTTTGAAGCCTTGGTTTTTGACAAACATCACCGCAACAACGAATATCTTCTATTTGGTTTGTTTTTTGAAACCTTGGTTTTTGACGAACATCACGGCAACAAAGAATATTTTCTATTTGGTTGGTTTTTTGAAACCTTGGTTTTTGACCGATGTCACCGTACCACCATCTCTATCTTCTGCCACCTACCTGCCACTACCTCTACCTACCGCTACCTGCCACTGCCTGCCACTACCCACCTGCAACTAGCTGCCACATCCTGCCACTACCTGCCAGTTTCTGCCACAGTCTCTATCCACTACATGCCAGTTTCTCCCACTCTCTACTTGCCATTACCTGCCAATATCTACCTGCACTACCTGCCACTACCTGCCACTACCTGCCACTATTTCCACCTGCTGCTGCTGCTGCTGCTAACAAGATTTCCTTTGAAAAGGGTCCTCGGGCGAATGGGGTCCTGAGCTACACGCGCGCCGCGCGCGCGAGCGCGCCAAAAGGGCTTCAATTTGGAGATCGTGTTTGCTGCTGCTGCTGCTGCTGCTGCTCTAGTTTTGGCTGCAGATAACACCCCGACCGGACAAATAGAAGATCAAATCAGATAGAAGATGGGGGTCAAAAATTACCGAACACATAGAAGATCCAAAAGTGGATCCGCAGCAAGGTCCTCCAAGCGGGCTCCAAAATGCTTTCCGACCCTGGTTTTGGCACTATGTTGACATAATATCTTCTATTTGATTCTTCCCACAACGGCTTTCAGAAAACCAAACACATAGAAGATGGGGTACAAAAATGGTGGCTGAATATCTTCTATTTTTGAGGTATGCATTATAGTCTAACTATGATTTATGAATCTTTATGAGTTGGTTGAACTAACTGAGTGATTTCTATGGTTTATAAATGTTGATGGTGGATATCGAACTACTTACTATAATGGTGCGTATAAATCAACTTATAACTGGAGGGGCACCATTTGCTAATTGATGTTTAGTGCATGCGATGTTTGCACGTTCTTACCATGCTAATGTATACCACATATCTTCACCCCAGCTGGAGATCCTTTTACGACAATTATCTCATCACTTCCATAAATCACTCAGGGTTGACACCAGCTGTTGCAGTAACCACCAGAATTTCCCATCCAAAATCCTCCCAACTGCACCAGGGTTGACACCAGCTGTTGCAGCAGCTTTGGGTCGCTGGAAAGCTTGGCCAGGGACCAGGCCTGGGAGTTTTTTGTGTGCCATCAGGGTGGTACTTCTTTTTGTTTCTCTCCTTCTCTCTCTCTCTCTCTGTCTCTCTGTCTCTCTGTCTCTCTGTCTCTCTCTACTCTGTCTCTCTCTCTCTCTCTCGCTCCCTCCCTCCCTCCCTCCCTCTCCCTCCCTCCCCTCCCTCCCTCCTCCCTCCCTCCTCCCCCCCCCCTCCCCCCATAGCAGGCTGAGGTTGTACTGTACTTCGATGCTGTTTTGTCCATCATTTACCAGTTTTGCAATTTGTTTGGCATCTTTTTTGGTGGCATCTATACATGTTAATATGCATATATACATACATACATACATACATACATACATACATACATACATACATACATACATACATACATACATACATACATACATATATATATAATATTTGTATGTGTGTCTGTGTGTATATGTATCACATTGTAAGCCCCAAAAGCTAGGACAGTCCAGTAGTGGATCACTGTTTACGTAGGGTTTTATGTTTGTTCTTTTTTAGCATTGTTTATCTTATCCGAAATAAATAGTCATATAATTGTTCATGTCTATATCATGTAATGTCATCCTGGATTATGTTCTTGGATAACAGTTGTGATATGCTATATAATAACAATTCACGAACTGTAATATTTATTTACATTCACTAGGTCAATAACTAGAGGATGACCCAGGCTAAAAACCTTGGGTATAGTATTTATAGTAAAGCCTATTATTGTCATCTCAGCCAGTTGGTGGTTGAACAACCCCCTTTAAAAATGGGTGTTAACATGGGTTAACTGGGATTAACATTCCAGGAAAGATGATGAACACAACATAAATAACAAATGGCATTAACATGCATTAACTATTAATCCCGGTGTCAAAGCGCCGCCCAGAAAGCATTGGCATTAAGTATTGAAACAACTCGCAGATAGTCAGTACAGTCTGCATGAACCACATGTCGTAAGCAGGAGTTGAAGTTCTGACGTGGAATGCATTGCATGGCCTATGAGGGGCCCCTCATGTGCAAAGTTTCCGTGGAGTCTGTGCGGTCCCCAGAAAACGCCTCACCTGCTGCCGCGAGGTCGCGCGTTTTTGCCATCTTTGCTGATAGGGGCTGCGAAGTCACGTGATTGCCGACATGCTCGCTGCAAAGGGCAGAAAATTCCTGGTGGAAATTGGTTCTCAACGACGCCACCGGAGTTCCCCACCAGCGCATCGTACCAAGACCCCCAAGTCCCGGGCAGAGTTGGACCCCTCTGTGCCTGGGAATTGCAGATTCTCGGGCCAAGTTCAAGTTTTAAGTTTTGAAAACCATTGAAGGATTGAAACAGATTGAAACACCAAAGCTGCCACGAAATCACCTGACTTCCTCAAGTGCCACTTGAACGCCCGAGATCCCCTGAATTGGTCCATACTGCACAAGTGCTTCCTAATGTGCTTGGCTTGTCCACACTTTGGACATTGGCACACTGAAGCTGATGGACCGTTGCGTAGCCACACCTGCCATGGCTTCTTCCATATCTTCCATTAAAGCTGAGACTAAGACTTGATCGGACGCTGGTGGATTCGTGAATTGGCCCTGCGAAATGTCCATTCGACTTGGAAGAGCCGGTTGAATCCTAACATCTGGAGCTGTCTCACTCCCGTGCGCGGGTCTCAAAGATGTAGTCGAACCTGAAGCAAAGCTGCAAAACCCCGTGCCTTGATTCGTTTTGGCTTCACCATGTTTCACCTTCATCGCACTAAATGAAGCACCAATGATCAATGGATCCATCACTTGACCGAAATCCCCAAGAAATTCTATTTCATCAAGTCCATTAAGCATCAAAGCATCATGAAACATAATGACATGATGAAAGCAAATCACACACAGATAATCATATATAGATACAAAACAATGATAAATAATCCGACTTCGGGGTAGAAAATGTTGAGTTCAGCCTTAAACATCTCAAACACTTGAAGTATGTTCATATTTTTCTGCAGATCCTACACTCACCCTATTTGATTCGCATCCCTCTCATACCTGACATATCAGTGGACAAGAGACTCTAACATCTCTAAGTACATAGGACACTCATCGTAAATCATACCATGGACATACCCCAACAACGTCGCAGGTGCAGAGTGTCTCAGGGTCCAAACTCAGCTTGTGCAGAAGGGACACCAAAGGTCACCAAGTCTCCCGGGTTCAACGCCTGTCGCAAACTGGGAGGAAGCCAACGGGAGGAACTTGGAAAGTGAATGAAAGTGATACACCATAAATGATACACATTAAAAACTTATTACGGTATGACGCATTCTGATTACTTTATTGGGCTTTGTGGCTTTTATGATATTTTGGTTAACTTATAATCTAGAAGTGTTGATGATGTTCAGTTTTAGATATATAGTTTTCGGAACATTTAACACTTTTGTCTCACACTAGATATGTTCCTATCTCTCTGTTTTTGTTCAGGCGTATATGATGAGGATTCATAGGCCCCACAAGTTCGACGGACACCTCAACTGTCCCCCGCAATGTTAACATTGAGGCTATGGATGGCAACGGCTTCATTACAATCGCCCTATTTGTTGGGGGTGATTGGTAAAAATGCGCGTTGCTGCAAGCCTAAGTTGGTGAATACCACCAATTGGAGCAACTTAATTAGTGATGGGCCAAAACATGTCGAACACACACACACGCACACGTATATATATATAAATATAATATTATATAATTATATACATATTATATATCATATCATTTTTTGACCATATACTTCACACAGCTAGGTATCATGAGGTAATTTCTCATAGCCCCACCTGTCTTGGGTCCCATCTTTGGGCGACATCTGAGGACAGCCACCTGCTTCCCACTGACCCGCGATCCGTTGATGTGCACGCCATTCATGGAGCCTTGGTCCTCGAAAATTCTGGTCGGGTGGTTTCCATGGAGAACCCCTACATCATCCAAAATTCGACCATGTTAGTATTTAAACCCGTGGTTTTTGGGCTAGCCTCATTTTCAGAAACCTGCGCAGGGTTTGTCTCAAAAAATGGCACATACCCCTTAAACCCCATGGCTTATGATAATTTTCCCCGATTGAAACGTATTTCTGGACAAATCCGCAATAAACACTGAACACCCAAAGGGAACATGCTTTAGCTGCTGGCAGTTTATATAACTTTTCAGATGGATAATATACTAAAAAAACATGAATCTGCAGCCGGCCACGTAGGGGATGATTTGAACTACTGACAATCATTTATGGTAGGCTACTGTAACAAACAATAATTACATCTTGGCAACTCACTGTATCATGATTAATCTTGACATATCATACTCTTCGAGGGAGTGAATGTAGTGAAAGTGTGGGACAATATATTCTGAGGGTGTCTGCTTAGTCTGAATCTTGTGGACGCCCCAAAACACGACAACCAAACAAGGACAGGAGGAATGCATGTCTGGCGTCCTAGATGTGGATAATAATCAGCAAATCACACACTTGCTTTGTAAGTGTCCTAGTTTTGGTGAGGCAGCAGAAGATATATCAAATGGTCTCAAGTTGTGAGCCGTTGCGCATGGCTATGTCAGTTGCTGCTTTAGAGGTGGCACTTTCCGGAGCTGGGGTTTGTCGGCACCTCAATAAAGCATTCATCGCCGTAAAGACATGCCAAGGCATGTGAACGCCTCAGCACGACGCGGTCACTCTCAACCCGAACATGGAGCTCGGGACATGAAAGTCATTGGCCTATTTTTAAAACTGGGGTAAACACAATAACCACAGTAACAATCATCCACAATCTAGGTTTTACCATTGGGTATACCCCTATATGGGATGCTTTAAAATGACACTCAAAGGAAATAGTCTTTATTATTATTGGGTTTATAACCATCCTGAAGTAGATACGCGTGTATAATTAATATGATGTGTTGAAAGATACTCCGTTTTTAGAAAGTTTTTTTTTTTTTAACTTCCATATTCTATCTACTCCAGGATGATTGTGTATTTGTGTATGTATATAAAGAATATATATATATATAGCGACACATTTATGTCTATATGTATGTATGCATGCATGCATGCATGTATGCATGTATATGTATGGTATGTATGGTATGTATGGTATGTATGGTATGTATGGTATGTATGGTATGTATGGTATGTATGGTATGTATGGTATGTATGGTATGTATGGTATGTATGGTATGTATGGTATGTATGGTATGTATGGTATGTATGGTATGTATGTATGTAAGTATGTATGTATGTATGTTTGTATGCATGCATGTATGTATGTTTGTGTATGTATGTATGTGTATGTGTATGTGTATGTGTATGTGTATGTGTATGTATATGTGTATGTGTATGTATGTATGTATGTATGTATCTATGTATGTATGTATGTGTATGTATGTATGTATGTATGTGTATGTATGTATGTATGTATGTATGTATGTATGTGTATGTATGTATGTATGTGTATGTATGTATGTGTATGTATGTATGTGTATGTATGTATGTATGTGTATGTATGTATGTATGTATGTGTATGTATGTATGTATGTATGTATATGTTTTGGACAAAACATCAAATGAACATGCTCGCACTCCACAAACCCGCTTTTTGTTGGAGAAAGTCTAATTGATTTGGATTTAACAAATGGCTCAAACTGGTTTAGGCATAAATTTCACTTGGCAACACTCAACAAAAATGCTTGAAACGTAATATTCCCTTTGAACGACGCTATTGTTTTTGAATTTCAAAGGTTCGGATTGGAGACACAAGCGTAACGCGTAATCTCAACACGTTGCACGACTGGGGCCCTTTACGAGATCATCTGTGGCGTCAGCATGGAATCAAGCCGAACCTCGGCGTGGGAGATGGGATTAATGGAATATCATGGGATATACGGATATATCATATTAAACATATTCTCAATATCATATTACAGTATACGTTTATAGAGGTCCAATGGGAGATATCATGAAATATCAATGTGATAATTTTCGTAACTACCAACATGGTACCAGGGGGTGCGGTTAACTGTTACGGGTTCATGGTAGATGTCTCAGTAGTGGGGTTAAATAGTTAACATAAACCAACGAACACAACTGCAGGGCACCATCTTGTAGATTAAATGTAGATTAATAACCCGCCGTTTACACCTCATGAACAACCATTTTGGTCACTGATCAGGTTGCATGTTTGCCTGTGCAAGTGGCTGTCAAATCTTGATGAAAGAACATTCTGAAACATATACCCCATCATATTAGCTTATATTACATTTATATATATATATTATTTATAGAGAGAGAGAGAGCGGTTTCTGGAAATGGGGGATCCCCAAGCCACCATTGTTGTGTCAATAGCAAGTCATGGTCATCCATTTTCCTTGGATGATTTGGGGTACCCCCATAACTTCGGAAACCTCTATTGATATGAAAGGTTCCATGAAACTGTGCCCTGAGTGGCCAGCATCACAAGCATCCCCACGGCCTCAGGAATGTCCCCACTGGATACTGGTCGCCAACTCGACCATCATTAAAAACACATGGTGACCTGGATTTTTGCTAAGCGGTAATCAAACATATAGCACCAGAAAATCCGCCATTTATATATATATAAAGATATTTATTTATACACTTATAGATGATTCTCCTAACAGACCCTCGGTTTATAGGATATAGGGGACTTGAGCATTTGTTGGCTTCACAAATGCATGTGAGAACAACAACTTTTCGTCGAAGAACAGAACTCTCTTGGGTAATTAATTTGTGCTTACACAAAAGGTCCTCTAATATCCTCTAAGACTTTTGACACGCAATAGTGACAAGGGAACCTTGTGGTCCAATTTTCCCGCCCCAAAATACAGCATCAAACTCACGCTTCAAGCAGCAAACCTGGTGGAACATGCGTAGAAACTCAGAAATTTGATGGGACATTCTCTGAACAAATTTGTGAGTTTCTACCATGGAATTTCGCATCAAATGGGTACAGTACCATGACCCTCTGGGGTTTCTCTCTGGATGGGTCATGATGGGTCATGGAGGCGAGTTTGGATAATCGTACAGTCCCCTCCACCATCGAGCGCTGCACCGATCAGAAGCCGATCTGAGACGTAGATGACCTGTGGCCTGGGACATGGGGGAGCTGATGAGATCAGGTTATAGCTTTCAGGAAAAAGGACGAAAAAATCTATGGTCATTATATGGGATAATCCTTCCCATTGACTTTCATATTTTTCAGAGGGGTATAGGTATACCACCAACCAGATACTATAATCACTATATCGGTGATGTGGGTGTTTCTTAACTATTTGGATACCGCTAAAATCATCCACCTATGTTTTTGAGCTTGGCCAGGTCCATCATCCTGCCGGTGAGCCGATCTGTACATTGCCGAAAAATCATAGCAAATAAACAAAAAGTGCCGTGCGGCCAATTATAGAAATACAAGTTGGTTTATGAATCTATCTAGCTACAGATCCACAATAAATCCAAGCGCTAGCCTGGGTCCAAACCAACTTAGCTATCGTAAACCAGTTATGAATTTATATGAACTTATCCGTATATAATTCCCATTGAATCCTTATGTCTGTTGAAGCTTTAACTCACCATTTTCCGCATGGTCTTGGAGCGGCTCCACTGGGTGACTCACTGGACACGTCCTCCATAAATGCATTTTTCATGCCTGCCAAAGCTCCGTGATTTCGAAACTCCCCAGCCATGACTTTGTCCAACAGGGTACCCTCATGACACAGCATGCCACCAAAATCTCATGGTTTTTAGTTGTTTATCATGATTTTCATGGTTTAGCCCAACTAAAATGCCAAGTTTGGGGCCTCCGAAAACTTCCGAAGCAGAATCCGTGCAGAAAACATGGACGCGACCTGGCCACGGGAAAGCCTGGCAACCTGTCGCAATTTCTGGCCTTCGGAGACGATGATAGCAGCCAGTCCTCAAGTGCTCGGATGTTGGATATGGTGGCCACATGCCATGGCCTTTTTGGCAAGAGGTTCCAACAAGTACCCTCTGGTAATTTAACGTAGCTATTGAAAATGGCCATTTATAGTGCATTTTCCCATTAAAAATGGTGATTTTCCATAGTTATGTTAGTTTACCAGAGGGTATCGGTTGGCTTTAATTTAGTTGTTGGAATCGACTTCTTGCCTTTTCACAGTCAAGGCACAAGTGAAGGGAGATCATGTTGGAACCGACCAAAACCAGCAATGTCGACATCAAAGAGGCACCGCTTGCACTGAGAGGCTGGCTTCCATGGCAGTCCTGAAGGGGCTGAATCGGTGATATGAAAACTACGGTGCCCCAATCACTGAAATCCAGGGCCTCAGAAAAACCCAACAGTCAAACTATGTCAAACTATGTCATAGCCTGTCAAACTGCAAAAAAAAGGAATGCCTGGGCTTTCATGACTTCAGTGAGTTGAGTATTTCATTCTTGATTTTCTTCACAAATTTTCACATTTTTGAGGAGTCAAACAGTCACACACTCAATTTCATTATCATCCACTACCCATGATGTAGAGAAAGGATGAAAAAGGCCTGCTTGTACCCTTGAAGTTCATTGATGTAGTGCCCAGTTGCCAGTGCAGTATCATGTGAGGCAAGCGTGCTGGTGGCGCCAGTACCAGTAACAAAGTCATTGGCTTCAAAGCAAAGGAGACCCCTATGACCATGAACTTCCACACTACCCCACCCGTAACCCCCTACAAAATATTTAAAGATTTGACCATTTCTGAATTCCTTATTATATAATATACTAATAAGATATTAGCATGCTAATAAGGAAAAAAATCTCATTTTTGGATACAAGCCTTAAATGTATATTATTAGCATACTAAAAAAAACTAATAGTAGCTTAAAATTTGATGGCAATTAAGGCCTAAAAATCCATTACGTGTGATTTTGTATCCAATTCCTTATTAGGCACCTAATCTGGTCCGCATTAAGAAAAGTGCCATTTTGGTTATTTGTATCCCAAGAAAGATTTGTATCCTTTGTATCCCCAAACCATACAAAAAACTTAATAGTATGCTATTAATGCGATTCTCATCCTTATTAGGTTACTATTAAGTTTTTGTATCCAAGCCCGGTCTCTGGGGATACACAAAAATTAGTAGTCACCTAATAAGGTAAAATCTCAGCCCTCCCAATTATTATTAGGGCACTTTTAAGTTTTTGTACCCAAACCCGGTCTTGGGGGATACAAAAAAATGTAAAACACTAATAGGCATCTAATAAGGTGCAGTCGTGGATTATTTATCAGGGGTCTATTAAAAGATTGTATACACAATCTTAACTGTAAACTAATAAGGGTTTTATGGAAATCTCTTCAACCTATATTTTTTTGGGGTAATCTGGATGTCTCTGCTAGCATTTTGCTTGACGCGATGCTTGGCAATTTGGATTTGAAAGAATCTTGCTCTTGTTGATTGTTTTTTGTTGCTTTGGTTCAATCATCATGGAAATGAAAATGGACTGGCATTCCCTCATTTACATTTTGACAGACATCAAAACAACACTGCAAGGCCCTCAATTAGAGGAGCAGCTTCCATACAGTGCATTTTGCACATTGACCGTTGCCAACCAAAAGCTGCAACATGGCCAAAGTACCATTTTTCCTCATAGTTTTTCAAAACCCCCCCGCCACCCAACACCTGGCAAAACCATAAGGATTGATAACATTTTTTGCCTTTGGCCCGGGAATGAAATATGTGGGAGATGAAATGTTTAGCAAATCCCTTACACCCTTGCCACGCTCCACCACTCAATCAAGACAAAGGCAAAACAAAAACTAAACCTTATGGTTTTGTCGAGGTCTGTTTGGGGTCCGGGACCTGGCAAGCCCTACTATCTAAGGCCTACTAGGGGACTGATGCTTGTGAATCATTTGGGAATCACTAATAATAATGAATTCACTCCCAGCTCTCCCATCTCATCCCTACCCTTCCCCCAATCCCACCCTTAATAAGCAGCTAATAAGGAATTCACTCCCAGCTCTCCCATCTCACCCCTACCCTTCCCCCAATCCGACCCTTAATAGGCAGCTAGTAAGGAATTCACTCCCAGCTCTCCCATCTCGAGTGAGTTCATTCTTAGCTGACTATTAAGGGTGGGATTGGGGAAAGGGTAGGGGTGAGATGGGAGAGCTGGGAGTGAATTCCTTATTAGCTGCCTATTAAGGGTGGGATTGGGGAAAGGGTAGGGATTAGATGGGAGAGGTGGAAGTGAATTCCTTATTAGCTGCCTATTAAGGTTGCGGGAGTGAGTTCATTATTAGCTGACTATTAAGGGTGGGATTGGGGAAAGGGTAGGGGTGAGATGGGAGAGCTGGGAGTGAGTTCATTATTAGCTGACTATTAAGGGTGGGATTGGGGAAAGGGTAGGGGTGAGATGGGAGAGCTGGGAGTGAATTCCTTATTAGCTGCCTATTAAGGGTGGGATTGGGGAAAGGGTAGGGATGAGATGGGAGAGGTGGGAGTGAATTCCTTATTAGCTGCCTATTAAGGGTGGGATTGGGGAAAGGGTAGGGGTGAGATGGGAGAGCTGGGAGTGAGTTCATTATTAGCTGACTATTAAGGGTGGGATTGGGGAAAGGGTAGGGATGAGATGGGAGAGGTGGGAGTGAATTCCTTATTAGCTGCCTATTAAGGATTATGTTTATGATGGATTTTGTTTGATCAGCACAATTTGTATGGATCCTTATTAGGTATATCAAATAAACTCAATAAATTGCTAGGCGTCTAATAAGGATTCACCAAAAAACTGATCTCCACAATTTTGTGTAAAACTTTATTAGGCATCTATTAATGCAAAAATTCCTTATTAGGACCCTAATAAAATTTCATACACAAATCGTACCCCGCCAATTTTGTATAAAACCTTATTAGTAATCTAATAAGGCAAAAATTCCTTATTAGCACCCTAAAAAGTTTTTATACAAAAATGATGTGTAAAAATTATTAGCATGCCAATAAGGCATTTTTTCATTATGATTCATACAAAACGCCAAAATCAATCCGTATTAGGCTACTAAGCTACTAAGTATTTTTAGTTTGTATCCTCCCATTTTCCTAATTAGTAGCCACATAAGAAACCAATAAATTCATGGATACAAACCGATTTTCTTATTTACTATCTAAAAAAGTGATGGGGGGGTACTTGGGGGGAGTGTGGAAGTTCATGATATGATGACAAGTGGTAAACGACTGGGCTTTGTTGTTTCGCGTTGACCCTATTGCCACACAGACCCAAACTTCCATGATTTCCGGTTGATGTTCATTTTCATCCTAAAACGGAGTCAAGGTTTACAGCTCTCAGCACCTTGGGCTGCCCCGAAAAAAGGGTCCTTCTTCAATCGCGGCTTCTGGCTCGAAGACCTGTGTGGCAGCAAGACCTTAGGACTGACCACTGATATTCGCTGACCGAAGGTGCCATGATGCAGCCAGGGGATGAAATAAATCGATGTTACTCGTGTAGAAGTGTCGATGTCAATGGATTGATATGGATTGATTGATTTTTTGCTCAACTTTCTTGTGGCTGCTCATGCACATGGGAACATGATCAGCATGCAACTAAGGATTCATCTATGTGACAGGTGGTTCGCTCCCCATGATGCCTGCTTGAAAATGCCCGTACTTCTGCTTCGGTGTTCACATGTTGGGATTTGTTTAGCACGGCTTATTGTATCTTAATGCGAGTAAAGCAATAGTAAACCATATCCATGTTTACCATAAATGGGTAGCATAACCCATCCAAATATGGGCGGTTTACTATTTTTTTACTAACATATCACCATTTTTTATGGTTAAAAAAACGCATTTTTTTTCATGGTTCAATCATGGACCCTGGGGGGGGGTGTAAGTAGCTTATCATATAAAGGTTTATTAGGGGCTTCTGTGTAAGGCCCTTATTAGAAGATATTAGAAGCTTAATAAATTCTTATCCGTTAAGCTCTGAACACTAGTTCAGTCTTCAGCCAAGGAGCCTAGGACCAAGGTATGGGCGGGAGAGTCTGCGGAGGGTAGGCAAATCAGGTTGGGAAACAGGCTTATCCAAGGCTTATCCAAGGCTTATCCAAGGCTTATCCTTTCAGCCCTGGATAAGCCCTTAATAAGCCCTTATCTGTTTTCAACCAACCCTGAACAAACCTTGGATAAGGATCTCTTGTTTCATTCATGGTTGGACCAGGGAATAAAGACAGTTTTCCGTGGCGTTGGGGATATCTGATAAGCCATTATTAGGCTCTTATATGATAAGCTACTTACCCCCCTTTACCCCCCCCCCAGGGTTCCATGATTCAATCATGTTAAACCACCATTTTTCGAAGTTACAACAGCCCCAAAGTTCCTGAACTCGGAGAACTCGTCATCTGTCCCCCAGGGATCATGGCACGCTTCTCGGGACACCCGTGGTGCTGGTGCCGAAGCAGCAGACCTGGCTGGCACCACCACCTCCAGGCCATGATCTTTTTTCTCGGGGCACAACCACTATTTAACAATGATGTTGAATGATGTTGAACCTCTCCAAATCCTCTGAAACAAAAACATGTTGTTAAATGAAATCCGCATGTTCAAAGATTGCGAATCCGAACATTTACTTTTTTTTTTCTGGTTAGATTCTCATGTTTGCTGGTTAGAACATGTTGAAAAACCCACCACCAACCCATCACCAACCACCCGCGGATCGGACGCAGGAAGCGGCTCTGGAGGAGGCAATCTGCTGGTGTTGGCCGGGCGCTTCCTCACAAGAATTGCTGGGTTCTCCAGGGAAAATATCCATTAAAAAAAACACGCGTGCTTTCCACTCAGTGGACTGCTAAGTGGTAAATTAAATATGTGCTTATCCAAAGTGTGCTTACAATTTTTGCCAGGGCTTCTCAGAGGGCTTACATTACATGAATTATGTATATATATAATTTTACAAGGGTTTGAAGTCGCACATTGGTTCTAAGTCGTGTAAAGTCGTGTAAAATTGTGACTGACATGACATGCCTTACTTGATAACCATCTGTGCACAAATTTCGTGTATTTCCAGGATCACCGCAGTTACTGTTAGCAACTCCGGGCAGCCTGAGATGACAGAGATGACTGGAAGATTCACCAACCAACCAGTCAAGGCCGATTTCCACTTCCATACTTGAGGGCCTGAGGAATAGGAAACCTCTGTGTAATGTTGTTCTTTATGTTTTTTTTGATATTGTTTTACAATACCAAATTTCAGATGGCTGGAAAATCCACTGTTTTTAATAGAGTTGATATTCATAGCAACCTCCATGGGTAATCTGCTGTATAGGTCTTTTTCCAGATTGCAATGTCTGATTACCGAAGGCTTCCTTTGCATGCGCGGCGCCTCTTCGGCGCAGCACCTTCCAACTCGTTCCTCTTCTCGCGAATGCGGCCTAGCTGCGCTGAGGGAAAGTTCCCTGGGCCAAAACACGGGGAGCACAGTAGAACCAACCTGGTGCATGGATGAATCATGATAAATCACTAATCATCACTTATCAGCAAGGAATGGGAACACAATCAATTTTCACCTGGTGACATCCTATCATTCATCGCATCAGTAGACAATTTCCTGCACCCGAACAAAAACGGCCCTCCGCCGACGCGACCGATCTAAGGATCACGCTGAGAAGGTTTGGCCGCACAGCGGTGAAAATCTGAGTGTACCTGAGCGATGCTCATCACATCACCGTCTAATCAAATCCGTCTATACCTTAAGAACTTGGCATAGAACCCCGACATAAATGCACAGAACTGGATTTCATTACACATAAAAATACATTGAAACTTGATCTTCAGTAAAAACAATTGTAATCCCTTCCCCCAATACTAAACACCCGCCCTCACCCCTTTGCATACAAGTCATTAACAAGTTCTTGGGATTTCTTGGGTCTTGAAAAAAAATCCACGCTGAATCTGAATTTCGGTAGCTTGGTCATTGGGCTTCCAACACTCCTTCGCCCACAGCTTTCTTCAAGTACCTCCCCGGAAGTGGCAAAGCTGGCACCAACAATGCACCACATGGATCCGCAAAGCAATGGCATCATCCGCAATAATGGGCAGGGCACTGAAAGGAACTGAAGGCTCGAGTTCCTGAAAGCAAAAAACATATTGAATGGACATAGGCCATTCACCCTTCCACTTATCCAATACAGGCGTTCGACCCTTCATGTTTTTCCTGTGGGAATTAAATTGTTATTCCCTTCGTCTTGACATCCTTTCGGCGGTGAATTTTGCCATAAAAGTTTGAACGCCAAGGACTGATGGATCATGTCTTGGGCAAAATACAGCTACTTCTTCGACCACTGTCATGTCAGATATTGGAGGAATTTGCCGTTAAATCGTGTTTCAACAGGATGGTTTGACCACCAAAGATGACAACGCGTGGTTTTGTGTTTGAAGCCGCCCCTGAGCCACCCAGCTTTGAGGAGACAAGATCTTCCAGCAAATCATCTTGGAAGACGAGCGTCTCCAAGAAGGGAAGAAGGGATAACCATGCTACCTTCATGATCCTTCATGGTAGTATCAGTAATCAACTTAAGGTGAATGTCTCATGGAACACTGCTAACTTTTTCTTGAAGTTTCTTGTGAGGATGCACAATGATATACATGTTTTGAGACACACCGAAGCACAAGGTTTCCTGGCACTGAGAGCCCCTACTGAGCTGTGAGCCTGTGGTTTCGTGCTGTTCACCTCTTTTAACCTCAGTAATCATAGAGCATTGAAAGGATGTAATGGGCCAAAGATAGCACTTAGACGACGGTAAAAACGTGCCCCATTGTTTCAAGCTTTCAATTTTGGACCCGTAACGGGACCCATCGGAACCCGTACCGATTTCAGAGTTGAACCTCTTTGCTGGTTGGCCCCAACAGGAATCAAAATTTGACGCTCATCCCATTTCTGGGCATGGACATGCATGGACCATATTCAAAAGTTTCAAAAGATCAAATATGATCAAACCACCAAGCTCCAGTTTTCATCATGTGCCAGCAACGGAATCTCATTGAAGAGGCTACTTGACCCCTGTGATGAACCAGTAGCCTTTAGCCAAGCTATCAATGGCCTTGCCGGAAGTGAAAGGAGGCATCAATGAAAGAAACTCTTTGACAGTCGCGTAGTCGTAGCGGCGACTCAAGCTGTCAATCACCGTGTCATCGATGCCGGCCTTCATGACTGGCATCAACTCGTCGAAGACTTCGTGGTTATCGAACCGCTTCCTCAGGCTATTAATCACCGTGCCGGAAGTGAACGGAGGCAACAGGCCAGAGAGAAAGTATTTGACCTGCTTGTAGTTATACACGGGAGTCAAGCCGTTAATCACCGAGGGATCCACGCCTGCCTTCATGACTGGCAACAGCTCTTTGATTTGGTTGCGATTGTAAACACTGGCCAAGCTATCAATGGCCTTGCCGGAAGTGAAAGGAGGCATCAGTGAAAGGAACTCTTTGACAGTCGCGTAGTCGTAGCGGCGACTCAAGCTGCCAATCACCGTGTCATCCATGCCTGCCTTCATGACCTGCAAGATGTCTTTGACTTGGTCGCGATCGTAAAGCCTGGCCAGGCTATCAATGGCCTTGCCGGAAGTGAAAGGAGGCATCAATGAAAGAAACTCTTTGACAGTCCCGTAGTCGTAGCGGCGACTCAAGCTGTCAATCACCGTGTCATCGATGCCGGCCTTCATGACTGGCATCAACTCGTCGAAGACTTTGTGGTTATCGAACCGCTTCCTCAGGCTATCAATCACCGTGCCGGAAGTGAACGGAGGCAACAGGCCAGAGAGAAAGTATTTGACCTGCTTGTAGTTATACACGGGAGTCAAGCCGTTAATCACCGAGGGATCCACGCCTGCCTTCATGACTGGCAACAGCTCTTTGATTTGGTTGCGATTGTAAACACTGGCCAGGCAATCAATGGCCTTGCCGGAAGTGAAAGGAGGCATCAGTGAAAGGAACTCTTTGACAGTCGCGTAGTCGTAGCGGCGACTCAAGCTGTCAATCACCGTGTCATCCATGCCTGCCTTCATGACCTGCAAGATGTCTTTGACTTGGTCGCGATCGTAAAGCCTGGCCAGGCTATCAATGGCCTTGCCGGAAGTGAAAGTAGGCATCATTGCAAGGAATTTTTTGACAGTCGCGTAGTCGTAGCTGAGACTCAAGCTGTCAACCACCGTGTAATAGATTCCTGTACGAGTTCACCGGGTCAGGTTGGCACATGTGATTTTCCAGTAGAAAATGTAGGTTGTATAAATTAGGGACCCAAGAAAATCTAGCAACAGACATCAAACCAATTTTAGTATCCTAGAAAAATGGCCACGTATAAAAGGTGCATTTTCGAAGCTATGTTTAGCATTTTCCTTAGAAAAGCATGAACCGCATAGTTTTGCAAATACGATATCAAACATGTTGAAAACCACTTCAAGTTACTGCTACCCTTTTTCTAGAGCCCAACATCGAGACGGCTGCAATGAGATGCACCAAGATGCGGACTGGACAGGAGAGAGATGGGACTGGATTTTAAGCATGTTTAAACAAAACAAAATGACCTACCAGTGTCTCTCTAGAAAATCAAGGACCACTTAACATCTTACGACTCAAAAGTTGTTCTGTAGAAAAATGGGGGAACTTCGAAAGCATCATTTAAGCAAATTCGAGCTTTTGGATTTGGAAGTACAGAAAATCAACCCTCCTTAGGGGGGTTAACCCCTGAAATCCTAGAGGAAACTCATTCCGGTATTGTAATAGTATGGAGTCAGCAGAAAGCCTGCTGGCTTCAATTTCAAACAAAAGCTTGAATCACATGGATGCAGGCCAGTACAGTATATGACCAAAGCGACTCCCTTGAGGCAGAAGCCGATATTGGGGTGGGGTGGGGTCTACTTGCATCCGCATTTCACAATATAGTCATCAAGGGGCCGCGAGGGCACTAAACCTTCGCGTTTACATCCGCATGTCAGCTGGCACGCACATACACACACACACAAAAAAAAAGAAAACGATTGAACATCTCAAATCTATAGTGTGGCTTCACATGGCTTCACCATGTCCGATTGCAAATGACTGTATTCAGCGGTGCTTTCTAGCGAGTCAAAAAGCGGTGCCCCTTCGCAAGGTGCTAACTTCACAAAACATGCCCCTGCTACTGACAAACGCAACTCTTCGCACAGTTCTTGCGGACACATTCCCCGCATTCCCCGACACTCCCTGAGAGGACACCCCACAAAGACACCTGCGTGAAGCCCGTCCTCGTCTAAGAAACTACACTTCACCAAGACACGCCACCGAGACAAACCAGTAGCTGGACTAAGATGGACTAGACTACCTTACCAAGACACTTGTCCGAGACACCCCACTTAGACACTTCCAAAGCACCCCGATGAAATACTCCGGGAAGATATTATACTAAAACATGTGGACCTCCACACACTTGAGTCCTCTATAAGACAGTCCCGCACAACACCAGGACCACCTGGACATGTCTTGACAGCAAATCGGCGCAGCCACGGCACGCCAAGCTGCACAGAAAAATGGCCTATGCCGAAGTCAAACCAAAACAGACAAAAACACCTGTGAACGAAGCAAAGCAAAGTAATAGCGTTGTTATATGAGTTCCGGAGGTCGAGAGGTTGAAGCGACTTCGGATAACTCCGCTATGAACTGATCAGAAAGTGGAACTATTAGTCGAAAACAGTGTATAGACGGCAGAAAATGCAAATACACATGTGCAAATAAAAGAAAGTGCAAAATAGGAGAGAGCAAGTGAGAGGGAAGCACAAGCAGGAATCAAAATGGAAATGCAGAAACAAGTATGTAGGAGATTGTAGGAGATTCTACAGCAGCTGCCGCAAAAGTAGACTCGACCTTCACTACCCTCATGGAGCCAACCATGTTCGACCCCTCAAAACTGTTCTTCCGTTGCGGCTTCCTTTCGCAGAACTTCTCTGAGGATTAATGGAACTCAAACGGCTGGGGCTCAAAAGGTCCTACCCAGATGATCAATTCTTGCAGCCACAATTTGGCTTCATCCCCGCACATCTTAAATGGGGGCTGACTAACCACAACTAGCAGCTATTTGGCCAACCCCATGGCTTGTCTAAGGAAACCCTTCCATGCCTGTACTTACCCTTAACAAAGTGTGAGATGACAAATACTGGAAGCCATCACCGACCTAGCAGTTTTTTTCACAACTCATCTCTCCTGTCCCGTCTTGCAGCACTGCGGCACTCTGATTGCTTCCTTCATCTTGACGTGACACAAGATCCACATGATCCGCGGCAGTCTCCTGAACATCTGCTTGGCGGGTCGAGCAATGAATTTGCTGGTCAGTAAAACGTATTTGGACCCCAAACAGGGTAATGAATCCGATGAAGAAACCTTTGGAAAATACAAACACTTGAAAATATCAGATCTCCTTCTTGAACATGTCAGCTTCAACCATGGATATCTCAGCCTGAGCATGTTGAGGCTGAACTTGCTCATGATTTTGCAAGGAGTCAACGGCATGACTGCGTAGCCCCCATAGCGGACGGAGTTGAACCACAAGAACGAGCAACAGAAACATTGTTCTGTCTGAGTTGGCCAAAATACGAATCGCTTGACTATGCTTGAGTATGCTTGAGTCGGAATGGCAAAGCCAACGTCGGACACCGCTTCACTGATTTCAGAGTTGAACCTCTTTGCTGGTTGGCCCTAACAGGAATCAAAATTTGACGCTCATCCCATTTATGGACATGCATGGACCATATTCAAAAGTTTCAAAAGATCAAATATGATCAAACCACCAAGCTCCAGTTTTCATCATGTGCCAGCAACGGAATCTCATTGAAGAGGCTACTTGACCCCTGTGATGAACCAGTAGCCTTTAGCCAAGCTATCAATGGCCTTGCCGGAAGTGAAAGGAGGCATCAATGAAAGAAACTCTTTGACAGTCGCGTAGTCGTAGCGGCGACTCAAGCTGTCAATCACCGTGTCATCGATGCCGGCCTTCATGACTGGCATCAACTCGTCGAAGACTTCGTGGTTATCGAACCGCTTCCTCAGGCTATTAATCACCGTGCCGGAAGTGAACGGAGGCAACAGGCCAGAGAGAAAGTATTTGACATGCTTGTAGTTATACACGGGAGTCAAGCCGTTAATCACCGAGGGATCCACGCCTGCCTTCATGACTGGCAACAGCTCTTTGATTTGGTTGCGATTGTAAACACTGGCCAAGCTATCAATGGCCTTGCCGGAAGTGAAAGGAGGCATCAGTGAAAGGAACTCTTTGACAGTCGCGTAGTCGTAGCGGCGACTCAAGCTGCCAATCACCGTGTCATCCATGCCTGCCTTCATGACCTGCAAGATGTCTTTGACTTGGTCGCGATCGTAAAGCCTGGCCAGGCTATCAATGGCCTTGCCGGAAGTGAAAGGAGGCATCAATGAAAGAAACTCTTTGACAGTCCCGTAGTCGTAGCGGCGACTCAAGCTGTCAATCACCGTGTCATCGATGCCGGCCTTCATGACTGGCATCAACTCGTCGAAGACTTTGTGGTTATCGAACCGCTTCCTCAGGCTATCAATCACCGTGCCGGAAGTGAACGGAGGCAACAGGCCAGAGAGAAAGTATTTGACCTGCTTGTAGTTATACACGGGAGTCAAGCCGTTAATCACCGAGGGATCCACGCCTGCCTTCATGACTGGCAACAGCTCTTTGATTTGGTTGCGATTGTAAACACTGGCCAGGCAATCAATGGCCTTGCCGGAAGTGAAAGGAGGCATCAGTGAAAGGAACTCTTTGACAGTCGCGTAGTCGTAGCGGCGACTCAAGCTGTCAATCACCGTGTCATCCATGCCTGCCTTCATGACCTGCAAGATGTCTTTGACTTGGTCGCGATCGTAAAGCCTGGCCAGGCTATCAATGGCCTTGCCGGAAGTGAAAGGAGGCATCATTGCAAGGAATTTTTTGACAGTCGCGTAGTCGTAGCTGAGACTCAAGCTGTCAACCACCGTGTAATAGATTCCTGTACGAGTTCACCGGGTCAGGTTGGCACATGTGATTTTCCAGTAGAAAATGTAGGTTGTATAAATTAGGGACCCAAGAAAATCTAGCAACAGACATCAAACCAATTTTAGTATCCTAGAAAAATGGCCACGTATAAAAGGTGCATTTTCGAAGCTATGTTTAGCATTTTCCTTAGAAAAGCACCGCCGTACTTGAACTGCATAGTTTTGCAAATACGATATCAAACATGTTGAAAACCACTTCAAGTTACTGCTACCCTTTTTCTAGAGCCCAACATCGAGACGGCTGCAATGAGATGCACCAAGATGCGGACTGGACAGGAGAGAGATGGGACTGGATTTTAAGCATGTTTAAACAAAACAAAATGACCTACCAGTGTCTCTCTAGAAAATCAAGGACCACTTAACATCTTACGACTCAAAAGTTGTTCTGTAGAAAAATGGGGGAACTTCGAAAGCATCATTTAAGCAAATTCGAGCTTTTGGATTTGGAAGTACAGAAAATCAACCCTCCTTAGGGGGGTTAACCCCTGAAATCCTAGAGGAAACTCATTCCGGTATTGTAATAGTATGGAGTCAGCAGAAAGCCTGCTGGCTTCAATTTCAAACAAAAGCTTGAATCACATGGATGCAGGCCAGTACAGTATATGACCAAAGCGACTCCCTTGAGGCAGAAGCCGATATTGGGGTGGGGTGGGGTCTACTTGCATCCGCATTTCACAATATAGTCATCAAGGGGCCGCGAGGGCACTAAACCTTCGCGTTTACTTCCGCATGTCAGCTGGCACGCACATACACACACACAAAAAAAAGAAAACGATTGAACATCTCAAATCTATAGTGTGGCTTCACATGGCTTCACCATGTCCGATTGCAAATGACTGTATTCAGCGGTGCTTTCTAGCGAGTCAAAAAGCGGTGCCCCTTCGCAAGGTGCTAACTTCACAAAACATGCCCCTGCTACTGACAAACGCAACTCTTCGCACAGTTCTTGCGGACACATTCCCCGCATTCCCCGACACTCCCTGAGAGGACACCCCACAAAGACACCTGCGTGAAGCCCGTCCTCGTCTAAGAAACTACACTTCACCAAGACACGCCACCGAGACAAACCAGTAGCTGGACTAAGATGGACTAGACTACCTTACCAAGACACTTGTCCGAGACACCCCACTTAGACACTTCCAAAGCACCCCGATGAAATACTCCGGGAAGATATTATACTAAAACATGTGGACCTCCACACACTTGAGTCCTCTATAAGACAGTCCCGCACAACACCAGGACCACCTGGACATGTCTTGACAACAAATCGGCGCAGCCACGGCACGCCAAGCTGCACAGAAAAATGGCCTATGCCGAAGTCAGACCAAAACAGACAAAAACACCTGTGAACGAAGCAAAGCAAAGTAATAGCGTTGTTATATGAGTTCCGGAGGTCGAGAGGTTGAAGCGACTTCGGATAACTCCGCTATGAACTGATCAGAAAGTGGAACTATTAGTCGAAAACAGTGTATAGACGGCAGAAAATGCAAATACACATGTGCAAATTAAAGAAAGTGCAAAATAGGAGAGAGCAAGTGAGAGGGAAGCACAAGCAGGAATCAAAATGGAAATGCAGAAACAAGTATGTAGGAGATTGAGATTGTAGGAGATTCTACAGCAGCTGCCGCAAAAGTAGACTCGACCTTCACTACCCTCATGGAGCCAACCATGTTCGACCCCTCAAAACTGTTCTTCCGTTGCGGCTTCCTTTCGCAGAACTTCTCTGAGGATTAATGGAACTCAAACGGCTGGGGCTCAAAAGGTCCTACCCAGATGATCAATTCTTGCAGCCACAATTTGGCTTCATCCCCGCACATCTTAAATGGGGGCTGACTAACCACAACTAGCAGCTATTTGGCCAACCCCATGGCTTGTCTAAGGAAACCCTTCCATGCCTGTACTTACCCTAGATGACAAATACTGGAAGCCATCACCGACCTAGCAGTTTTTTTCACAACTCATCTCTCCTGTCCCGTCTTGCAGCACTGCGGCACTCTGATTGCTTCCTTCATCTTGACGTGACACAAGATCCACATGATCCGCGGCAGTCTCCTGAACATCTGCTTGGCGGGTCGAGCAATGAATTTGCTAGTCAGTAAAACGTATTTGGACCCCAAACAGGGTAATGAATCCGATGAAGAAACCTTTGGAAAATACAAACACTTGAAAATATCAGATCTCCTTCTTGAACATGTCAGCTTCAACCATGGATATCTCAGCCTGAGCATGTTGAGGCTGAACTTGCTCATTATTTTGCAAGGAGTCAACGGCATGACTGCGTAGCCCCCATAGCGAACGGAGTTGAACCACAAGAACGAGCAACAGAAACATTGTTCTGTCTGAGTTGGCCAAAATACGAATCGCTTGACTATGCTTGAGTATGCTTGAGTCGGAATGGCAAAGCCAACGTCGGACACCGCTTCACTGCTTGCCTAGATGCTTCGATAGCATACGAGTCCGATGCAATACCTATCATGATTTAAACCACAGCAATGCCTAGAGATTTGTGTAAGGCTAGGAATAAAAAGTACCCACCAGCCGTTTTGGCTTTGAGATTTTACAACGATGCCGTGCTCAGGGCGCCCTCTCCATCGTCGAGACACCAAGCAATCACGCGCCAGCCCTTCGCAGGTCCAAAGGAGACGGTTGTAGCCTCCAAAGTGCACCAGTTTGGGGAAGGCCGAGGGATGTGAACAAATTATCCCCCTGTTCTCTGCCAACATGTCCTGATTAGTCCTGATTGTGGCTAGGGCGTCCCATGAGTTTGGGGGTCAATTTGACGGACCAACTTTCACCAAAAAGCGCGAAGCGCCTGAGTGCGACCCCGAGGCACCCGTGGCCTTGGTTTCTGCTGCCAAGCATCAGCTATATGATGAGTTTGTACTGGTATCAACCCCTTGGAAGCTATCAGTCACGTTACGATCATCATTCCAAACACGGAAAGGAACCCCGATTCAAATATCTATCTATCTATCTATCTATCTATCTATCTATATATCTATCTATCTATCTATCTATCGATCTATATCTCTCTCTCTATCTATCTATCTATCTATCTCTATCTATCTGTCTCTATCTATCTATCTATCAATCTAATCTAATCCAATCTAATCTAATCTAATCTATCTAATCTATCTAATCTATCTAATCTATCTAATCTATCTAATCTATCTAATCTTTTCTAATCTATCTAATCTATCTAATCTATCTAATCTATCTAATCTATCTAATCTATCTAATCTATCTAACCTATCTAATCTATCTAATCTATCTAATCTATCTAATCTATCTAATCTATCCTAATCTATCCTATCCTATCCTATCCTGCCCTATCCTGTCCTATCCTGTCCTATCCTGTCCTATCCTGTCCTATCCTGTCCTATCCTGTCCTATCCTGTCCTATCCTGTCCTATCCTGTCCTATCCTGTCCTATCCTGTCCTATCCTGTCCTATCCTGTCCTATCCTGTCCTATCCTGTCCTATCCTAATCCTGTCCTATCCTATCCTATCCTATCTAATCTATCTAATCTATCTAATCTATCTAATCTATCTAATCTATCTAATCTATCTAATCTATCTAATCTATCTAATCTATCTAATCCTAATCTATCTAATCTATCTAATTTATCTAATCTATCTAATCTATCTAATCTATCTAATCTATCTAATCTATCTAATCTATCTAATCTATCTAATCTCTCTAATCTATCTAATCTATCTAATCTATCTAATCTATCTAATCTATCTAATCTATCTAATCTATCTAATCTATCTAATCTGTCTAATCTGTCTAATCTGTCTAATCTATCTAATCTATCTAATCTATCTAATCTATCTAATCTATCTAATCTATCTAATCTATCTAATCTATCTAATCTATCTAATCTATCGAATCTATCTAATCTATCTAATCTATCTAATCTATCTAATCTATCTAATCTATCTAATCTGTCTAATCTATCTAATCTATCTAATCTATCTAATCTATCTAATCTATTTAACCTATCTAATCTATCTAATCTATCTAATCTATCTAATCTATCTAATCTATCTAATCTATCTAATCTAATCTAATCTAACCTATCTAATCTATCTAATGTTTCTAATCTATCTAATCTTTTCTAATCTATCTAATCTATCTAGTCTATCTAATCTATCTAATCTATCTAATCTATCTAATCTATTTAATCTATCTAATCTATCTAACCTATCCTATCCTATCCTATCCTATCCTATCTATCTATCTAATCTAATCTAATCTGATCTAATCTAATCTAATCTAATCTAATCTATCTATCTATCTATCTAATCTAATCTAATCTAATCTATCTATCTATCTATCTTATCTATCTAATCTATCTAATCTATCTATCTATCAATCTAATCTAATCTAATCTAATCTAATCTGTCTAGTCTATCTAACCTATCTAGTCTATCTGATCTATCTAATCTATCTAATCTATCTAATCTATCTAATCTATCTAATCTATCTAATCTATCTAATCTATCTAATCTATCTAATCTATCTAGTCTATCTAATCTATCTAATCTATCTAATCTATCTAATCTATCCTATCCTATCCTATCCTGTCCTATCCTGTCCTATCCTATCTATCTGTCTATCTATCTATCGATCTATCTATCTATCCATCTATCGATCTATATCTCTCTCTCTATCTATCTATCTACCTCTCTCTCTCTCTATCTATCTATCTATCTATCTATCTAATCTATCTAATCTATCTAATCTATCTAATCTATCTAATCTATCTAATCTATCTAATCTATCCAATCTATCTAATCTATTAATCTATCTAATCTATCTAATCTATCTAATCTATCTAATCTATCTAATCTATCTAATCTATCTAATCTATCTAATCTATCTAATCTATCTAATCTATCTAATCTGTCTAATCTATCTAATCTATCTAATCGATCTAATCTATCTAATCTAATCTAATCTAACCTATCTAATCTATCTAATCTTTCTAATCTATCTAATATTTTCTAATCTATCTAATCTATCTAATCTATCTAATCTATCTAATCTATCTGATCTATCTAATCTATCGAATCTTTCTAATCTATCTAATCTTTTCTAATCTATCTAATCTATCTAATCTATCTAATCTATCTAATCTATCTAATCTATCTAATATATCTAATCTATCTAATCTATCTAATCTATCTATCTATCTATCTATCTATCTATCTATCTATCGATCTGTCTATCTATCTATCTATCTATCCTATCTATCTAATCTATCTAATCTATCTAATCTATCTATCAATCTAATCTAATCTAATCTAATCTATCTAGTCTATCTAATCTATCTAATCTATCTAATCTATCTAATCTATCCAATCTATCTAATCTATCTAATCTAATCTAATCTAATCTAATCTAATCTATCTAATCTATCTAATCTATCTAATCTATCTAATCTATCTAATCTATCTAATCTATCTAATCTATCTAATCGAATCTATCTATCTAATCTAATCTAATCTAATCTAATCTATCTATCTATCTAATCTAATCTAATCTAATCTAATCTATCTATCTATCTATCTATCTATCTATCTTATCTATCTAATCTATCTAATCTATCTATCAATCTAATCTAATCTAATCTAATCTATCTAATCTATCTAATCTATCTAATCTATCTAATCTATCTAATCGAATCTATCTATCTAATCTAATCTAATCTAATCTAATCTAATCTATCTATCTAATCTAATCTAATCTAATCTAATCTAATCTATCTAGTCTATCTAATCTATCTAATCTATCTAATCTATCTAATCTATCTAATCTATCTAATCTATCTAATCTATCTAATCTATCTAATCTATCTCATCTATCTAATCTATCTATCCTATCCTATCCTATCCTATCTATCTAATCTATCTAATCTATCTAATCTGTCTAGTCTATCTAATCTATCAAATCTATCTAATCTATCTCATCTATCTTTAATCTATCTAATCTATCTAATCTATCTAATCTATCTATCCTATCCTATCCTATCCTATCTATCTATGGGAAGGCAGTCAAAAAAATACTTAGCTTGCCGGCACCGCGCACCGGCATCCGAAAGCAGGACAGTCTAACAAAAATTGTCGAATATGTGGCTACTAGTATGATCATCCATGGTCTAGTTCCAGGTCATCTAAAGTCAGGTAATTTAACATAGCTACCTACACATAGCTATTGAAAATGCCAATTTATAGTTGATTTAACCACTAAATATGTTGATTTTCATTGATTTTCCATAGCTATGTTAGGTGACTAGATGCATCCAGTCAGCTTTGACAACAGTCATCTGAGGCCGCCCGGCTCCCCAATCTTCTGGCCTGGCAAGACCTCGCCGTCTTCAGGCCTGGCCGAAGCAAAAACCTCCGGGTCGAACCGGGCTCCCTGTTGGGTGAATGGCCCTGTTGGGTTGAAAAACAAATCTATGGCACTATGGCACAGCATTGTTTTCCAACCTACAAATGCCAGGATGTCTTGTCAAGTTTCCCATCATCCCTGTCTGGGAGGCTGCAGACTGGGCGACACCAGTGGGATCCACTGAGGCTCTCGCTCCACGACCTCTGCCTTCACCAAAGCGGCCGAAGAAACCTTGCCTGGGGCCCCAGGAGCCCCGGGCATTCCGCGGAAAGAAAGTCATCCTCAAAGAGACAGGTGAATTCAGTGTGATTTCTTACCCATGTTCTTAACAGAACATGATCATGGGAAAAGAACATATAGGTAGCCAGCGAGCAAACAAATCTGGGCAAAACAGGTTGATTTGTAAAACAAATGAGGAAGAAAACACTTACATTCCATTACATTCCAGAGAGCGACGATACAAACATGTTGCAAACCAATGTTTCATAGGACAGCCAACGGGCCAAAATGGCCAAAAATGGGCAGCTACAACTGGGATTGATCCTGACCGTACAGAGGCCAAGCCTTCTAGGGACGTGTTTTGCCCAAAAACTTCATGTTTGATCGTCACTTTCCGCAAAAAAAATAAAGAATTGCTTAAGGACCTCAAACACACACAAAAAAAACACATAGATTCCCTTCATCGATTACCCAGTCGTAGTGGTTTTCAGTGGGAAATAAACCATGGCACTGGTGGCACCTTTTGGTGCTGCTTTCGACTTGGCCTTGACCTGGATCAAGTCAACCCCAGTATGTATCTTGGAGGGGTCACAAAAAAAAATAAATGGAGCAACTGTTCCTGCTGTTCACGCCAATATATACCCATTGAATTTGGATGGATCAAATCTATATATATATATATAATGACTTAGCATTTTCCCAATCAATCAAGATGGCCTTCCAAACCCCAACACACTATATCGTTTCAACATGGGGGATACCCCACAATTTTCAATTATAGGTGAACAATGTAACAAACCAAGGGGTTTGGGGTTTCATATTTTGACACAACCACTGATTGCCATCCCAAAATATATGAAAGTTAAAGTCGGCAACCAAAATCCTCCATATATACACTTATAAAATATAAACATCTTTAAAAAAACAACCACTTGAGAACCTCAATCAAACCCAGGTCCGTTCCGTTTCCGGCCTTGGGCTTGGCCTTCAACAGAGTCACTTGCGTCTTCGCCTTGGCCTTGGCCTTTGCTTTGGCCTCGGTGCAGCTGCCTGGCAGCCCGGCCGCTGGTCATAGCTACATCATCTACATCCAGCTCCAATCAACACATATCACAGAAACACATCGAGATACACCAAGTCTCAGACTTTTGCCTTGGCCTGCGAGCATTTCCACATGAATGAATTGCAGCTGCCAGCCGTTGCTCAACATTTGTTTCAGCAAGATGCTGGAATATTTGTGAAGCTGTTCAGGGTCACGCAAAAACCATAGCCAAAAGGGCATACATAGTCCGATCTCAAACTCTGCATTTCATGGTTTAATTAGTCGGAAAGCGTCGAAAACTATTGGGAACACCTTCAAGAGCAAATGGGTTGACCATAGAAAACCAATGGGGAGTGCAAGTTGGAACATCTTGAAGCCCTCCATTTCTATCCATTTACTTGAACATACTTGAACAACATCCAAAGCGCAGCATGTTTTAGCCTTGGCTTTGGCAGAAGCCTTTGCTTTGGCCTTTCCTTTGGCTTTGGCCTTCGCCACCTGATCCAATGGCAGTCATCACACTGAACAGATCGGTTTTTGGCCTTTCATACATTCGCAATCCTGCTTATATCATCTTATATTATATATATATATTTCATACATCTATATACGGTGTGTATAACATGTATGCCATGTAATCCCTTCCCCCTATTACAGTACTACCCCCCCAAAAAAATAATAAAAACTAGGGTCCATCGGTCCATCTCTAATTTTGGGAAATTTCAGATTGGCCAATTTGACTTTTAATTGATCCCCTTTAGAAAACAATGTTAAAATAAAGCTACCATTTCTGGGTTTTGCCCCCTAATAATAAAAACTAGTTTACCCCGGGGTGTTTATTATTGGGGTCCATCCGAAAATTTTTAATTTTTTATATTAGGGCTTCTAATTTATTATTCGGGCCCGCTTTGAAAGCCAATTTTTGGCAATATTTTAATTGCGTTATATAAGGAAATTTAATTGATTTTGAAATCAGAAAAAACGTGTTTTATCATTAAGGTTTTAAATTTATTAATAGGGTCTGCATCGAATTCATTTTTTGGCAATAGTTTAATTGCGTTATAAAAGGAAATTTAATTGATTTTGAAATCGGAAATAGTTTTTATTGTTAAGGTTTTAAATTCATTAATAGGGTCTGCTTCGAAATCAAATTTTTGGCAATAGTTTAATTGCGGTATAAAAGGAAATTTAATTGATTTTGAAATCGGAAAAATAGTTTTTATTATTAAGGTTTCAAATTTATTAATAGGGTCCGCTTCGAAATACAATTTCTGGCAATATTTTAACTGCGTAGTTATAAGAGGAAATTTAATTGATTTTGAAATCGGAAACACATGTTTTTATTATTAAGGTTTTGAATTTATTAATAGAGTTCCCTAAAAATAAATAACCCCCTAATACCCCTAATAATAAAAACTACCTGAGGTGTTTATTATTTGGGGATGGGGGGGGGGTTTAGTATTAGGGGGAAGGGGTTATTTACATTCTACATCTAGGAAAATTTGAATACTTCTCAGACCTGAAAAGGACCCGTTTGAGGTCTCTCCTAGGTCGGCTGCCAGGAAGCTGCGGCGTAAAATCTCAAGTTTACGATAATTCCCCGTTAAACTAGGTACGCTAAATAAATATACCACATGTTGACATACTGGAAATAGTATTAGGCAAAGAGAATACACGACATCAATTTTTCGATTGCTTACTGCTATTCTGGTGAAAGAATGTCACTACGACATCATGTTGTTAAACTCGCACTTGCGGATCCAATATCAGCAACTAGACGCAGCATTGCGCTCAGTTGAATATGATCGATTCCACCCCCCAACAATTCAACACCGGCAACAACAAAGCCCCAAAGGAACAAGTCCAACATTAAACTGCTAAACCGTGGGTATTTAATACTTATACAAGGTGATGCCCCATAGTTAGCTAGGATGATTTAAACGTAGGCTATAGGATTTATGGTAATGATACGCCACCTTGTAGGGGACAAGGGATCTCTATTACAAACCCGACAAACCCCTCCGGCAATCAAACATGGCAATGGAACTTCGGAGCAACTACAAATGATTTTCCCAATCAAACCTCCACTTGAAATTTATAGGGGACTTGTCCATTCTAATCATTTTGCCATTAACAAAATCCATGAAATCACCATTTGTCATAGGGAAATCACAATTTTTCATAGGGAAATCACCATTTGTCATAGGGAAATCACCATTTGTCATAGGGAAATCACAATTTTTCATAGGGAAATCATCTTTTTTCATAGGGAAATCACCATTTTTCATAGGGAAATCACAATTTTTCATAGGGAAATCACCATTTGTCATAGGGAAATCACCATTTTTCATAGGGAAATCACCATTTGTCATAGGGAAATCACCATTTTTCATAGGGAAATCACAATTTTTCATAGGGAAATAACAATTTTTCATAGGGAAACCACACTTTTTCATAGGGAAATCAGAATTTTTCATAGGGAAATCACCATTTTTCATAGGGAAATCACAATTTTTCATAGGGAAATCACAATTTTTCATAGGGAAATCACCATTTTTCATAGGGAAATCACGATTTTTCATAGGGAAATCACCATTTGTTTAAGGGAAATCACAATTTGTCATAGGGAAATCACAATTTTTCATAGGGAAATCACGATTTTTCATAGGGAAATCACAATTTTTCATAAGGAAATAACAATTTTTCATAGGGAAATCACACTTTTTCATAGGGAAATCACCATTTTTCATAGGGAAATCACCATTTTTCATAGGGAAATCACAATTTTTCATAGGGAAATCACGATTTTTATAGGGAAATCACGATTTTTCATAGGGAAATCAACATTTTTCATAGGGAAATCACCATTTTTCATACGGAAATCACACTTTTTCATAGGGAAATCACAATTTTTCATAGGGAAATCACCATTTGTTTAAGGGAAATTAAATTTTTCATAGGGAAATCACCATGTTTCATAAGGAAATCAACATTTTTCATAGGGAAATCACCATTTTTCATACGGAAATCACACTTTTTCATAGGGAAATCACAATTTTTCATAGGGAAATCACCATTTGTTTAAGGGAAATTAATTTTTTCATAGGGAAATCACCATGTTTCATAAGGAAATCACAATTTTTCATACGGAAATCAATTTTTTTCATAGGGAAATCGCAATTTTTCATAGGGAAATCACGATTTTTCATAGGGAAATCACAATTTTTCATAGGGAAATCACCATTTTTCATAGGGAAATCACCATTTTTCATAAGGAAATCACAATTTTTCATAGGGAAATCACCATTTTTCATAGGGAAATCACAATTTTTCATAGGGAAATAACAATTTTTCATAGGGAAATCACACTTTTTCATAGGGAAATCAGAATTTTTTATAGGGAAATCACCATTTTTCATAGGGAAATCACAATTTTTCATAGGGAAATCAACATTTTTCATAGGGAAATCACCATTTTTCATAGGGAAATCACACTTTTTCATAGGGAAATCAAAATTTTTCATAGGGAAATCACCATTTTTCATAGGGAAATCACAATTTTTCATAGGGAAATCACAATTTTTCATAGGGAAATCACCATTTTTCATAGGGAAGTCACCATTTTTCATAAGGAAATCACACTTTTTCATAAGGAAATCACCATTTGCCTGTATAATTGGGTTGTAAGAAATGGCAGTCCAACGGCCTGGCCTTTTGCGACGCCAAGACCATGGACTGGGACGCGGCCGTGGCCGCTTTTCCGTCCTGGCTGCACTCAACGGAGGTTGTTATGGGAAAATCAACTTTAAACTGGGTTTTGATATGGTCTCCATGGGACAATATCTATAAATGTAAGATGTTCCAGAAAGCCATGCTTGATTACCACAGGGTAATCAGTCAATAAAAGGGTGTCATGAAACTTGGAGATGTTACAAGTAAAACAAACAAGGTCCAAGCGCGAACATTGTGATATCACCTGTAAACAATGGTGATTTTGAATTTGGATGTAGCATGATGCAGCCAATGAAGCTGTGGGACTCAAAACACGAATGGGAACAACACGAGGGTCGGTTTCGCCGAATACCACTATCATCTTTGCTTCCCTCAACTCCAAGCTGGACAATGATTCAACGACGGAAGAATCATCTGTGACCTCCCAACAAATTGCCATCCAAGTTCCGCACGCTCTTCTGAGAAGCACCTGCTGGTCTTTTCATTCCTGGAGCAATCAGCCCAAAAAATGAAGAAACTGCTCATATTCATAGCTGATCTGTAAAAATCCTGGCTTTTCTGATTGAGGTCTTCCACTTTCCGGCAATTCAATTCATAAATTTGGCACTCAATCGACAACGCTTTCAGGTGGAAACATTACTGTATCAGCCATCTCAGTGGTAAAGCATAGGGTTGATGGAATTTATGACTTATATATATATATATATGCGTATACACATATATAAGTCACACATATATATATGATTATATATGTGTGATTTATTGATGTCTACTGGGAAAAAAAACTGATAACACTGGTAACTTCTGTGAAAATAAGATACCAAACAAATAATAAACTGAACGGGGATTTGACGATTTGACTTGAACATCTTGAACAAGTGATGTAAATGGATGGGGCAAGCCCTGTCATGGAAAAAAACAATAGAACTGCCAACTAAGAACTGTTCCACGCTCTGTTCCGCGTTTCTGACCCCAAAACAAACATGGAGCACTGGAACACGTGGAACAAAAACTCAGAACATGTGGATCAAATGACTGAGAATTAGTATGAGGGACCTGTCCAAAATACCAACACTGAACACCAATCAAGAAGTTTGGTTGGCAAAATCTCGAGACATCTCTAGACCCCCCAGTTCTACCAAAATGATATAGACATAAAAGTGGTATGTTATCATTGTTATCCCAGAACGTTGCTATGTTTACCCATTTTTTATGGCTTCAACTGGAAGGTCCCAACGGGTCATCCATGGCGCGTCCTCCCTGGGATGGCTGCGTTTTCTGCGCACGTTGCGATGCGGTGGGCGACAGGGACACCTCCGCGCCCGCCTGGAACATGTTGGAACGTTGGGAGAAAGGATAGAAATTTGGTTTCTGATTACCCATAGGATCCATGTATGCTATATATGGTAACATTTACCATCAATATACCCCAAATGTTAGCATATATACCATCCATACACGGATCCTATGGGTTAATAAACCGCATTCTTGTACTTTATGAATTCTAAGTGATTTCGGGCTGAGCATGTTTGAGCTGTGAAATTATGTGACATACAATTGTGTCTCCTATAGGACTGTGTCCAAAGGAAACAAACCGGCACCCGTGAAACCACCAAGGGCCACGCAGTAAATAATACCTCTTGTCCGTCACAAAAGGCATATGTGCTGGCTGTCGCATCTAAGTCCTCGGTATGGGCTGAAGGTTGGAAAGGTTGTGCCTTGACTTCCTATACCTGAAACAACAAGGCAATTCCATACTGACCTCAATCAAACTATATAATTTGCCATAATTTGCCTATCCAAGATGAAAGGCTCCACACCGGTGGTTTTGCCACATCAAATAAAATCGTCATGGGACTTGGGCCCCCCTGGGAGGCCAACCAACTCGGGGTGTTCCGGCGTAGACCTGGGATGCATCTTACATATTGTTTAGTCATTCTGAACATTTTCTGAATGATGATCATCATCATCATCATGATCATCAACATCAAGGTTGGCATCAGCCAATTTTCAGTGGACAAATCTGGCATTTCAACTCCACCAACAAAAGCTTTTTGTTTTGCAAATCCCTTGCTAACCAAGACCTCAGAACCTGTAAAATGTCATGTGATTCAATGTGATCGTCCACCAAAACCGAGCTTGAAATACCTTAAATACTGCTGGTCATCTCTGAACCCAGCGAATGCACATCCCTACGGTTACCTGACGATATGGCCAATTTTAGATACGCACAAATAAAAAAAATGGGATTTGTGGCAGGTCTGCCCTGAAATAGAGTAAATATAGGGCATCGCTAAATCCAATGATTATCAATATGTTTCCTAAAAAGCGAATGATAATCAATGATAATCCATTGGACATTTCCTGTGAAATGTGTCCATTTGGGGGTTTAGCCCCATTTCCAGACCCGGCCACTGCTGGTTCATATCTTCTCCAAAACCCCCCAGGAACCGCACAAGCGCAAGGTGGACTCGGACTCTGCGCCTAGGTGGAAGGCAATTTTCCTCTAAAATCTAAAACAAGTGCGATTCCCGGTCCTAGCCAAGAAATACATGTTTTATAATGTGTTTATTTGTTTGATTTGAGAAAACAATTTTTTTTGCCACAAAAATCCTCCAAGATCGTCATTGGGTAGGGAATCCTTGGGCATTGGCTAAGCTCTCTGAAGACCGCGTAGGCGCGCGCGAAACGCCTGGCAGGCACTACACTGCCGAAATCAAGGCAGCTTTGATGATGTTCAACTGAAAATCCTCAGAAAGAAAACATCACTTTGCCAGTGGTGATGCTAAATGGACCTACCACAGTTGTTTAAATGGAACTTGACAAACTATCAATCGATTGGGTTTGTTGGAAAAACCTAAACCGGTGAAGCGGACAGGTGTTGGCACGTTTTACCCTATACATTCACGTGTTCTTTTGAGCATGTTCATCCCCACTATCTAATCCTGAAAACATGCAGCTGTTCTGACCATGTTCAACAAGTATAGCATCTATAAACAGTTGCTACTAACTACAGCAACTAGTAGGTAAAATATGGTAACATCAATGATGGGCAAATATCTGCCTTCCAGGGAGGTGGCACATTTGCTCAAACATCCTCAACACCAACACCACACAATGTAGTCCCACAGGTCATGTTTGCAATTTAAGTTTGGTGTAATGTAAGTCCACCATTACATGATTTGCATGGCTTTGCCAACAACTTGCAGGTCATGTTTCAAAGACATGTCAAACAAAATAAACAAACTCCTTCTGGTTGGTGGTTTTGAATAGAACCATCCCCTGGCATCCACGGTGATAGGCATTCCAGCGTCCTGGCATAAAAAAATCCCCCAGGTTCTGGTTGACATTCGCAACATCAACTGGGTAACCAAAGGTAAATTATAACTATATGTTGAGAATAATTTGTAATTGGCAACCAAATTGGTAATTACATGTTGAGAATAATTTGTAATGTTCAAAGGTAAATTAGTCTGGTTGGCATCCCCTATTATCCCAAAAGGGGGGGGTAAGTCTGAATAATTCTTCAAAATCAATCAACCAGACGAGCATTTTGAGGATGATGCTGTAATATTGACCCATCATTGCCTTTGGTGCCACCAAGAAATCCTAGACTTCTGTCGTCCTTGCAACTGGGGGTAATGGTTTGTTCGTGGTTCACCCCAGTTAGCACATGGATTACCCATATCAACAAACTGGCATAGAGCTAGTCCAGTTGTAACTGGGGTGAACCAACCCACTTACTAACTGTGTGGTGTGAGGCAATATATTCCATCAAAACTCCAAAAAACATCTCATTGTATTTCCATTATTAGCCACAAAAAAAGCCACTAATATCCCTGTTTAGTTAATCCTATTAAACCCCATACCCTCTGGTAAACTAACATAGCTATGGAACATCACCATGTTTAATGGGAAAATCCACTATAAATGGCAATTTTCAATAGCTATGTTAAATTACCAGAGGGTAAAATCTATGTCAATCCCATGGTATCCCACTCCTGGATTGCCATCTACTCCCACAGAAAGTCTGCAAGAAACCTCAACGGCTGATCCCATCGCAGGCGAAAGGTCTGCGGCTCATGGGAGCCTGGCACTTTTTTAAACGGCCATCACAAGGTGGTGCGCCCCTAGTTATAAGTTGGTTAAAAATTACCGTTAACTATAGGTATATTTCCCATAAACCCTAGTTAACCTAGTTAACCAAGTTATGTGCGTCAATTTAGCTAACTATGGGGCATCACCTATAGGGATTATGTAGGGCCTAGTAGGGAGATTATCACATTTATCATATGGTCTCCATGAATATCAGCTATTTCTATATGAATATATGTGATCCTTATATCATATTTATATATATTTATAGGGGGACTATATGATATCTACACTTTCACTATCACGCTAGTATTTGCGGATATTTAACATAGCTGGCAAATTTACATAGCTATGAAAAATGGATGGACATGGTCCATTCATACAAGGTGGTACCCCCAACATAGCGTTCAGTTGGTGCAAATAACTCCAATTTCACATAATTTAACTATATGGTTTTTGTAGTTGATATATCATCTATAGTTAATGGGTTTATAACCCATTTATAACTAGGGGGTCGGCGATTTACCGTCAATTTGCCCCTCTAAATCAGTCATTGGTATTATATTATTCATATCTGTTTTTAGATATATGATACTGGCAAGGAGATCATGTTATATTTATCATCACGCTAGTGATTAAATTTGCCATAGAAAATGGATGAACATATATGAACTTGATCCATCTGCAGGTAATTTATCCCTACTGAATGTGATTACCCTCTGGCAAACGTTTACAATCGTTTACATAACTATGGAAAATCGCCATGTTTCATAGGTAAATCAACAATTTCTATGGACATTTTCAATAGCAAACTGTAACAAGTTACCACAGGGTAATCACCATTTATAGTTGATTTACCTCCAAAAAGTGATTTTCATTGGTTTTCCAGAGTTTTTTGTATGTTTACCAGATGGTATTTAAAAAATGTTTGCTTGGAAAAAAGTCCTCCCTGTGGCGATCTCCCCTGCACCCATGAAATCCCATGAAGACAGGGGCACCGTCCGCCGCAACGGCAAGAAGATGAAGAAAACTCTGTGCTGCCTGGAAACAGCCGGGTCACATTTTGACTCAGTGGATTTCCCTCTAGTAACGTTGACAAGTTTGCTATGGAAAATCAACATATAGGTAAATCAAAGGTAAAATCATCGAACTAAATGGTCCGTGTTCCCTAGCTATGTTAGTTTACTGGAGGTAGTTGAAGGGAAACAATACAGTTTCCTGGGAGGGAAAAAAGCATTGGTTTCAGGTCAAGATTTCCGGCACACGGACTCACAAGGTCAGAGACCCTTCAAACACCACGGACCCACCTGAAGATTTCCATTAAACCGCTTTGACACATTATTATACCGTATACCACTGCAATTTGCCACTTGCTTGGGTTTCATAATCCTGTGTGTTGATTTTGGAAGGTGTAGCAAAGATTTGTGACCTACAGGGTGTCCATATGTGCCCATCGCACCTGTGAATCGTGCCCCATGGCGTCTCCACACTTAATGAGCCAAAAAAAATGGGTGGCTGCGAACCCAGCAAGTTGCTGACTTTGTTCATAATTGTGAGCGTACTCCTACCGCAAAGTCACAAGTCTGACGTGATAAAATCACTGCAACAAAAATGCACAAATCAAGCCGCCAAAGGTTCCCTTGCCTCCAATGTCTGCATTTTTTTTTATCCAAGAAGGTTGGAAGAAGCAATCACTACACCCAATACCAGGCACATATTTTTCGACGCATTTCAGTTACTTGCAGCGGGTGGCATACCTTGACGCGAGCCGCATTTAGAGTCAACCAGGTGTTTCATCAAACTTGTTGGCTCTGTGATCCAAAACAAGAGGCCATTTTGCATATGGAAATATTTGGATGAATAATATTAACCAATAAGCATACATAGCGATTTATTTATATATTTATAAAATGGAATATTATATAATGATAATGTTCAAACCCACATTAAACAAATGAACAAACAAACAACAAACAAACAAACAAACAAACAAACACACAAGCAAACAAACAAACAAACAAACAAACAAACTAAAACTAACTAACTAACTAACTAACTAACTAACTAAAACAAACAAACAAACGAACGAACAAACAAACGAACAAACAAACAAAAATCCTTCTGCATATTGTTTTGGACGGAAACAAATCAGAATGGGCCTAGATGTGACAAAATTGTTCCCAGCAAAATAGCGATTTGACCTCGCAAATGGCAAATCCATCTGCGGCTCAATGGGCCTGAAATGTTCACCCATGCATCTTTCAGTTCCCCTGTGAGTTTCGTGTTTGATGGCTGAATGAATCAAATTACAGCAACAAAAAAAACAGTTTTCTTCTACCAACTCATGATTGAATCCAGGCGTATCCAGGTTATAAAAATTGACAATGCAACATGCTTCAATTCCCAGCTTGCTCATCGATAGTTGAATCCTCCTTTGCGGTGAATTCTTGTTCTCTCCCCATTATTTCTGGTCCATCCATATCCGCTGTTTTGCCTGGTTCCTGATACCATGGGTATATATATATATATAGATATATACATACAAATATATATATATATATGTATATTTATTTACATATATATATATATAATCAAGCTTCAAAATCAGAGCATATATCTTCCCCAGGTGCGTCGCCCATATATATATATATATGTATACACGTGTGTGCGTGTATGTGTGTGCGCAAATGCAATAAATAGATAAATTAATAAATGATAGATAAAAATAAAAATAAATATATATATATATATACATACATAGTTATGGTATGTTATGGTAGTTTTGCCCCCACATTCCCGGCTCCAAGCTTTACCGAGGCAGGGATGCATTCCGCTCAGGCTCCAGCATCTGAACGGATTTTTGGGAGCGGCGAGGCCATCTCCAGATTTGTGTAGGGTTTAGTGTAGAGCATATATGATGTATAGATATGTATAGTAGGGTTGCGGACTGTACACATCTGTACACTAGAAATGACATGAAATGACCAAATTTGGCGGGCCCAAATTTAGTGCCCCATTTTCGAAATCCCCTTTGAGCTTGCAGAATTTGAAATCACCAGCAGACTTTGACGCAAGCTGAGCCAATGGCTGCAAGGGGACGCTTTCAGAAGAAACCGATGTGTGCATTTCTTTGACACTCGGGGTGTCATGAAGAAATTTATTTTCCTGAATCTGCATGAAATCAAACCTTCAAACATCAAGCCACTTGTGGGGTTCTTATCATGTTGAACTTTGACCACTTGCCCACCACAGTTTGAAACATCCGGCACGGATGAACCTGGAACTGGTACCGCGTTGCGGCGTGACGGCGTGACCCACTGAGAACTGGGCTACGTTGGACAAATGTTGGACTTCGAACTGGGCAGAGATGGAGAGTGAAGCCATGAACCCCTCTTGGGATCTCTTGGGTATTGTGGGTTGCATTCGGGACATTGGGTCTCATTTAAGGGTCCCATATTCTTGTTGGATGATTCATGATGATTCTTACACATTTCCAAAGAAAGATCTGCAATTGAAAAGGTGTGCTGATGAACATTCGCAGGATTGCACTACAAGCAAGCTGTCTGACTCAAGAATTTACGGGAATGCATCAAAATTGCGATATATCTTCGGGTAAACCGGGTAAACTAACAGTTTTCTTTGGACCAATTTATGTGTTCAAAGGATTTCAAAGGTACTTTCAACAGTAAGTCATCGACCTCAATGGACCATGGCTTCCACAAAAATTCCTGGATTTTACCAAGGGCTAGGTTGTCGGTTTAGGTATACTCAACAAAAACGGATTGCTGACAATCAAAGCAATCAACATGTTCAGCCTTCTGGGTCCGCTTGACCCATATGATGGGTCATTCATGGCAGCCTGGTATACATCTGTATGGATGTTTTTTTTCTCACACATGGTACTCCGCAGGTTTCGATCCATCCTAAATAAAACCATTGGCCTGTGAATGAATATATATATATGGAAAAATATGGAAACCATTATAGAAACCATTATAATTAATAGAGGAAAATATATGAACCATATGATACCAATATATATAAAACCATTGGCCTTTAATATATGGAGTGATGAGATGGAAAAAAAACAATGGTCTCCCGCAAAAAAAAAAAAAAATTTGGTCTTGGTCCCCAAAAAACCTTCGTCACCGACAACCGCACCCCATGCCATCTTCTGTTAGGGGCCTCCTGTGACCGCTGCAGCAAGTGACCTATGCACCTGAAGAAGCAAAGCTGTGCCGGCCGCATGCAGGAGGAGGACCCCTAGATGGCTAAGTTGATTGATAAGCAGGCTAGCTAAGGTTTATCAGGGATATTCTGTAGTAAAACAGGGTGCTTTTAACAAACGTATAACTTGGGGGCTCCTTGCTGTGGGATATTCACCAATAACTCATGGTTTATGGCCATTCAAAGATGGACATTCAACCCATCATTCTGTGGGGAGAACATGGGGATATCCGGATATCATGGGAATCCTGGGCCGTGGGAGATTAATAACAATAATATAACAATAGCGTTTGTCATGGGAGATTAGCGGAGATATACCTACGATTTGGTATACCGGGCAAAAGACTAGCAGTGATTGGCAAATATAATCGGAATATATGAATACGTTGATAAAATGTTATAAAACATGTATCACCAGCGATACATGATGTGTATATAGCTGTTAGGCTTAGGTATATACTGCAACTATCTGTAATTAACTCATTTTTGTGAAAAGGGAATTTAACAAACAAGGGATGCAATGAAATGGGGCTATGGCTAGACAGGAACTCTGACGAGAATATGGGAATGCATGTGGATAAATGGGGTAGGTCGGAGAAGTGCAATTTGAATTGGAAAGAATTCATGAGGAATCTTCTTGGGCCATGGGGGGTTCCATTTCAAATCTCTTTCTCTCTCTCTCTCTCTCTCTCCTTTTCTTTGCCTTTTCAGGTGAGATTCATCAGCTCTCTTGCATTTTCTTGGCCTTTCGCTTTAATTGGTTGGCACTTCCAATGTTCATGCAGCATTTGGGGCTGGTCCAAGCAACGAGGTTCTTGCTTTATAGATCTTTATAACACGATCAGGTCGCGGCTTTTCCAAGTCCAAAGCAGTGCTGCTCAAAGCATTGGCCTCAGACCATAGAGAGAGGCCAGAGCTATTTTAAGAAACATGCACGGTATGATTATCATTATCAGAATGTTACTATATAATACATATATATATATGTGTGTGTATATACTAGGTATATATCTTATAATATAGTATGTCTTCAACGTTCTTCAACACTGCACAGAAACTGATTACAGTATACGTACGAGCAAAAAGTCCACCAAACCCGGCTTTCCATCCGGGAAACTTCCGGTTCGGGGAACTCCTAAGGGATTTCTAGCCACATCGAGCCCTGAACCCAAGCCAACCCAAGCAGATCTCTGAACCCCGGCCCCGAAAGACCAAAGAATATTGGCCAGCTCCTGTGGTTGAACCTGGCCATGGCAGCCCAGCTACATTGGTTTTGGCTGTTGAGTCGGGGGTAGGTGAACCCTGGGGGTAGAAACCACACACAAACAAGCCATCAATCTACCATGCGACCTAGCCCTAGAATCGGCAAGAATAAACCAAGACAAAAAGCCAAGTTTCAACAAACAATTAGTTTCTCCTGGCATTATCCATTGCCAATCTTAGATACTGGTACCCTGCAAACAAATCAAAGTCTTAGCTGGTTAGTAGATAACCCCATTGATACCAAGAGAATAAAGGATTACACATGATTAAACTATCTATTCAAGGTTGACTTAGCCTAATGACCTAGTTTAATGAATCACCTCACATTGGATTTGTTTCAAGGGCTACTAATCAGCCATATTCAGCTGCTGCAGGCGGCCAAGCAGTACATAATTAGTACAGCAGCACAAGTCTGGTTTGTCGTTTCAAGAATTAGCCAGTTGGAATTACAATCTCAAATAGAGTTGAAAATAACATGATACCCTCCTGCCAATTTCACATAGCATTCATATGGAAAATGGCAGATGTCCTTGATGATATACCACGATTTACAGTTTGAACATGGTGAGAGTTCCAGTTTGCAAGCTGTTCAATGTCCATGCTGTTTCATCCATTCAATCCCATTAAATCCGTTAAAATCCGAATTCGCTCATGGTTAAACCATGTTAAACCACCACACATGACCATATTCTCTAATGTGGGTAAAACAATGTCAAAAACCGCCTACAAAAATGGTGATGACTAGGGGATGGTTTATGACATTGTTTTACCCACATTATAGGGTAGGTGGTATATCCCACATTAATATTGGGATAACCACATTGTCCCACTTAAAATCATTAAGAGTCCCAACTAATCTCAATTACCATCTGGTTATTTAACGTAGCTATGGAAAATCACCATTTCTAATAGGTAAACCATCTATAAATGGACCATTTTCCATGGCTATGTTAAATAACCAGAGGGTAATGATTGTTTTACCCACATTATCCCAATCTTACCCCAGGTCCTGGTGACACCCACAGAACCTGGTGGACTTTGGAAGTCAAGGCCTCACCGGCCATCTGAAAAAGCTCCACATCCTGGCGAGTGGCGCCAAAGTGGCGCCCCGCACGCCCCCGGAAAAAAACAGGTTTGTTTATAACCCCATCTAAGTAGAGCAGAATAGTATAGAATAATATAGATACATCATTGATATATCATTGATATCATGATGTATCTATCATATATGATTACACTTACTATAAATCAATTGAGGTATACGCATTGTTGGCACCAAGTTTTTCATGCCATGGTTCTTGCAGAACTGCTGGGCGACCCTACATGCAATCGGAGCTTCGCCAGCGCCCATGCCTGGCTTGGTTTGTCTCCGAATGCCCGGGAACACTATGGGACTTTCTGAAGCCTGATTTCCAGCAAAATCCAAGTCTGGTATAGAAATATACATAATCGCACTATCAGATCCTTTCAAAATCCAGTAGACTCAGTAGCCTGCAATTGTTGCCCACTGGAAGCCAGAAGCCACTCTGAGCTCACCACAGTATTGGACCACGTTCGAATTGCAACCTGTGGTGATCAATCAGTCTCTGATCATTCTGAAGAAAGAGGAAACCAGTCAATGCCACTGTTTTGGTCATTCTGTGTTTGATTGTGTTTTTTGTTGTTGAATTGTGTCTTTCCAAAATCAACTTTCTCTGTTGAAGCCGGGGTCATAAATCAATGTGATATTTCGGAGCAAAAGACATACCCATCGAAATCCTGAGATTGCCAGGCTGGATCAGGAATGATTAGAGCCAAGGAATCTAAGAAAAATACAATCAGTTTCTCGCTGGTACGATGGACATTTCTGTTTCTGGACTGAGTTCATGACTGTTTTGAGAGGGCCCGGCACCCTCAAACAAAAAAAAATATCCAAGGTTGGACCCCATCGCCTGTAACTCGATAGCTTGAACTTTGCAAAGATCAATCAACTGCAAGAGCATACCATTGCATATGGGAAAAAAAAACGTTTGAACAGCCTGGACTATTTCATACTTGTTCCTTACCTCTACATGCCTGCTGCCTTAAAAAAAATTAGCACCCAGCACTGCTTGTGGATAGCCAGCCTGCTTCCTCGATCCTTCAAGCGCTAAGGCTTGAGATAGCCTCGTGGCGAGGAGCATCCCCGCCAATCGTCTGGTTCTTCTCTCATTTAAGATGGCCATCTGGTGGGCATTGATGGTACACCCAATTTTCAAATATCTGCATAGTCTCTCTACACAAGTCTCTGGAGCCATTTCTCCCAAGTTTTGGAGCCTACCATGGCCTACCTTAGATCTTGACAAAAAAAGTCTTGGTATGTTTTCGTGGCTCCCATGTTGTGAGGCGGAACTTCAGGTTCCAGCTTCTTTTGCAGCCTCACGATTCGGGCTTCCGGCTCAACTACTCGACAACCCATGGGGAGAACAAGGCACAGCATCCTAACAGGGGTTGGATTCGATATTTCAATGGTAGAGTGGCAAGCAAGGGAAAATGGGGTGAGTTCTGCAGACCTTGGGACATAATCAAGACATACCCAACCACAGTTTGTGTGAATTGGAATGTCGGAGGGTGCTGTGATATCAGAAGGCAGACCCTTTGTGGATTATCAGCTGAACGACGCCCAAAAATACCCAAAAGTATTGTACAATGATCTCGGAAAATTACGGGTGAAAACCCTGGCCCCGTACCAAGAATAAGAAGAGCTTGTGCTCATGAAAGCTCATCCATCACAAAGAAAGGTCTCACAGGTAAGATATTGGCTTATCCTCACATTGACATGTCAAAATAAGCTGCGTGGTATGTCCATCAATCGGAGTCTTTATATTAGATATTTATAATTTGAATAGAAAATAGATCCCTACTACTGGTAGGATGACCATCCTCATTGATGTGAAAATAGCCCATGTTTTGACCGTAGGACATATATGTTGACATCACTTGGAACCACGATTGCGCAGTTGAGATCAGTGCAGCTGCCATGTCATGGCTTCAGCCAAGCAACTGTTGAGACAAAGCTCGGGACCTCGAAAGTGAAAATGAAACTCCACAAGAACATTTTTTGAGCACAAAAAAAATCAGAAACCTTTGTTCTGGGGTTCAATGTGAAACCGCAGGGATGCAGCTGCTTCAACAATGATCCAACGTGTTGTTCACACCGTCATTGCGTCATCATTGATATTGCGTCATCATTGATTCGTTTCCTAGGAGATTCAAAGGCGTTGCAACCATCTGACTGGGAAGCCGGCTCTCTCTTATGGCCAGTCTCAGTAAGCCGGCTGCTTGGTGGTTTGAAACACCAGAATATGACCATCCCCCACAGTTGCCAAGGGGAAATGGAACTGCCTTCTACCTTTCCTGAACCCTACCTCCGAAGAACTTTAGTCATTGAAAGCCAATTGTTTTGGAATCACATCAGGAAACATCACATCATATCCACAGTTCTGCTTGAAGCCGCACTGTTGCAGGAGTATACTCTTCATTTTGAATGAAACCCACCTTGTAAAAGAAAAGGACATCTCCAAGCCCCTTGCCGCAACTTTGGCCAAGCGATGCATTGCTGTGACCTGAGCTTGGCCAGGGGTTACCTGAAGGTCTTTGCTTCGACCAGATCTGTAAAACGATGAATTTACAAAGGGAAAAAGGGGCCGGAAGTCCCTTTCTGACTGGTTGACGGTTGAGCCACCCGTCCCATTAGGAACCGGAAAGAAGCTGATATAAAACACATTTACCCTAAAATTGAAAAGAAACAAAAGCACTAGGTGGGGATGGGTCACAAAACAGTCAAAACCTTTGATGGCCGCTGTGCTCCGGAATTCGCCCAACATCGCCAACAAAGAGCCATTTAACATCATTTAACCAGGTCTCATCTATGCCTTCCCCATCCAAAACACACACACACACACGCATGTATATACATATGTATATATATATATATATTGTACCACAAGTCAAGTAGAGTCAATTCACATCTTCATCCCAATGAATGTGGTCACTTTTTCGGACGAGATCATTGACACCGTAGATGTCCCCAGCATAGGTCGCTGCCATGTTCACCAAACTCAAGGATCCATCGGCCTCAAATGGGGCAGTCACACCTTCATCCCTATCTGTTAAGGGAAGCACGTGATCGGAAAAACGGCCCGAAAAAAATACCGTATTTTGATGTATTTGGGTGTTCCACCTGATAATAAACGAAAAATTGAAGAAATGGTTCATCCTTCAACTTGTCAACACCTATATCATGAAATGTGACTATAGTGATTAGGGGATGGCATTATCACTACTTTCGAATCATACATTTCTATCTATATGTAGTCATGACCTAACCCATCATGACCCATCACCCGTTTCTTCCTTTTTTACCTTTCAGCCACAGGAGACGCTCACGAAGGTCTGGTTCGGCTGCTCCCTGCCCTTGAACAACTCACCGTGATTTTGTAGGGATGCTAGACTCCAAAGATCGGGCAGCATGTTTTTCAACATATTCTGTTGACCTCCCCAGTAGCAAAAGTGCTATATATATGAAGCTCTGTAAGCTCATTGCGGTTGTGGCAGGAGGCTTTCTGGTGGCCATTGGTGGCCGAAAGCTAGTTCGACCCGCTTCTTTACGTGAAAATCGCAGGAAGTTCTCTTCACAGCCGCCGTGGGTAGCAGTGTACATAACAATACATAACACGTATACATGTAAAATGTGTCATTCATCTATCTACTTATCTTACTTCATTCATGAAGTAATCCAATTATTCTATAGAATTGTGTCAGTTTCAAGTATCATGGAGTCATTGCACCAAAGCTACAGCTGGAGTGTAAAGACTTCCCCCAGGGCCCAGGTTTTGTGGAACTTGTGAGAGGCTCTTCCTTTCCTTGAGGACTGCGAAATCCTGATCAGTCACCAATATTCCTGCTACATCTTAAGTGAACGTGGCAACAGTTGCTGATTTTCCTAAAGCTGGAGAAACTATGCCAATTCCTCTCATATCAATGGATCGGTTCAAATTTCATGGGATAAACCATGGTTTCTTGTAGATGTTCCCCTTAATTGAACCAACCCATGACACCCAAAAATATCCGATTGAAAAATGTAAAAATGTGACACTTCACCTCATCTTCCAAACATAAAACGAGCTTGCCACAGCAGGCCGCCCACTGGGCCCACCCTCAGATTGCAGTGACCTGCAGAGAACCAACCAGCCGGACCCGGTGGCATTGGTTGGTCTCACATGGGTCAAAAATAGGGCACCCGGCACCCCAAAGTCCACTAGTTAGAGATCAGTGTCCCCATGAACATTGCCATTTTGGATGTGCACCTCATTTTCAGACAAACCCACACGGGCTCCAATAACTCTGGCTTGAGATCTTGCCCGAATGCGTAACATACAACACGACTTTCGGGCGGTCAAGCGCCCATGTAAAATCAGTTTGATACTTTGGACTGATCATTTCGAGGAGTTGAGAACCATGAAAATCATGAAAATCAACACATTCACGTTTTTTTCCAATGGAATCCTCCATTTTTTGGAGGATTTCCCAGCTTTCCATGTTTGATTCCCAAAGGGTCCTTACAGATTTCAAGGCCCTGACAGGTCCGACACATGCTAACCCAATTATAAATCATCCAATTAATATGTATATATCTATGTATGATGCAAAAAAATATTTCCCCACATATGTTCAAAAAACAATTAATATCACAATTATATATATGATAGATATATAATCCGTTTGTTATGTTATCCATTTGTTAACACATACATACTGTGGATGGTTGCGAAATCCTGCACCAACTTGGATGCTTCATCAACCCTATAAATAATGTGATGTTTACCATCTATCAACTGGTGCAGGATTCCTTCCATCCACAATATATATATAATATGTATGTATAGATATATATATATAGAGATAGATATAGATATAGACATAGATATAGATATAGATATGAACATTGATATAGATATGTCCCAATTATAGATAGAGTATATATAATCCATTTATTATGATATGTATGTATATATATATATATCATCTTATGTTATCCATTTGTTAATAAACATGCACATATATATATACCCTAGGATTCCAACCACCTGTGAAACAAAGGGGTTTAGTAGAACCCCCTTTGTTTGTTAGGCCCAAAATACTATTCTAGCGAGTGGTTCATTTTCTTGTGTGCTCACCCTTTTTGCTTTGGTCGAGTAAATGCCATTTTTCAGACTGGTAGAGCTGAAGTGATTCACAGGGGAGCAAAGAACAAAGATATTCTTCAAGACTCCACTTGCTCTTTCACGGGCGGATAAAGAGCAAATGTCGAAAAGTAAGAGTGAAAGCAGCAAAGACTTCAGAAAACATTCAAATATTTGATTGAACAGCAACTTGAGAGTTCTGAAAGCATGCAAACTACTAACAGGAGTACCCCCAATTCAAAAATCTGTTGCTTCCAGACACAGACATGTAGGCATCATCAATTTATTCTGTTGTGGATTTTGGATGGTGGGAATGGAATGTCAACACCCTCTAGTTGGAAGTACTGATTAGATGCAAGACTTGCACTGTATAAACAAAGCTATTAACAACAAGTTTGGACCTTGCAATGTTGCGAAACATGCCGCAACGCACTGTGCGCCAGATTGTGTCACACGCGAGCACCTTATGCAAATATGTTCTTCTACTAACAATGCAATTGCCACATCTTCTCGCTTGCTCTGTGCATGTTGCTTTGCTCGAGGTTACTGTACTGAGACAGGAGTTGAGACCTGCGACCTCTTTAGCAATGACACTGTGCTCCAAACAACAATATTTGACCTGCTGTATTTCATGTGAATGTGTCAATTCTTGGCTTCATGTGGCTCAGAACTTGCCATAAATTTGCTGTCACAAACAAACTTGGTCAAACATATCCATATATACAAGGTCAGCCAATCATGTGTGTGTGATTTGTTGAATTTGTTCTGTCTTCCCTCTCTCTCTCTCTCTTTGTGGGCCATATTTCAAACAATACTATATACTATAAACAGTGGCAAGAAGAGCAAAACAAACAAATCAGAACATCAGGCAAACAATATGCCCATTCGTCAAATGTTTCTTTGCATCCCAACACCCATTCAATTAATGAAACAATTGGCTAGTTCAGAGATGATGTGATATGTTTTGTCAGGAGACAACATCTCTCCTACTTACAATGCACGAAGCCTGATAGAGAGGGCCTACTGTAACCGTTTTTGTCACACAATTTCAGCTGGTCTAGGAGTCCAGCAGCGCTTGCATTTTGTTGATCAAAGTTCAAAGATGTTGAATGTATTCTCTGCGTACGTCTTGTTTTTTTCTTTGCTTGCCTTGCTGGTAGATGCAGCGGATTCTTTAAAAAATGGTTGAAGGCATAGAAAGTGTGCAAGCACCCATCAGGTAGATTTGGGGCCATCTTGCATTATGATATACACACATATACATGCACTTCAAAGTGGATTGAATTGTCGGTTGTGCAGACGCAGACTTCCCTCCCGAAACAAAACTATGCTATGAATATGTACGTGTACATTTGGGCTTCTATGTTTGCTCTCCTAGCTCTACTGGAATTTGTTCTTTAGGTATGGATCCAGCAATGAATTTGCCAAACTCTTACACCAGCCACATTCTTAGCATAGAAATCCAGAATTGTGAAACCGAAGTCGCAACTGCACTGACAAAAATATGCCCGTTTTGGGGTAATGGGGGTTCACGCCATTTAATGGGGGTTCACGCCAAAAAAAGGGGGTTCACGCAAGTTTCACGCAAGTTTCACGCTGTTGGCTTTTTAGGTGTGCACACTGTATATCTGAAGGCTTCATTGCAGTGCTGGACAACACTTGCAAGAAATTTGACAGTATCATCAATTGCTGCTTTGGATGTTTTTTTTTGGTATAGCAATTGAATACTGGCCTATTTTTGCTACCCTACTGACACATACCGTTTCTTTCTTCCATTATCCTTGCCGATTAAACATCGATCAATGTTTTCTGTTGGCAGCTGCCTAGCTGCAAGTCTTTGGGCAGAGACGAAAACAACAAAAAAAAAGCAGCATCCCAAAAGCACATGTGCAGGCCAGGTTGGGTTTCAAAAGTCAATCTCGAAGAGGCATTCTGCCGTGGTATCTAAGGGTAAACCGACAAATGAGCACAAACAACAACCTAGAGAAAGAGACAAGGTCAAGAGTGGCCACTATCCAATTTGCACAGAAGGTGGTGAATACTGAAACTTACTATTGCAAGATGAGGCATCATGATAGGATACCCCATAGAGAACAACACACTAAGAGCCACACACACATTAAGAGCAAAGAGATCCCACGAAGACATGTGACTGGATACGTGATATTGTTTGCTACAATATGTATGCTATTCATACATGTGTATATTCTCGAAAATGAAAAGTCGGTGGAAAATCAAAAGTCGGCCCCAGAACTCAAAAGATAAGGCGCAGATTGCTTTAGAGAAAACTTCATTCCTACAACACCTCCAAACCAACTCAGTACAACCAAGTTCGACTCATTGAGCCTGTTGCATCCTATTGCCACATCACTGAACAACAACATAGACGGCCTACAGTTTTGAAACTGCAGCCTCAATATGGGTTTATCATCAGTAATTATAATTGACTGCGCTTTGGCTCAGGATATCTCTTGATGATTGTCACAAACAACAAGTTTGGAGTCATGTTGGTTTTGTGCGTCCATGGTTTGCAAGTACCAGCAGAATCGTTGTGATATTTGATGTTTACACCACTCAACTTCCGTGCAAAAGAAAAAGGTTGAAAGCTCTGGGCCTCAACATGCCGCTCCACATACACGCATCAAACAGAAACAAAACCATGCTACTAGTATTGCCTGACAAAAAAAAAATGTTTGGATGATCTTTAGATGTTTCTGACCCTTTTCGTGTTCGTCCTGCTGGGCCCCCATTGGCTTATTTTACAACAAATCCAACCATACTGGCTGTTTGTCGGCAAATTGCCACCAATAGTTTAAGTTTACTTCGGTTTCAAAGTTTAGCTGTTCAAGTTCAAAGTTAAGTTGAAACCATTGCGCGGCAGGCTAAATAGGGCTTTGTCGTCACGAATCTGATTTTTTTTTTGGCATTATTGGGGCAAAAATTCAACTCTTCAATGAGCTTTTGGAGCTCCATGGAAATCACACGCAAAGCTTCCAAAATGTTCTGTGTGAACATGGCAGTCAGAAAAGATCGACTTATAAAACGCTCCCACTGGAGTCCCCACAAATGGATCAGTACTGCTGCGGTCGACTACATCGTTTTTTTGCTCCTAGAGGTGTGCGGGTTCTTAAATACTACCAGCGCCAATGAACAAACAATAAAGTGCAAACAAAGGGGGTTCTATAACCACCTTTCTTTCAAAGGTCGTGGACCCCCAGGGTATATATAATCATCACCATCATCATCACCATCATCATCATCCCAATGTGCCCATCTCCCGTTCGAACATCTTCTGGCCTTCACTGCTCCGCGGAGCGACGCGTCACATCTTGTTGACCTCCTTGGAGATTCTTTCACTGCTCCGCGCGGCTTGGCCTGATCAGAAGACCGGCCCGTAAAATTTAAAAAAAAACGGGCCATGAGTTCTTCCGGCTTCTACTAGCTTTGATACATAGGCATATGACATATAAATATATATATATAATTATATATATTATATATATAATAAATAAGAACGTGTATATTGAAAGAAACAAATGAGAAAAAACAAATAAACAATACACATTGTAAAACAACTAAGATATATGATATATACATATATAATATACACATATCAGGGATCATCATGGATTATAAATTGTTATCGATCCAAATGGCATCCCAAAGGATGTAGTAACCTAGACTCACAAGATCTAAGCCACAAGATAGGTTTCAGGTCGGTCTTTGATGGGCATTGATCAAACACATGATTTGGAGGGAAACACGCTGGCTGAATTAAACGTCTTCAGCAAGCTGAGTTGGCTGCACAGTCATTTTGGCCAAACTGCCACCTATCCATCCATGAAGCCTCTTTGGACTCGGCTGGTTGGCCAACGAGATAGACTTACCACTTTGATCATTGTGGTCACAAACAAAAGCATCAATATGTCCAAAGAGACAACGTTTTTTAGTCGGTGAATATGTTAGTTAATGAGTTGATGTTGTTTCTCCTCTCTCTCTCTCTTTCCCTTCTTGTGCAAGAATAGGCATATATACACTATACTATACACTAATTACACACCTGAACCTGAATCTCAAAACTATACTGGGCACGTATATATATATATTGTTTTTATTTTGTCTATTTATTTATTCAGTTGTCTAATATATCAACATGCATCTCATATAAGCACCATGTCGGTGCTTAAGCCGACATAAACACAACCCGCCACCCGCGACCGCCTTGAGTTGGCATCGTCACTCTTTGCCTCGCAGCGATGGTCCAAAATGGCTTCCTTCAATGGATTTGATCATATTTGGGTTTGTCTGAAAATAGTGTACCCCTACACCCAATGGTTAATGATCATTATCCCTACTAAATGGCTATAATTGGGGGTATACCCCATTTTCAGACATACCCATTTGAAATCAAAGGCTCCCCAGATTCATGGACTGTTAGACCTCAAATTATCATAAAATTATGTTATTCATGGACGGATATTAACGGATTATGTTATTCAATGGATTGGTTTGATGTGAACCTGCTGGAAATCATGGCTGTTGCATTGAAAAAAGTGGAGGTTTTGCGCCAATCGGGTCGCAAAACCAGCCAGATCTAAGGGGACACCGGGGTGTCCTTTTATGGATGCTTTACCATTGCAATTGTTAATTTGCAATTTGCAATTGTTAAGTCGCCAAAGTTTCGCCGTATACATCAGTCTGATTCGGTGTTACAAAAACAAAATAAGGATACCCTCTGGTAAACTAACATAGCTATTGAACATGGTGATTTATAGTTGATTTTCCAATTGAAAATTGTGATTTTCTATAGCTATGTTAAATTACCAGAGGGTACAATAGGGGTATCACTGACTGTGACAATATACAAGTAGCTGTTGATGAGAAAATGATGATGAACCAATGGATTTTGGGATACAAAATACCTGTGGAGAAAGCATTGAACCTTAAGGTGGGCTGCTCAGAAACCAAACCAGGATCTATCCAACAGAAACCAGGCGCACGTTTACAAAAATGATTGACCTGAGCCTGAAAAAACATCCCTAATCTCAATGGATCGGCCTCAGGGACATCTGGAAACCATTGTCTTTCCCATGAAATTTATTGAAATATGATAAATATGGTAATTATATGTAATTATAAACAAGAGGAGCTTCAACAGCAAATGTTCCCCTCAAACAGCCCAATAATGATAGTGGAGGCCCGGAGTCCCCAGCATCCCCCAGCACATCTGCAGCTCAGAGACGGCCGTTTGGCTTCAGGGTCGGTTTCAATCTTGGCGAGGAGCCGGTGGTATGGCCTCAGCTTCAATGGATCCTGGGAGGCAAACATGCAAAGGTTGCACAGGAAGGAGTTTGCTGAATAGGTAAGTTGCAAGTTCGTTTAGAACTAGGCCAACTCTTGGGTTTATGGGAGATGAGATATACTATATAGGGATCTAGGGGATACATACTTAAATGGGCTTATACCATCTTATACCGAGTTCTCCCTACACAGTTTTGGCATTCAATCCAGAGAAGAGCGTTCACGACTGATTCGGACGATTCTTTGGCCATATTTTCTGATGCCATTTGATTTCCTCAAATATCAAGTTTCCATGCCTCTTTTCCATATGTATATGACGGTATATGGTTCTGAGCAGTCGCGACACCAGGCAGTGCTCAAATAGATCTAGCTCGGGCTACAAAGAAAAAGTGAAGCATCACATCTTCCGTTCTTCTGGATCTTTGCAACTGCGCTCTTTTAGTTGAGATCAAACACTTGCATTTTCTGATTTAATTATATATACATGTTTCAAGTCAAAAGTTTGGCAAAGCTTGCAAACCTGAACTGCTCAGCTGTACTGATCACTGTCCATCCATTATCTTGGCTAACTTTAGAGCCCTCCAGCTAGATCTGCTGGACCTTGCGTTCCCCACAAAAACTCATGTTCAACTAGCTTGAATAAGGGGCTTGCATAGATTCCCCAGATGCAGGTCCGCTCATTAAGCAAAAGAACAACAACTCAACAACAAAAGAACAAAACAAGTCACGGTCTCAACAATTCTCAAGAAAAACCAAGGTTGCCCACTTTACCGTATGGAGGTTTCCATGGTCATGGGAGGGTACCCCCGAATCATCCATTTTATCTTCGGCTTTTCCATGAAACATCAAGCTATTGGGGTACCCCCACCATCACCTCGACAGGGCCAAGCAGCATAAGTCCCAACATCCTCAAGCGCTTGATGTAACGAGTCGCCCTCCTGAGCCCGCTGTTTCGGATTAGAAAACTCCAGGGTGGTGTATAGCAACTATGATTTTGGCTGAAAATCTGGGACTTTACACGCACAAACTGTCTATGTAGGATTTGCTTGATGTGTTCAATTTTTGTGTTAAATCATGACTTTTCTTATTGAACTACTTGGAGGTACCAGTTTCAGACAAAACCATATCACCATACAGCAACTTATGAAGTGGAACTGCACGCCCGACAAATCAAGGTTTCTGCCAGTTTCTGCTTGGTCATATAGCTTTAAACGAAACATTGACGGGAGATTAAAGCATCTCACTCACACAGCGTCTCCAAATTATCTCGCCAGCCAATTCTGTGGATCTGGCATGAAAAACACATCTCAATGGTCAACGATTGAGCCAGGGGCATTCTATGTTTAGATGTATGAATAAATTGCCATAGACCCTAGACCCGACTGGTAAAGCGTAAATCCATGTAAATCCAATCTCTTCCTCTCCATCATCAGGATCTCTGGGGCTTGGGTACTTATGAAAGCCAGGTGCCACGACCGGTCTCTTGGATTCTGTTAATGACCGGATCTTTAACGATTGCATACGATTACGTCGAATTATGGAGGGACCTCTCGGGCACATCTGACATCTTTGGATGACTCATCGTATCCAAGATAAACCAGTCTCCTGGGGTCCTGGACTCTAAGCCCTAACTCTCTCCGGACAGTTGATAAAAAATGATTCAATGTGGTCCGATAAATTCACTCATCGGTGGACTTTGGGGTTGCACACCCGCCTGTAATATTGAGAAATTTAGATACATTGATCTGACTGGTCGCTGCAACACTGCAACACCCCTGAAAAACACATTATTCATTGGGAATGGCTACAAGTATTCCAATATACTCCAAGTATGGGCATGGAAACATACAGCTCATATTTGAGGGCACCAATCTTTGATACATTGAATGTGGCAAACCCAATCATACACTCGTTCTTTATTGGTGGCCCTGGCGGATTCTCTTCCCCACATGACATGATAAAGGTATGCAGCTTAGAGAGGGTTGGGCGGCCTTGGGTTTGCCCCCTGGAAAATCATCACCACCAAACATCTGATGGTGATGTTGTAACCTCGCCAAAAAAACAGGACATTTACACATCCCTGGTGTGTTACAATGGCAAACCATACCCAACTTCCCAACTTGTTACCGTTTTAGCATGCTACAAACTGTACCCCAAAAGAAGGGGGTTGTTGAATTGTTTTCCCCATTCTTTCCCCCGTGAATTTAACACAGCTATGGAAATTCCAACATGTTGAAAATTGTTGGAAATATAGGGGTGCATAATAGTGTAGATAAAACAGTGCATCTATATAGTCTGTATGTGTATGTATATATATATATCATGAAACCAAATGGGCCATTTTCAATAGCAAACGGTTCCATTACCAAATGGTACGGAAAGGGCCCCCATACTTGGCTAAGTTGATTTATAACTAGGTTAACGTTGGGGTTTACAGGGGGGAACATCTATAGTTAGATGGGGTTATAAACCAACTTATACAGTAACTAGGGGGCCCCTTCCTGACAGTATGTGGGTTTGTTTTAAAATAGGGTACCATTGCTTAATCATCATTTTCGAGATCAAAAGTGTAGGGCATATCCATGCATATACACAATTTTCAGGTACACCCATGTCTAATTTGTTGGGCTTGATAATCCCCTATGCTTCAACTGGTTTCACCACATCAGGACCGCCGCCCAAGTTGCTTGTGGTCCGCCATTCGCAGCTTCGTCAGGACCTGATTAGTTTTTATGTTTCTTGTGATCGCGGAAAGCAGTGGAAGGACTGAGGAAAAACATGGATTCTTTTGGTATGTCAATGGTTTTTTCCATTACTTTTAATGGATGTTAATGGATTTATAATGGAATTTATTGGCAGTTAATGGGGTTTAGATGGAAAAGCCCATGGTCAATTTGTATGGGATAGTCATGGGGAATGATCATCCCATGCCATGGAATATATGGCCCGGGAACCAAAAACAAAGGTTCTGTAGAAGGATTATGAAGGATTGTGGATACCCTCCGGCAATCACATATAGCAACTGGAAATCCCCTAAAAATTACTATCTAAATGGTAAAATCATCTATAAATGAAGGATTTTCCATTGCTGTTTGATTACCGGATGGTAGTTCATTTATCAAATAGCCAGGAAGCAAGCAACATGGAACCAAACAGGAACTGGATGTAGCCAAACAAAACCGTCCAAGGCGTCCAGAAGCCCATGGTGGAGTAGCAGTGCTGGGCACTGGGCACTTGAGAGTTCCATAAATGCTTTTTGTGATGGACACTTTCTATCAGAAACCCCAAGAATGATGGTAAGATTATGGGAATCCCGTGGTCCCAGCATCAAAGATCCCCCTAAATTCTATGGATGATGGACATTGATGGACATGTTCAGGCTTCAAAGCTTCCGGATATGACACCTTCCGATGAATGTTTCCTGAGCTCCACTGGAGATCTAGATCCCGTTGATGCCAGCAATGGCCATCTGTTAGTTGGCAAATTCACCTACATATTAGCACCGAGAAATAAACAACTGTATGTAGGTATGCGCCATACATGGATAGATGCACCCACAAGATGCCAAAGGATTGACGCCCTTTTCCAAGCATGATTTTTAAGGTTTCCACTGGGCGTCTGGGAGGATGCAACCGAGATGCTCTGGGTTTCAAGCGACCACTGGCGAAGGTGTATTCTTTCAACCTCGGAGAACGACTCATCACCCAAAAAATAGGCACCTGAATTGGTGCGTATTTACAACCGTTAATTCCATGGTGAAAATTATGGCTTGATGTTCCATCTATCATTGGGGTCATCTGGGATCTGGAACCCAGCTTGGTGAACACCTCCAACGACCTCCACTAGCGACCCGGGCGCCACGATCTTCTTGGTTCCATTACTATAAATATTAGAGGAGATACTGTGGATGGACAAAATTCATCGAAATTCTGCACCAGCGAGGAACTATTGGGATTCCTATGAAACGCTCTGGGATTATACTGGGATAAGTCTTCTAATACGAAGCCACCTTGTAGTCCGATCGCAACCTCATGAGAAGCCAAACGTAGTTCCATCCTGTAGCACCTCAATAATAACGAGTAGCATACTTCATCTTAGACATGTTCACGCCATTTACAGTATATTAACGTGCCAAGTCTGCTGCTTTTTCGGATTTAACACAGCCCCTTGACTAGCAATTGTTTGATTTCTTGGTGTAAATCCAAGAGTCAAACAGATTTTCCTTGTTTCCATTTTAAAACACTGAACAAAATGCTGCGGCATTGGGTTTAACAACTCTGCTGGTGGATATTCTCACCCCATTTCGCCTTAGGATGCCTCCTGCCGGAGCCTCACAAGCTCCAAGTGACGAAGTGATGTTCATCCAATTTCCACCAAGCCGCTCCTGCCGAAGCGCACCCAGCAAAAAAAAAACATTCCCCCAGTGCAAACAACCCCCCAGAAACCATAGTTTTTCGTGGGGATTTATATAAAGATAATTATTCGGCACCATGTTAGGGAATGTTTAATACAGGCATTCTGGTGGTTACTGTAACTGTAACACTATATACTGTAACCCAGTGAAAAACCATGATAGACCCACGATTGCTGCTTATCTGTCATGTGCCAAACTTGCAAGCCTCCGGGCAAAAACATCGCCGACTTCTCAAAAATGGGAGGTGTGAAATTGTGTAAACTATCCCCCATCGGAGATTGTTCATTGGGTTCAAGTGTGAAAAACAATGCAATAAACCGCCTGTTTTGGGGCATGGTTTGAATGATTTTAATAGCTCGAAAATGCTCAAAAAATGATGGTTGGAAAATAGGTTAAATGTGGTCTAATTTATTGTGCATCGGCCTTTACAAAATGTACAAACTGGAAGGATATTGGGATTCCCGGGCGTGTCTATACTTGCGCTGCCCACTTCACGCCTCAATCCACATGTTCTTGCCACCAATCTTCCAGCCATCCTCATAGTAAGGCTTGCGCACCTCAGTGATGTAGTCATCGCCATGGCAATCCCTGCCATTCCAAGTAATTAAACCATGCTTGAGAGCCAGCAAAATTTGACGCATCAATATATTATAAGGAAAAGTGCATGTTCCTCAATTTCTCAGTTGTCGAGCTGTCCTATTGACAACTTTCTTCATCAGCAATTCATCCACGGCCGCTGTCATACCGTTGCTTGGCTTTCCAACGTACTTGGAATTCATGGCCGTCAACGCCTCCGAATGTGGAGCCACAGGCTCCATCCTTCCATCTGTCAACCTCAGGTGCCAACGAGGATTGCTATTGTTGAATGATGTCTTATGATTCCATGTGACTCCATTCAACAATCATAGATCATAGAGTCCATGCAACAATAATAGAATCATATAGATGCTATTCAACATTGGACATATTTGGACATTGTCAACGATAGCATGTTGCAGCATTTCTGCTCACATACCTCCGGTAATTTAACATGGCTATTGAAAATGGCTGTTTAGTTCATTGATTTACCTATTAAAATGATGATGTTTGATAGCTTTGTTAGTTTACCGGAGGGTAAATCCCCTGGTTCATCATTATATAAAACCTCCATATATTTATAGATTATAGTGAATGTCCAATCAAAAACCAAACTCAAACTTCAATCCTCATTAATCCGAATATTAATCCTCAAGTGGATGTCCAGTAAAATCTCCATCATTTAATCCTCATTACCCTCTGGTGAACTAACATAGCAATGGAAAATCACCATTTTTCATGGGAAAATCCACTATTTCTATGGCCATTTTCCATAGCTTTTTGTATGTTCACCAGAGGGTAAGACTTCAAGATCTGCCAGGAGACACTGAGGCCGAGCTCAACGACCCTGAGGCCTTTGTCACCTGGCAATTTTTTCCGGAATCATCCCGGTGAATCCTCGGAGAAAAGACTTCACCGACCTCGCTTGATGTCGTGAAAAATTAATGGGATGCATATGGATATACATATATACATGTATAATATATATATATATATACATGTGTATATATATATATATGTATGTATTTTCAATTATATATATATATATATTCCTAATTATTCCTATATATGCTCCGATGATAGCAACGAAATGCAACGCATATATCGAGTGTGACAGTATGTGACAGTATCCGTATGGGTCCATTGATACCAAAAGACTAAAGGATGAAACTAACCATCCAAGATTGACCTACATAGTGATAATCTACTGTGGATGGTTGCGAATTCCTACATCACCAACCGGATGGTTTTTCAGACCTATAAACAATGGGATGTTTACCACCTATCAACTGGTGCAGGATTTCTTCCAACCATGTTTCGTGCACCTGGCGGCTGGCGACTTGCGGCAGTGCGAAGTCTGATGGCATGCTGAGCCGCCAATGCCTGCGCAGCGGGTTTTTCAGACATATAGCTTGTTTTACCACCGGGATTTAACCATCAAAAATGGTGGTTTAACCATCAACAATTGTGATTTAAGCATCAATAATGGTGATTTCATTAACAAACATGGGGATTTAAGCATCAAAACTCGTGATTTTATCAACTGATTTGATGTTGTATTCCACCAATTTATGGTATAATTGGGGATGGTTTATTGCTTTACTCAGTGGAATTAATTAATGGATACAGGGTCCCAGGGTGGTGCCCCAAATGCCCCAAATCGGAATCGCTAAGTTGCTGCCAAGTCCAATGAGGCCTGGGTTTATGGAGGTAATATCATATTATATCATGTTATATCATGTTATATCATGTTATATCATGTTATATCATGTTATATCATGTTATATCATGTTATATCATGTTATATCATGTTATATCATGTTGTAGCATGTTATATCATGTTATATCATGTTATATCATGTTATATCATGTTATAGCATGTTATATCATGTTATATCATGTTATATCATGTTATATCATGTTATATCATGTTATATCATGTTATATCATGTTATAGCATGTTATATCATGTTATATCATGTTATATCATGTTATATGTTATCATGTTATATCATGTTATATCATGTTATATCATGTTATATCATGTTATATCATGTTATATCATGTTATATCATGTTATATCATGTTATATCATGTTATATGTTATATCATGTTATATCATGTTATATCATGTTATATCATGTTATATCATGTTATATCATGTTATATCATGTTATATCATGTTATATCATGTTATATCATGTTATATCATGTTATAGCATGTTATATCATGTTATATCATGTTATATCATGTTATATCATGTTATATCATGTTATATCATGTTATATCATGTTATATCATGTTATAGCATGTTATATCATGTTATATCATGTTATATCATGTTATAGCATGGTATATCATGTTATATCATGTTATATCATGTTATATCATGTTATATCATGTTATAGCATGTTATATCATGTTATATCACGTTATATCATGTTATATCATGTTATATCATGTTATATCATGTTATAGCATGTTATATCATGTTATATCATGTTATATCATGTTATATCATGTTATAGCATGTTATATCATGTTATATCATGTTATATCGAACTGGTTCATGGGGGGTAACAACCAACAAACATACAGTAAATGGAGGGTTCCAGCCTGTGCCACCGGAGAGTAGCTACGCTGGGATCATCCAGCGCAGGACTTTGGAAAAAGACATATATCCGCTATGGAAATTTCAATAATGGCTATGGAACATCACCATTTTAGAATATTTTAGATAGGAAAAATCATCTATCAGGTTTCTAAAATATACATGGCCATATCAAATCACCAAAAACATCCAAAAACATCCAAAAACAATTACTGTCATGGTATACAAGCATTTCAGGTATCATGTTTTATCATTTGTTTATCGTTTTTTTTCTTTTTTTCATTTTTTGCATCATTTTTTTAATCATTTTACATCATGTTTGCTTCCAGTGGTGCAAAAATTTTCCAAGAAATGGAAAATTACAATTTTCCTCAAGTTTTTTTCATTTTTTTGTCATTTTTTTTTTGCTTCCAGTGGTGGAATTGATGAAAAATGATAAAACATGATGAAAAATGATTAAAAAAAATGATAAAAAATAATGAAAAAAACATGAAAAACAACTCGAGGAAAATTGCAATTTTCCAAAAAATGAAAAATTGCAATTTTCCTCGAGTTTTTTTCATTTTTTTTAATTTTATTTTCATTTTTTTTTTCATTGTTTATCATTTTTCATCATTTTTGCTTCCAGTGGTGCAAAAATTTTGCAAGAAAAGGAAAATTACAATTTTCCTCAAGTTTTTTTCATTTTTTTGTCATTTTTTTCATTGTTTTTGTCATTTTTTTTAAATTTTTGCTTCCAGTGGTGGAATTGATGAAAAATGATAAAAAATGATGAAAACTGATTAAAAAAAAAAAATGATAAAAAAATGAAACTAAAATGAAAAAAAAAACGAGGAAAATTGCAATTTTCCAAAAAAATAAAAAATTGCAATTTTCCTCGAGTTTTTTTTCCTTTTTTTCTCATTTTTTTTTCATTGTTTTTATCATTTGTTTATCATTTTTCATCATTTTTGCTTCCAGTGGTGCAATTTTTTTCCAAGAAATGGAACATTACAATGTTCCTCGATTTTTTTTCATGTTTTTTATCATTGTTTTCATTTTTTTTATCATGTCTTTATCATTTTTGCTTCCAGTGGTGGAATTGATGAAAAATGATAAAAAATGATGAAAAATGATCAAAAAAATGATAAAAACATGATAAACAAATTATTAAAAAAATGAAAAAAATGAAAAAAATAACGAGGAAAATTGCAATTTTCCAAAAAATGAAAAATTGCAATTTTCCTTGAGTTTTTTCATTTTTTTCATTTTTTAATCATGTTTTTTTCATTTGTTTAATCATTTTTTTCATTGTTTTTTCATTTTTTCATTTTTTTATCATGTTTTTATCATTTGTTTATCATTTTTTTAAATCATTTTTGCTTCCAGTGGTGGAATTGATGCAACATGATAAAAAATGATGAAAATGATAAAAAAATGAAAAAAATGATAAAAAAAATAAAAAAAAACGAGGAAAATTGTAATGTTCCATTTCTTGGATTTTTTTTGCACCACTGGAAGCAAAAATGATGTAAAATGATTAAAAAAAATGATACAAAAAATGAAAAAATGAAAAACATGATAAAAATATGATTAAAAAAGTGATAAAAAAATGATACCTGAAATGATAAAAAAAATGAAGATGATAAAATAAATGATAAAAAAATGATGAATGTAATGATAACCAAAATGATAAAAAAAATAAAAAAAAAACTATTTTGACCTGGCCCAGTCTGTGGCTGCAAGTTTTTCATAATATTATTCATCATCCTGAATGGCGAGTGTAACCTTGGAATACAGTTTGACTTTGACATCTTTGGGCCCCAAAAATGCGCATATCTTTGGCATCTTTGGGATCTTGATATATCTTGATGGTCTTGTAAAAAATTCTGTCTGGCGTTTTTCTGTGTGGTCAGGATGAATTAAGAACTCCAGGTGCAGGACTCAGATGACTCAGTCCCGGACAGCATTGACAGGGCCACAGCCAGGCAAACCAAACCGGCGCGGCGGTGGGCGAGCCTTGGCCGGAGCTGGGGTGATGGCTTGATTTCTCAGGGAAAAGTGGGCAAAACGCCACAAAGACATGGAACAAACAACCAAGGAATCAAGTTTCCAAAGAACTACAGAACTGTTTCGTGTAAACTAAATCCTGAAAACTATAATTCTGTCACAGATCTGATACATTTTGCTGGATTGATCGTGGTGTGGCCTACCAAAAAAACAAGGACGTAGCACAACCATGGTGCGATTGCCGAGTCACGTCATGGTGACCGAGGTCGATCCTAGGCCCTCCACAAGTTGGCTTGAGCCGAAACCCATTGCAACCGTCGCTGGCCCATGGATCATTCCCCCATTCCCTACGCAGCAGTAAGACAAGCAAAGAAGAAAGAACCGGTTTGCCTTGGTTTGCCCTTTACAATCCTTTACAATTGTGTTGGTCTTCCTATGATTGGTGAATTTTGCAATTTTTTTGGCATGAGATCCTGACGGAGTCAATGACTTGCTGCAACTCCTGCGTCCGTGTCAGGGCCATGGTGCCAGGGACCCTAACTCCATTGCATGAAGGCTGAAAGAAAGCAACCTGCTGGACCATGGTCAGCATATGTCTGCATCAAAATCATGGAAAGTTCATGCATCAAAAGTTGCCATCATTCCCAACCCTAAAGTCCGCCACTTTAGGGGTGATTCCGAAAACTCAGCAACACTTACGTTGAGGTTGGCCACAGGATGCCAGAGGAACGGCTTTGATTTGCTATCATTCATGAGGTGAAACAGGGACTCAAATGAGGTAAAAAAAACAACAACGACAACAACAACCTGAAAGTTCTTGCAGCTGGACAAACGCCGGTTGATCTCCACCTTCGCGCATGGAGATGGCTGGTGAATTCACAGTTGTCAATTGGAAGGATCTGAGGGCTGGAACCCAGGATACCCTGTGGTCTACCACCGTTTTAACTGTTAAAATGTTGCACCAAGAAGTTTGCAAACTCCAAAGGTGAAGGTTTGTCAAAGTGCTCCAATATGTTTGATGTCATGTTGATACATGTGCATCATGTTTTACATATGATATACAATATATTAACTATATATATATGATATATGATAAGTGAAAATTATATGTGATACATGATAAATGAGAAATTATGTATGATACATGGCCTATGGTATGATATATATATATATATGCGTAACTATACCTGGTACACCGAATCTATATACATATTAGAACATATATATATATATACAGTATATATATATATGTGTGTGTGTGTGTCAAATGGTATGATTCTTAACATAGGGTGCAAATCCACTGACATTGCTTTCTTTTCTTTTCAGGACATGATATCCAGGTGGGCTGTGGGTCCTTCCAACCAAGTTTACAGCTGCCCCAGTGCTGCGGGCACTTCGTCATCCTTGTTGCCATCATGTTGGAGGATTGATTGAAACCATCACTAACTTTCAAGTTTCAGAAGTCCTCAACTTTTATTACTTCACATTTGTTTTTTCTCTCTCTCTCTCTCTCTGCTTGTATTTAAATTATATTAACTATATTATATTCCTTTATATTAGGTTATATACATATATATCTTAATTATACCATATTAAAAAATATTGTATATTACATTATATTTTATTAGATTATATTATATCATAGGTTATTTTTTTTGATATTATATTATATTATATTATATTATATGACGTCTTTTATACTACAATATATTATATGTGGGTTTGCCTAAACACTAAATTCACTGGTTAATCTTTATCTTCCCCATTTTCTTCATGATTCATGGCGGTTTTTCGTGGCAACCACCCTAAACCCCCCCGACTGGATGCCCTACATGTCTGGTGGCAGCACCCAGCCAGCTCATCGAGACACCTGCGAGAATCTGCAGGAAAGCATGGCTGCTCTACCTTGCAAAATAGGGTTTTCCATGGTTTTCCTACCCCCTTTCCCTCAGACTTAGACCAAGTCTAGGAATGATGGATAATGATGGAAACTACCCTTTCTTTCACCTGACAAATGGGATTGGGAACTGGAATTTGACCACAATTGCTAGATGAAAAAAACTTGACGGTGACTTATATACTTGGAGTTGGAAACTGGTGAATCAAAGCATACATATATATATATATTGGAGTGATCGCGGTATACTGTGGTTACTTTGAGTTTCGACTTACACGTATATGATTGAATTTCGAACTTGCTGGGATAATTGGAAAGTTGCTATATGAGCGTTGGTTAGTGAGATCGGCATTTGACAACTGGGATTTGGCAACTGCCATTGTTTTATTTGACTCATGTGGGATTGGATGCTGGAACTTGGTTTAAATTCGCGAGTGAACAATAATAATGCACAATCACACATAGGACTACATGGGATTGGAACATGATTGTTTAAACAAAACAACATTGGCAAGGAACGCTTAGGGGTATGTTATATGATGAAGTCTTGTGGGGGCAAAGAGTCTGGCGTAGAGAGGAAGTACAACCAGTACAATCCAGTGTGGCTACGCCGATCAGCAATCAAAACAACTAGTAACTGGTGATGACAATATGAATCATGTATCTCTCAGAAATGGTTTAAAACAAAAAGGCAGTGAACATCAACCGTGCATATACCATCCAGCAATCAAACGTGGTCTGCTGGAAATTCCACCATTTAGTTCGATGAATTTCCCCGCGTTGCCACGTCTGACACCGGACATCCCATCCAACTCCACCCTGATCTGCGGGGATCGTGCATCATCTTTGTCGCAAAGTCGCGCTTTTTTCGCCCTCAAAGTCGGTGTGGCAACACGTCAGCTATAGGTACTATAGGTAGTACTGAAAAATATGTAACATCATCGTCAAAACTGCTCATACCTTGATGAGCTACATCACATGGTAATGTCGTGGTCCGAGGCGTCACCTCCTGGTGTTGCATCTGATGGGCAACATGTGTGGGCAGTGGGCCAAGGGAACCATTCAGCACCCAAACTTAGTGTCAAACAAGAGAACCAGCAAACATTAAAAATACAAAACATGACTTCATGCATCACCCCCGCACCGGTTGGGAACACTTTGAAATGATTACCATGTGGGATCATGTCGGGATTTCTTAGACATTGAGGAGCCCAAAACCATAGGTTTCTCCAGTGAAAATCGCATTTGGGATGATTTTGGGGTCCCGCCCTTGCCCCACTTCAGTGGATTGGGTCCTTGCAAGGATTCTCAGATTCTGCAGAGTCCTATGCTTCTTCTGGCAGTGGCAGCAAAGCGCTGGGGGTCCCCTGGCGACAGGCCATGGAACATCACCAAATGTGCAAACAAAATAGATAGCTATGTTTCAACAGCCAGAGGAAAACCAAGCATGGTAATTTTACCATGAGTCTAAACTATATATAATATTTATAATAAGAATTATTGCATTTTTCTTTGGGCAAAGCATTGATCCATGGATTGTTTGGTTTTGGCTACATTTACAAGAAACATCAAGAAAACCTATGTTTGTTTTCCAGTAAATGTATGGTAAATGCTGGGCGTTTTCCGTGGCCTGGATCCAGGCCATCCGACGGAAATCCTGGTCAATCTGTTTGCCGTTGTTCACCTCAATCCACAGATGGAACAACAAATGTAAATGGCAAAGAAATGGCAATCCATATTAGATGTAAGGGATTTATCCATGGTTCAACTCATAGTAGCACTGAACAACAGTGTTGTAAATGGCAATGGCAACTTGAATCACAGCAATGTGGAACCAACAAATGTAGATTTTACGTGATTCTTTCAATATTGTCGAGCAACCACCAAAAGGTGATTCTTTCGATATGTTCTGCGATTCTTTCAATATTTTATGTGATCAACCACCAATATTTTATGTGATTCTTTCAATATTATGTGATTCTTTCAATCACCCTTTAACATCCACAACCACCAAAGACGCTAAACCTCTTAAGGTGTAGCTTCCAGTCTGCGGCAATCCTTCACGTTTGACCCGGCGTAGTAGTGAATATTTGTTGAGGATGATTGTGAAAGCGGTGCAGAAGCAACAAAATAGTTGTTTCTTCAAGGATTGTTGTTTCTTCACCCATTTTTCCGGTGCCACAGTCACCGCAAGCAGTGCAGGAAAACCTGGTGATGGCCCTTCCTATCTGGGTGACGGCGGAATATGTCACTGAGAAACATCGCTGATAAGAAATGATAATGGGCCTCTCGGAAAATGGATTATCCTCTGGTAATTTCACATAGCTATTGAAAATGGCCATTTATAGTTGATTTACCCACTAAAAATGGTGATGTTCAACAGCTATGTTAGTTTACCAGAGGGTATCCCCCAAAGTGAAATGACGATAAATCTTCCGATTTCATGGGCACCCTACTGACAAAGAGAAGCCCATGATGTCAATGTTGCTGTTCACCTCACTGACCTGGATTAAGGCCTATTTTTTTGGGTTACCCTCTGGTAACATGGCTTGCCGGAAAATCCACCATTCATTATAATATATATATATGTGTGTGTGATATGCCATGATATTCCCAGCTATAAACCTCCATTTAGTTCGGGATTTTCTAACTAGCCACCTTGGATTACTGGAGGCTAATTCCCCCCAGTCCACTCCCTCCACAAATCGTCGCAGTGGTTTAGCCAGCCAAGAGTCGCAAGCGGCAAACAACTCACAACTGGAGCCACCGCGGGAGTGGCCGGCACAAACCACTCTCCTACGGCCGTGCCGCCGTGCCGTGAAACAAGTCTGTGAAGCCCACTATTGCGACTATTGGCCCAGTGGTCTCATTTAAGACTGTTCTTCTGATTTCAGAATGTTTTAGATTTTTAAGTATCCCATTGTGGAAGGGGTTTGGTATCTCTGTTCCGTTTGTTTCATTCCCAAAATCCTCGTTTGGTCCTACCGGCAGCCAGATCAAACCCTTGGGTATGGGCCTGCATCCAAATCTGAATGCTACCAAACTCAGAACAATAACCCTGAAAATCGCCTAAATTTGCATTTGGGGTCTGAAGTAGATCTGAAGTAGTCTGAAGTTTTGAAAGACAAACTAAAGAGGTCGTGCTTCCATGTGCTTTCCATCTTTGTGGTTCCCAAATTCTGTCCTGCATTGTGGTAATTTGTGAGCGATCTTCTGCCAATTGTGGGTCTGAACACTGGCCACCAAGTAGTCACGATAACCGGAGTGCACGTTTTCCATGCCTCAATCGGCCATGGTACAGCTTCTCTGAAAACCAACTGCTGTGCCCCAAAAAAAGGGTGCAACCTGACCCTGACCACAAGTCGTATCGTCATCCAAATTGAGTTGAATGTTGGGCCCATGATTTTCCATCTCCAGGGCCCCTGGCCGCAAAAGCCGGTTCCATAGTGCTGACTTCGCTTGGCCTCGCAAGAATCGCTGGCCGATCTTCAGCAGTTGATCCACTTTATGCTGACAATGACAATGATAAGTGAAAGTCCACAACCTATGAGACGTGTGTCCATACTTTGTCACATGATGTCACATGTTCAATTAATCCCTTCTTCCTTAAAAATAAATGGGATTGGTGCGGCACTTCCGATTTTTTTTGGTTGGGCACAATTGGATTCTTAATTGTGGTAGTTGAGAATCAATAGGAGAACACTGGTGAAACAATGGGTTCAACCACCTATTAATAAAAATAGATTGCCACCCGTTTTGTTTTTTTATTACGGTCCCATCTCACAAGTTTTATTTTCTATTTTTATCATTAAGGTTTTTATTGAAATATTAGGGGAAAGCTTCGAAATCCAGTTTTTGGCAATATATATAATATTACATAGATTTTAATAAGCGATGTGCTCAAATTTGAAATCGTTTTTTATTTTGATGGTTTCCATTGGAATATTAGGGGAAAGCGTCGAAATCCAATTTTTTGCAGTATTTATATACATGTTTAAAAGGGATTTAAGCAAATTTGAAATCACATTTTATTATTCATGTTTTCATTGGAATATTAGGGGAAAGCTTCGAAATCCAGTTTTTGGCATTATTTTATATAGATTGCAATAAGGGATTTAATCAAAATTGAAGTGAAGTTTTTTAATTTTTATTATTTGGGTTTTCATTGGAAAATTAGGGGCATCCTTATACAACCTAATAAAAATAGATCACCGTGTTTACCATTTGGGGGGGTGGTTGGGGGGGTTTCAGTAATAGCCATAAACGGCATAGAGGATTACAAGTCTGACCCTGTTTTGGGGGACTCCAACTAGTCGACATCAAAATGCAACCTCCGAACGATGGGATTCGTGACATCGCCAACGTGAAAAACGATGCGCCTGGTTGCCGGGGAGGACCATCGCACAATCAAAGGAGACCTGGTCCTGGCGATTTCATGGCATTTCCGTGGCCTTTTCGGTGATGGAGGGTTTCATGAAACAAGAGAGGGCTGAATCAATGGTAGACCTAGTATATGAACATGTGACATGTATGAACATGTATAAACTATATACTATATAGTAGACCTGAGACCTGATAGTTCCACAGTTATCAGAGAGCGGGAGTGATGATCCTCCTGTCATTGAAGAATACCTAGGCTGCCAAACCCTTTTCTATTGCAACATATCTGTTCAAATCTATTCAATACACTTAAATACAGAAAAATACAGCCATGCCATCCACAATGTCAGGCTGGGTTGACATTACACAAGTTTCTCTGAACATAGGATATAGCCCCAAAATATTGTGGAACACCTCATGGCAAACCTTAGAACAGTCTTACTCTACCCTGCGCCCTCAAGAAACAGTACAAGTAGCTGGTAAAGAAATACTTTGTCAACAATTTCAAGCACACAATCACCATAAATCCCCAGTTAAAACCGCAGTTTCCCATCTCCGAGAATCTCCAAAAATTCAAAAAAACAACTCCAAAAATCTTCATACTCCAAACTCTCCAAAAGTCTCAAACAATTTCCCAAAACTCTCCAAAGACTCAATCTCCCATCCAATTTTTCCCCCCATTTCTCCAAAGGCGAGGCGGCCCTGGTCCTGCACCAGCAATGCGGGTTCGCCTTCGTCCTTGAGCACCACACGCTCCACCAACTTCCAGCCCGGCATCTTGGACCTTGGGACGACAGCTGGAGGTGAATTTGGAGATGTATTGAATGATATGATATATACATGCATATTATATATATATACACATATATATATACATAATATATATATATAAATATATATATATAATTATTATATATATATATATCATTATCATTTTGTATGTCATATATGATATATATATATGCATACATGAATGTACATATGACATATGTGATATGATATATGTTTTTTTGGAATAACTATCCTTTTGGAAAGTTTTTTAAACTTGGTAAAATCATCATTGATTGGTGGTTTCCTATTTTAGGAAACTAACTGATTGGTGGTTGAGCCACCCATCTCGAAACCAAAGACGGTTAGTTCGTAGCAATGGATATACTTTGACTTTGGATCATATGATTTCAATGTTTGCCACCTGAAGATCTAGAGATGAATACGGAACCAATCGTCCTGGTTAGGGGCATAGTCTCGTAGACCTCTGTAAAACTAAGGATGTTCCATCTAAGACTGGGCGTTCTTATCCTGCAACAAATGCACTGGTCATGTTCCAGTCATCTGGCTGGATTAGGCGACAAAATGGTGGATGTTAACCAATCTTGGTTTGGGGATGGCTATAGTTCAACCAGTTCAGATGGGAGACACCTCACAATTTTTGGGACGTCGGGACAAACCCAAGAAACACACACAGAGGTAATATATAATTATGTGCAATGCCCGCCTTCTGCCCCAGCAACAACTTATTTTCTTAAGGGATCAATCCCCCAACCGAGCTGAACAAAATAGTGAATGGGATATGCTGCTGCTGCTGCTGCTGCTGATGCTGGTGCTGATGCTGTTGTTGTTGATGATGATGATGATCATCATCATCATTAGTAGTAGTAGTAGTAGTAGCAGTAGCAGCAGCAGCAGTAGTAGCAGTAGTAGTACCCACAAACGCCGTGTGTTGCCCAGACATTAACATTGAGGATGTCGCGTTGTCGAATATGATAGGAGAGATTGCAGAAAATACTGCATAGACGCAGTGTTTTCTGGTTTAGTATTCAACGTTTTCAGGGTTTAGGTTCTGGGGTCTAGGGTTTAAGGTTTTAAGGTTTGAGGGTTTTAGGGTTTGGGGCTTAGGGTTCGCCGTCTGAGAAATCTCCAGACACTGGCCCTGGCAGGATTATCATTTTGATTTTGACGTTTGCCGGCTGGGGCAAAAGACAGGCATGAGCCGATTTGCCGTATAACTAGAAACACACACACACAATCACATATATATATATATATATATAACTGATGTAACTATAACTGATAAAACATGATAAAACTATGAAACTGTAATATACAATTGATCATGAAATATATAGGTATATATATATATGATATACAGAACTATAACTATTCCTATGGCTCCAGCTGCACCTTCTCAGACTGTTGGGGCATCTTGGGGCATCTTGGGGCATCTTGGGGCATCTTGGGGCATCTTGGGTCATATGGGGATGAAGGTGCCCCTCAGTGTCACCAAAGCTGCCTGGAAAAATCCCCATCAAAGTCATCAAAAATGGGCTTAAAAAAGCTTCGAACTAAATGAGGACAGTATAAAATGATATAGAATAGGCTAAATGTAGCGTTCTACATGTGTGTGATTTTAGGGCTGAATCTTTGTCAATATTCCATGGACCAAGTTTAAGATGGTTTAAGCCTACATTTGAAAATCCCGTGACATCATCACTTTTGAAATGTGTTTGGGATCGATGCTCCAAGCGTTGACCATGGGCCTTACTGTAACGCAGCCGTGAGGCTTCACAATCTTCTGCACCTCCTTTTGACTCTTCTCCGCCGAAAAGGCCAAGTCCACGAAGAGCGAAGACTCCTCGTAGATTTCGCTCTTGGGATTCTGCCTGTGGATTTCGTCAAGCCAAGTTTACGTTAGTACATGTTAGTACATGGAGTATATTATATATATTATATCAACGTTGTCAACATGGGTAATGAAAAATAGTGGTATAATAGGGTTCATGGGAGAATTAATGAGGAGACGCGGCAAACTCACATGGCTGGATACAAAAGTTTTTCCTGAAAGGAGTACTGTAGTTCCGGAATGGGAGATATTGTGGATAATTGCTGCTATATAATTGTTATTGGCTGAAAAATGCTGAAAGATTGTCTTGCTAGGAAAGGGTGGTTTCATGTCGATCTTCTCAAAGTCTTCAAACAACTTTGGGTTTTTCCAGCTGCGCGCGTCATGTCAGGTTGTCGAGCCAGGCATCAGAACTTGTGCAGCAAAGGAACTTGTTGAGTGTGTGCAATCGGTCCGCATAGTTCTGTGCCTGGAGTCAAGGCGCCATCCCCAAAGTCACCATTTTGCTGGGTGGGATGAGGAGAAAAGAAAAACAACATATTCCCAAATGGCACAAATGGTAAGTTTATGGCATTGGTTTTACCATGTTTTACCACATTGCCCATTTTGGATGCTACATTTTTGATACTTTGGGAGATCCCTTTTTTATATGGGCTATTTGGATCTATTTGATGAAACTCCCACGACCCCAAACCCTGTTTCTCCGGTTTTGCCGAGGGGCAGAGTGCAAATACCAGTCCTCGTAGACCATGAGGTTGTGATGTGGCCACCAGTGACCTCACTACTGGACAATGTCGACAATCTCATCATCTTTTCCCGGGAGATTCGTGTCGAAGTTTCTGGGCTTAGATGGTTTGTTCTGCACTACACTGGGAGACAACTGGGACTTGAAGATTACTTGAAGATGTTTTTTTTGGGGGAGCCATGTTATCATAGGATATCATAGGTACCTAAGGACCTAGTAACTCTCCCTGCAAACAGGCTTGCAGTTGCTACTGCTGGAAAGGAAGCAATTCCAAAGGCCTGCCTTGACCAACAAGAACAATATCTAGCCACCAAACAATGAGACAGTTGGTATGATAGAACTGAGATACACCTTGGTCAAAAATGGCATGTTTTTTTGTGTATGGTACGTGTTTCATAGTCATGGCAGTTTGCCTGACAATTATCATCATAATGCAACTAGTGTGTTTAAATATGTTTTTTTCCTATTTAGTGACAGATGTGTGTTTTTTTCTCATGGACCTGTCCCAACATGTAACAAAATGGACCACGGTCTCAAGTAGCAAGCAATCGTTAGCAAACCATAATCTTTCTCTGGGTGAAACTAAAATACCTTTGAAGGCATGCTGACAGGATTCATGATTTGAGTGTGGCATGCTAAGACCTCTCTGTCTCTCTTTTCATGCCAGCACGTCCCAGCAACTATGCTACCCATGCCATGCGTCCAAGCTGCTGTCATCCTCTTTGCAGCTCCCCAGGTGAGAGTCTCTGTCCCACTGCAAGGACCTCCCAGGCACTAAGGGGTAACATCTTCCAAATTCCTTGAAAATATGGAGGTTTCCATGCTATAAATTTCGGGGGTGTAATCTTTGAAGCAGTGCACAGACTTCTTCTATTGCTTGAGGGCATTCGTTGATAACAATGATAACGATGACGATGAGGCTGATGATGATGATGATGATGAGGAGGAGGAGGATGAGGCAAAGGATGGGGAGGTGAATGAGAGTGAGGATGAGGATGAGGATGAGGATGATGAGGATGATGATGATGATGATGATGATGATTCTGATGATTCTGATTCTGATTCTGCTTCTGATGATGATGATGATGATGATTCTGATTATGATTCTGGTTCTGGTTCTGATTCTGATGCTGATGCTGCTGATACTGATGCTTGTGGTGATGGTGATGGTGATGGTGATGGTGCTGGTGGTGGTGGTGGTGGTGGTGGTGGTGGGGTGGTGGTGGTGAGTAGTAGTGGTAGTAGTAGTGGTAGTAGTAGTGGTGGTGGTGATGCAAACCACTTACAATGACAAGCACGCAAACACAGTCAAGCAAGACCTTCACGTTGCTTTGCTGCTGCAAATAGCTTTGACAGGTTGCACCAGAAGATTTAAATATATTTATATAGGACTACCCAAATTTTCAGACAAAACTAGAGAAAGTCTCATATAATATATATATATATATACATATAATAGGTTGTATAATAATTTACAATTTTATATAACTATTATATATATATATATACACTATGTAGAAATCGTCGCAATTCACCAAACTGAATAGTCGCAAGTCATGAGGCTATTTGGGATACTTTGGGATGATTCATGATGATTCCCCACGCCATCGTTTACAGTGACCTCACAGTGAGATCGTTTATATATAAAATGAACATCAGATATGGTCATCCATGCCATGCCAGGTAAATCCAAACAGAATGGGCAAATGAATAATGGGATTGATGACAATCCCCAAATTATATATTATGTTGAATATATGCATATAATATGGGCACACACATATATATATATATGTCTAATTATGTCTATATAGATACCATGGGTTGATCTAATCCATCTGTTGGCTCCTGGCTATGTGATATATACACATATACTTGTCATGTCTTGCCATGGAAAGCCTTCGAGATAGGCATGTTCGCGCTGGATAATCGCCCGACGAGAGCCCTGAAAACGTGACAGGGAACTTATGGAACCCTAAAGAATGGATTTAAGTTTTAACGGTTTTAACGGTCAAAATGTGCGAAACCATAGTTTTTATATACATCCAAATGTTTGGGTGGTTCCTGTAAATGGTTTCCTGCAACCAGCCTGCGACTGTGTGTAAACGTTCCCTTGAAACAATTCCGGGTCCGAAAGATGTGGTTCGATCTTGCTTTTTGCACCTTCCACATTGCCATCTTTCTGAAGTTCCATGTTCAATCCGTTAGGATAACCTGATGTAGTTACTGAGTTGCTGCTCTTGCCAGCCCCTAATCCCCACCAGCCCGAGATGGGATTCTTGAAAACATTCTATAACTTCCAACAAGAGATCAGCAAAAATAAACTCTGACCAATGGAAAGTACAGACTAGTCCAAATAGCTGGAACCCACTCCCCATGTGATGCCCTCGAAGTTTATGACTAGGCTGACTGTGGGTGGTGGTATAGACATATTGCCGGTAGATGTGTTTATCATTGTTTATCCAGTTTATCCATAGATATGAATCCCATTATTTGCAGTGTTTCTATGTGTTTCTCATAGTTGCCTAGGAATCGCCACTGGTTGCCATCGGATGGCTTCTCCATCTCGCCAAGTGACTCGCAGGCCCTTGAAGCAACCGTCTGGAGACCTGGAGTCCTTGATCGAATCTCTCGTGATTTACTGGCGGTTTAATGGTGGTTCAATGGTGGTTTAATGGGATTTTCAGTGGGATTTACTGGTAATCTTATGGGATTTAGGCTCTGGTTATGTCAAAATAGCTATTGAAAATGGCCATAGAAATAGTTGATAGCATGGTGATTTTCCATAGCTATGTGGCTGTTTACCAGAGGGTACCAGGATCAAATGTGGCCGGGAGAGTTTACGAAATAGGAAATGAATGAACATATATGAAAATGGCCCTGCAATTCGAAGGTTTCTGTCTGTGTGACCAGTGAAGTGCCAGTGCTCGTGAAAGATGTAGACTTCATGGTAGTATCCAGCCCCATTGGCCGATGTTTGCGCGCATGGTTTCTCAGCAAAAATACGTTCTGTGCAGCGAATGATGGGGTCGTGCGTCCAGTGTCCATGCCTGTCTTTGCAAGGGAGCCGTGACGCTGGCCTCACCAAGAGCTCTGAAGCTGGAGCTGGAGCCAAGCTTGGTCAGATCGGATCTGACTTCCAGCCACTGAGAAAAACCTGTGAGCAAAAAATCTCAATGGGGTTCATGGTCAAACACAGTATTGCATGGGGATCTCATCTTATTCTATGTGAATTATACGTTGTGCAACTTCCAATCTCCAAGTCAAATTCACTTCTTGTGGCTGCGGCTTGGCGTTGAAGGGACATGCACAGTCATTCACATACAAAGGTTGCGTGTCAACTGCTTACACCAATCCAACTCTGCTCGGGCGCAAAACAGTGGACACACAGAGCGAAGCTCGGGGTACTCACATCTTTAAAAAACACAATGGTTGCACACCTGTTTGCTGAGAGAGACTCGCCGTGCAAATACCGGGACTGTTTATGATATCTATATCTATATGATAATATATATATATATAATATTACATAATTGTATGAAACATGTGTAGATACTTATGCATATGACATAATCTGCGCAAATTATATGCTAAAAATGTTGTGCGACATTTCTGAAGTTACTTTCCGTGGCAGGGGAGGACCTGTTCGTGATCCGTCATACCCGCCACGTGCGCTCGGAAATACCCCGCTTACACTGCTACGTTTTCTGCGACCAGAGTGGGTCGCTGTAATTACAGCGCCCATTAAAAATACTCGGGCCATTGAATTAGCTCCGGCTGTTGGTGCCTGTCTTCAAATCACTGTGACTCATCAAGAGTCATGAGTCTTTCCTTAGAATAAATTAAATTTGTTGAAATATGTTGAACATAATTGCTGAAATGTGGCAATTTTGACCAAAGTGGAAAGCTTCAAAGGGATTGAAGTATTATGCAACAGCGCCATAAATGCACCAACCCATGACATCAACCAGCCGTGGCCAGTCCGGGAAGAATCGTCCTCAGCCATGCGCTGTCCGGTTCGGCCCCGCTTCAGAAACACTAAATTGCTTCACCATCAAAGCAACGCAAATCAAAGGGTGCAACATGCTTCACCAAAAAATAATACCAATCATAGTTAGTAAAATCAGAAAAATACAGGATTGTACATGTCATCTTCCAATTAGCCTAGAAACATCTAACATCATCACTCGACGTTGGTATCAAGAAAGAACTTAGCTTCTTGATCTATTCGACGGCTCTACGCAACGCAACGTGTTCCGCGGCCGGCCACTCTCACGCCTGGATCTTGCTGGGACTGGGCGACACATCCTTGAAGTGCTCATTGCGCAACAGTACGGCTCTTGCTGGGACTGGGCGACACATCCTTGAAGTGCTCATTGTGCAACAGCATGGGGATGGTGTCTGCGCCCTTGATGACTGCCGCATCTCCTTCATAGTCTTCAATCGACACCTGACAGAAAAGACGGTGAATGGATATAAATGGGTGCTGGAGACATCTATCCCCCCAGGTGTGGATAACATCAACCCTGGATTCGGAAAGCCTGGTTTATGAATCTAGTCCGCCCAAAACATGTTTATTAATAATTAATTATAAAACAAGCAAAACATTCCAAAACCATCATATAATATGATAGATATTTATACATGTTTAATTTAAAAAAACGATTCAAAACGGATCAAGGTGCTTCTTCAGGTATTTGATGGATTCCCTGCTAAAACACATTTAGAGGTCTATTATATGTGCGCACATATAGGACTGTGCTGTAACTGAACAACCCAAATGGGGGCTAAGATATGGGTGCTTGTCAAAATTGTGGTACCCCTTACCATGGGTTCCCCATCCAAAAATTACCAATAGTTTTGCTCATTTTGGGGTCCCCCATGACTTAAGAAATCCCGTACATGAGTTTGTCAGAAATTGTCAGAACATAAGATACCCAAATTTCGATACTTAATCATCGTTTTCATTCATGGTCTCTATTAAAATTGCCACAGAATGACAATTTTGAATAATTTTGATGCATCCCCCCTTTTCAGCCCCAAAAAACCATCCCCCTAATATGGTCCCAGATATGTCTAACTCCCCTACAGCATTCTACAGCAGGGATTGCTCAGACTTGCCATGACTTGCCCGTGTCCCACCTTTTCATCTACGGTCTCCACCTTCAAGCCATGCGGTGCCGCTAAAATGCTGATGCGGCCTAAGTTGGGCACCAGGACTGTCTTGGCCTCGTGCAAGCCGGTGCGGATGAAGAGTGTGGCCCGGGGTTCCTTCAAATAGCCCGACATGATGGCGTGCTCTCCTTCGCTTTGGATGAACTTTGGTGACAAATGAAGCATATTTTCCCTGAAAAGAACGGATCAATGCTGGCTGAAAAAAAATCAACAGATCGCCCCCATTTCTTGTGGATTCTCCCGCGAAAAAGCTGTGTGTCCAGGTCTCCGGGAGGCACAGAATGTGGGATTCCACCGATGGGCGAGGCGTTCCCATGTTGTTTGGCCTCAATGATCACCACAGGCGTCTGCATGTGGTTCGTCACGATGATCTCCGTTTGGAAGGGGGAAACATCACGGACATTCCTGGTGGAGCCCGTAGAACTGATCAGCCAAATGGATCCAAATGGGTCTTAAGTGGATACTAAGCTGGGATAGTGCACCTATGAATGGGACAACCATGGATAACCCACGAATACTGAATCTTACCGACCAGGGATATGAACTAGTCTAGTTACCAAGTGGGATGATGGTCGAAGAAAAGAGTCTATGAAGCAAAATAGTCAGAAACAAACACAATCAATTGGTAGAAGGATAAAGATTGCATGTTTTCATATTTCATATGTCTCCCTCATTTTGGGCGGAACACATGTGGAAAAAACACATGTGAAAAACATCTATAAAATCACCAGCCAGCTTCTCGCAATGGAGGTGGGAACCCGACAAACCCATGGTGGCTTCGGTCACACCGGAAGGTCGCTTCGTTCTGCGTTTTTGTGTTTGATCACAGAAGCTGCGGAGACCACGATCGGTACAAAACGCCAAATCCGAGCGAAACAGAGGGAAAACGCAAAGTGGGGGCAGGAACCAGAAATGGAACCATCACTGGATCACATGTTTTTCCAACACCTACAGCAAAATTAAGAAATTGGTATAAATGGTGATAAATGAATATACATGGTGTATGTGTTCATCATTTCGAAGCTATCCTGAACATATCCCGTCAGTTTGCCACTTCCAGTTGGCTCGTCGTCCTGCAAGGGTGGATCTGCCACAGCTGGAGCTCCATAGGTGTACCTCGCTTGGGCATCTATGGCTCGGTTCTTGGATTTGCGTCTTTTCTTAGGAGGGGCGATGAGAAATAGAAAACACGTACTGCATATATTAACATATCCCCACTAGTGGTATAAAGAGTGGATGCGCCAAATTGAGAAATAAGATGCTTACAAAAAAACACATCAGCAAGTCCAGGGAGGCATATGGGTGTATTTTTTCACAGTGGAACAGTGGCGGTGATAGCCCATGAGTCACATGTTTTGCAATTATATATATAATGTATATATATATAATATACATAGTCCCATCCATTCTCAGTGGTATACACGCCATGTTACTGAGGCTACTACCCATCCTGGGCCATCCTAGGCCACCTGGCACCTGGGCCCCTGGGTCCCCAAAATGTCAATCCCCCCAACTCCACTCATTACATAAGGGCTTATATATATATATAGATAGATAGATAGATAAATAGTGCCACAAGAAACCGGAGCCTGGATCAAAGTGCCATGTCCATGCACGGTGCTCAGCTCTTTTCCTACACGCGTGAATCCCTCCTCGAGCTGTTGTACAGCGGGGTTTTACCAGCCTGGATGATGTGCCATGCTAAAACGTCTGATGTTCACATGAAATGCTGCTTTGACACTGGTATACTTTTCTGTTAGCTGACACATCTTTCCATGCATGGTTATCGGCCCCTTCCTCAGCACTCTTGGCATCAGTCAATGCCACTACCGGGTCTTGTGCCCACCTTCTGAAGGCATCTCTCAACGCCGGGCTTCTCTTCGTCAAGGCATCTGCCTTTTGCTGCTCCGTTGGCACCCATCTCAGCGCGCGGCAACTTTGTCTCAGCGCCGCCACATCAATCTCCACCCGTTTCTCAGCAAAGGTCGTGCTCAACCTGTGAATTGCGTCCCAGAGCGAACGCGCATCCGTCACAGGAATCACCTCATACATTGGTGTGGCAGATGTGGCTCTGTAGTTTCCAAAAGTCATCTCGCTGAACACGCAGGCCATAAAGTTGCCAACATCAAAAGCTCGATCCAAGGAAGCGGCTTCAGCAGCTAGTGTCGACCGCAAGATTCTCTGGTGCCGGTACGACTTCCACTCCAGCAAAGATGCCTTGCATGGCTCCTCCAAGCAACGTTTGCTCGTTGCCAAAGTCACCAGGCCGCCTTGGGACTTGTTTCCAGGCGCATTCGCCCATCCACTGTCGCCGTAGGCGATGAACACCAAGTCCTTGAGGTCCAACGGGTTCACCTTGTAGTAGGCGTTGGCCGTGGCACGCACATACTTTAAAACCTTGTTGACCTCTTTGAGATCGCCCACGGTGAGCTCCTTCGGCGGCTTCTGCAAAAGTGAAGTGTCTGCTGCTAGGTCTCCACGGGTGGTACCTGCCATCCATTGCAAACTGCCAATTCCAGATCTGAACTCCGTGACAAGTGCCGGATGGCTACTCAGCTTTTCATCATCACCATGATGAATCTTGGTCAGGTGCACCTCAGCCACGTAGTGCTCCTGGTCGATGTGGAAACTGCCATCATCTTGGCGTCTGATTCTTCGGCCCGTGAAAATAAAATCATCACGTTCCCATTCAGAACCCCATTCAAAAGCTTTCTTCACGGCATCCAAATGATGCTCGTAGCCCTCCAAAGCGCAGCAGATCACGTCATCCACGTGAATGCCCAAGACAGCTGTCACTTGATCCCCGGAAACTTGGAGAAAGCAACATGGATCTAGGCTGTGTTGCCGCCATTGAAGTCCAAGTAGAACTCGAAGAACATGAAGGAACCATTGGCGAGGCGCATTTGCCTGGCCATACACCGGTGCCGTCAAGGCATACAGCAGCAAGGGGTGGTTCCACTCAGGCACAGATTCTTTGGCAATTGGGTCCTGCGGTGGACGCATGTAGATCTGTGTTGGTCGTTCTGTATCAGGTTCTCCTTGAAGGAAAGCTGATTTGCAATCGCCATTCCAAAGTGCCACATTGAAGGTTGCTGCCCACTGGATGATCAGCACCAAGGTTGTTTTCGCCAAAACCGGCGCGTCCCTGCTCAGCAACGGCAAATGGGGGTCTGCAAAACCCAACACCACTATCCTGGACTTTGGCTTAAACCAGCGACCTCCATCTTTGGGCTTCCAGCGGTAGCAGATCCTGGACTTCAGCTTTGCAGCTTGACCATTTCAGCCACTCGCTCCACTCATCCTGATTGGCTTGGATGAACTTGGGGCGATCTTCATTGCTGATAGTTCGCCAGGGCGTTTCTTTCTTCAATGCCTGTTTGGCTGCTCTTCCAACATCATCAGTTTCTTCATCTTCATCACTGGACTCAGGGCCTGTGATGGTTTGGTTCTCGGCAAAGTGCACGCTGAAGGTGTCAGGCTCTTCAGCTTTTTGCCATGAGGTCCGTTCCCAAGTGGGTCTGCCAGCTTGGATGAACTGCTCGACATCCTTGATCACCTCGGCATTCACCGTAGCGGTCTTCTTGTCCGCAAGGTCAGTGATGAAGCTGTGGTAGACCTTGGAAAAGTCCTCATACTGGAAGAGAGGTTGAAGCTCAGGCGGAGATCCATCCCAGCCAGTTGTCATCACATTGTGTCGGCCATGACGCCGAAGCCAGTGTCGTTCTTTTCTGGGAATCTTGACCTTCACAAAGAAAACCTTTCGCCGTAGTGGTCGGCGGCTTTTTCTCTGGTGCTTGATGAAAAGGGCCTTGCACCGCTCATCAGGCATGGACCGCATGGTCTCTTCAAAAGTGTCTGAGGCAACGTTGATGTTCTGAAAAATCTCCTGCCACTGCCATTCCGCATTCTCGTCCTGGATGGCTACACTCCACACTAAGGTCGCATCATCCTTTGCATCCTCAGGCAGGTGTCGGAAGCACTGCCCAATGTCCAGCAGAAAAGCTTCGCTCTCATAGGCCTCATCCATGGCATCAGGGGCAGGAAGAAGAACTTCTTGTAGGTCAGCTCGAGGAAGACTAGACCAGTGTTTCAGTCTAGTGCTGTAGGTCATCTCATCTTGCAACTGCTCAAAGGCTTGTCGTTCCTCAACTTCATCAAACCAATTCGTCACTTGGCGAGGATCGGCGACGAAGGAGTGTGCACAACAGCGGGAGCACTGTGCAAAAAGCAGATCATGTTGTTGATCTGAGCTGCCACATTCGCTGCAGTAGGTCGCCAGGGCATCTGCCGTCTCGGCTGGCACTGGTGGTGGAGCTTGTTCTGCAGCAGCATGTTCAGCAACTTCAGTCGAGGTAGGATCTCGTTCAGGCCGTGCAGGCAATTCAGACTGTTCTGCACTCCTCTTCACACCGCGATGGGTCTCCACAGTTGATTGTATTGATGGCCTTCGTCCAACAGTTTGATCAGGTGAAAAAGTGGTAACCAAACGTTCCACTGGCACACCTTGAATTGAAACATCAGCAACAGGGGCTTGGCTCCATTGGACACGATCCTCCAACTTCTTCCATTGGTCGCCGTGATAAGACCAAGTAGTTCGATATTGAAACTGATTTGGATCACAATGTTGAGGATCTGGAGTTGGGATGGTCGTGGCCTTCTCAGTGACACATGTTGGACGCCCATCGGGGTCAAGAAACCAGCCTGCTGCAATGTCTGTTGACAAAACCGGTGGTTGTTGATCTGGCACTGGAAGAACAATGTCCTTCTTGGCAAGCTTGGATCCAGCTGAACTTGCTGGTTGATCAGCCAGCTGCTTCTGTCTCCTTGTTCTTGGCGTCAGTGGTGCTGTCAAAGGAGTAGCTGGCAAGGCTTTTGGCACAATCGCCAGTTCAGGCGCAACGGGCTGAGCTGGAACATTCTGTGCTGGTGCAGCAAGAAGAGGAAGTAGATCATCTCCCTCGTCCAAGGCAAGTTGGCCTTGAGGTTGTCCAGCAGCATCCAAAATCACCTTGTCCTCAATGGCTTGTGGAGCAGGACCTCGGTGATCATGAACTCCAGCATGCTTTGTGGTCAAATCTTCTTCAGCTGAGCGCAGCATCCGTATGTCGGCTGAGGAAGGGGTCCAAAGCTCTTCACCTTCAACGCCTCGAAGCTGCTCTCGAGCCACCTGCACGACTCGGCCTCTGTTGTTGCGGATCCAAACTGATCCTGTTGGAGTTGGATCGACACCGATCACGATGCCTTGTCTATAGCCCTCTGCTGTGCCCTCTCCATCCAATTGGCTCTTCTGCCGGAAGTAGGCAACACGGGCTCCGACTTCAACCGGGCCTCGCCATGGTCGGCTTTTCCGAAGAATTGCCTTCCTCAGGGCTTCGGAGTGCTCGTACTGCAAATACTCCATCATGGCACTGTGACGCATCTCCTCAATGCGCCGATAGCGCTCGGAATCTTCTATCACCTGTTTTGCCTCCACCGCATCGGGCTCAGAAAGGATGGCACTTGGAACTTTGGGAGCACGGCCATATACCCACTGACATGGTGAAGCACCTGATCTGCGCGCCATGCTGTTCTTTGCAAAGCAAGCCATGTTGGCAATCTGTTGCATCTCCTCCGGGGTTGTGGCCGCAAACTGGTTCACCAAGCGCTTCATGATGTGCTTGATGGCCTGTCCATGGCGTTCTGCCTTTCCCAGTTGATAGTGCGCATCAGGCGGCACAAAACGTACCTGCACACCACCTTGTGCCAAACACTGTTCAACATCCCATCCTCTCATAGCACCTTCCGCATCCAGCAAGGCTTGGTCTGGGTAGCCAAAGTATTTGAACCAGCCACGCGCCAACACTTTGGCAACTTCTTCAGAGGTTCTGTTTTCCAAAAGGTCAACAACTTGGTAGGTGGTGCCATCATCCACTTGAGAAAGAAAAGTGTGCATCTGGCTGGTCACGTCTCGCACAAAAATCAAATCCATCATCAACCTGTCGTTGAACCTCTTGGCCTGAAAAACTTTGGCCGGCCTTGCAGTAGTTGGTGGCTTGGTGCGAGCACAAATCTGGCAGTGCAAGTGCTTCGCTGCAAGTAGAGCTTCTCCACTGGCACCAGCTTGTGCAAGATGTCGCACAAGAGCTTCAGTTTCAGGGTGCCCCAAATTCACATGGACCCTGGTGAGCACAGAAAGCATCCAGCGCGGCACACCCTTGAGCCCAGGGAAGGTCACATCTCTGGCTCCAGGTTGATGCTGAAACCACTGTTCTTCTGGCTCTAGGTCAGGCGCTGGAGCGCTGGCAGCAAGAGGTGCTGCGTCTGGCTTTTTCACCTTGACCTCTTCAGGCTTCAGGTTCTCCTCAGGGTCATAGCTTGTGATGGGGGCCTCACCGTAGATGAAGATGGCGTACGCTACTGGTGTGTCAAACTTGGCACCTGGAGCATCTTTGACATCTGCGACGGCCTCTGATTCCAAGCGAATCTGGCCATTGTTGTACTGCAAAACCGCAGCACGGTGCGTGATTGCCTCACGCGTCATCAGCTGCAAAGGAAAAGCCGTCGCACTTTGGGAGCTCGTGCGATCTGCACCAGCTTCATCTTCCAAGGAACCAGTTGTTGAACTTGTTCATGAAATGCCGTGTCCTCCTTGACGGTTGCCGCAGTCTGAACCTTGTTGTGGAGTCGATCTGCGGCCTCCTTCAGGAGAGGTCTCCAAGACTCGACATCCTGGCGGATGTCTGCAAACCAAACTGAGCATTCTGTGGTTGACATCCATGATGACAAAGTAGTCAAAGTTGAAGATGGAGGGAATGTTGAAGGTGGAGTCAATGTTGAAGGTGAGGTGAATGATGAAGATGATGTTGTCAAAGTTGAAAATGTTGTTGATGAAATCAATGTTGAAGGTGTCATAGATGTGGTCCACTGAGCATAGGACTCAACGTGCTTGCAAAAGCGTTCATCACCACGAAGTTGTAGTTCTTGAAGTAGGGCACCCACAACAGCTCTGGCAAGCTTCTTCGTGTAGACCTGAGCTCTCTTGGCGTTGGTGCCCAAACATTCTTCATGTTCATGTAGACCAGGACATGGTACGGCCACTGCAGCTAACACCATCGGGAGATCGCTGCACCATCCCGTGTCCTTCTTCAGGAGATAGCCATCATGCCCTCTGAGGCCAAAGTTGCACATCGACCCACGCTTCAGCTCCACACCAGGAAGACGAAGAATGCGTTGTAGTGCCAACTGCTTCCAGAACTCTGTGCCCCAGGGGTTTTCCAAAAGAAAATGGCATCCCAATTCATAGAGCTCACAAATGGTTTTGGCCATCTCCTCCAAGTCAAGCAAATGTTGGCGGCGCAGCTCTTCAAGTTGCTCGGCCGTGTAGTTCAGGTGTTGGATGTGTGACCAAGGGTCGCACCTGATCTCCCACACCGTCAAAAAGGGCCGGTGTCGCCGCAAGAGCTGTCGAAGTTGCTCATGATCAGCCCTGGTCTCGATGGCCACACCGTGCACCTTGTCAATGGGCTGCGCCACTTTCAAACCCTGCTTGATCCCCTCAATGGAGATGTTGGCAAAACCACCATAAACTTCCAAAAGGTCACAACGATGGCGCCTCATTGCTCGAGCTCGGGCAGCTTGTTGTCCATATAGGTTCGCCTCCACAGTCAAGCACTTGTGCAATGACCTTATAGTCCCAAGGAGGCGCTTCTGATGCCCAGAGCGGAGTTGTTGCCACCCGCGGTCTTCTTTGAGCAATGGTTCATCTGCAGATCCTCGAAGCGCATTGGGCCCCAAAGGTTCTTGTTGATGTTCTGCAGAGTGAGGTTGGTCGCCATCATGTTGACATACTTTAGCATGGTGACGAAGTCCATCTAGGCTTCGTCCTCGACCTCGTGGGCCTCGTTGAAATCCTCCTCCTCGTCGGTCATAGGAATGGGGCGTGTCTGCCACAGATGTTCTCCCTGTTCTCCCAGCGTCAATTCCTCCTCCAAGTGTTCCTCGCGCTGTCGGCTTCGACGCCGGCTCTGCCATGTGAACTCGCTCCGGCGAGCTGACAGCTCTTGTTCTGGCTCCATCATGCTGGGTGAGTAGGCCATACTTGGTACCCTTGGTTGATCCCAGCTCGCCATGCTCGCATCGTCCACCTCCAGCAGCTCCTGCAAGTTCTGCTCGGTCAGTCTGGCTGACGTGGGAACTGCAGGCCTGGTCTTGGGCCTGGCCTGACTCATTGAAAGCGACAGCGAGGGTCGCGAGCCAACCAAGGAACTTGCTGACACCCTTGACCGCCCCGTTGATGGGCTTGTCCTTGTAGTCTGACTGGGAGCTTGGCTTGCACGGCTGGCCTCTTGTTGCTGAAGTTGAAGTCGATGTCGCCCCAGATCTTCTGGGTGAAGGGCGTAGCCGGTCTTGAGAGTTCCCTTCGGCAAGCCCAAGGGTGTCTTTGCTGAAGGTGATGCCTTGGGAGTGCAAAGGATCAGCGACTTGTCCTTGTCGGTGTTCACCATCCAACGGCCCCCACATTGGTCGCATATCTTGATGATCCTGCCCCCAGCGCCATAGCTTCGAAGTCCAAGAGCATGGTCGCATCGAGCTGGATCGTTGGGGTAAGCCAGCTGGTGATTCTTCTGCATCTGAGCCGCCGTGGTGGTCTTCAACATTGTCACCGCGGTCTGGGGTGGAAAGTACCCATCCAGCATGGCATCCTTCATGCGAGGTTTCAGGGACGTGGCCGCATACACCAAGACCATCTGCTTCACATTGTAGAGGGTCTCCAGGAAGTTGATCATGAGAAACCTCCAGTTGCTCAGCCATCCTGGAGGGTTCGTGGTCGTCGGCATGCGGCGGCTTTCGAATTGGATCTCGGGCTGGTTGAAGCTTGACAGCCTTGAGAACAGTTGCTTCGGAGCTTTGAGGAATCCAAACATCAGGGATCTGGTTGCGCTCAAACTGCATGGGCCATGTAAAACTGGTGTCAGGCCACTCATCCACTCGAATTGCCAGGTGTCCAAATGCCAAAAACAACTTTGATGTGCACTGCAATGCTTGATAGTACATGACACCCTGACAAATATCTGGAATGGCCCCCAAAGTTTCAAAAGCAGGTCTGGAAAAAAGTGCTGGTGCATCAACATCGACTTGGCTGACACCTAATGTCACCGCGGCACCTCCAAGCCCCGCAGGATAGGCGAATCTTGCTGTTGCAGGAGTACCTTCATGCGGGCCAAAGCTGAAATGACATGCATCTTCAAATGGAACTGCTTGGAGGGGTTGAATATTCTTCTGTTGAACCATGTGCCACCGTTTCCCAGCTACCTGACGTTGACATCCAGTGTCAGCTATCATGATGCCTCCCTCAACCTTTGAAACGTTCTGCAACAAGATCTGGGGATTGCCATAAAGTGGATATGTAACCGCAACATCTTCAAAGTCATTGGGGATGCCCTGATCATTGGTTACCATGAGGATATTCTGAGAAGCGATGTCACCTACAAAAACCGGTTCATCTACAAAAGCTGCAATGGGGTCAGAAACTGCCATCGTGTCAAAAACCTGGATGGAATCAAGAGCTGCCATGGTGTTAACAACCGCATGGGATTCAGAAAACATGTCATACTCAGGAGCCATGAAAAAGTTCTGAAGCCCGTCATCGGCGGTCACAAAGTGCTCTTTTTCCTCCGCCACTGCATGATCTGAAACGGCCGGAGTGCAGGTGACCATCCAGCTTGAGTGATCCACCATGTTGCCTTCGGCATCCAGCACACTGCCAGCTGTTGTTAGCTGAGCTGTATATGTATTGGAGTGGGGACAATCTCGAAGCCAATGACCAGGAGAGAGACAGCCTAGGCACAGGGATTCGTCCAAGGCTTTCTTCTGATGGGCCAAATTGCCCTTGTTGGGAAGAGGACTTGGCTTGCCCTTCCCTTTGCCTTTGCTCTTGCCCTTGCCGTCTTTGGATTTGCCTTTGCCTTTGCCCTTGTTGGACTTACCACCACCACCAGACTTGCCTTTGCCCTTGTCCTGGTAGTAGCCACGCGACTTGGTCAACTCAGCCAGCCGCTTTGAAGTCACAGTCAGCGCCTCCACCACAGCAGCCAAGTTGTTGGCGGAGACATCTTGAGGAGCAGCTTCAGCGCCGTCACCAGCAGCTTCAGTCTCATCTGCCTGGTAGTCAGCATCCTCTTCATCATAGGCCACATCGTCATATTCAGCCTCAGGTTCAGCCACTGTCGCGTAATCAGCCTGCCAGGCCTCATACTCATGCATCTCTGTGTCGTCATACTCATTGGCGTCCTCATCCACAGTGGTATGCCATGCCTTTCTGCCACGTCCAGGTTTCTGACCACGTTTGAACGAAGCAGCAGCACCACGTTTGTGTGGCAACCCAGTGATGGAAACGCCAGCAGGATACTGGATCTTGATAGCGTCCAGCACAGCTCTCATCTTGTATTGGTTGCCTGCAGCGAGCAAGAGCGCTGAGGTTGAGCGCTCATCCAAGCGAAGCCCGTCCAACAGCTTGATCACACGGCTGGCTTCTGGATATTCAGGCACCTGGTTGTCCCGTAAACGCCTCTCCAGCAAACGGAACCTCCGCACAAATGCGGTGATGCTTTCACCCTGAATCCTGCCAATGCTTTCAAACTCTCGAATTGCTCCACCCTGGCGGAACAAAGGTCGTTCGCCAAAGGATTCTTCTAAATCACCCAGGAGCACCTCGATGCCATTGTCCACGTTGTAGCGGCTGTCATCAAGCTCAGCCAGCTCTAGCTCTGCCTCACCACGAAGCTGCTCTCGCGCCCGCAAAGCTTGTTCCCTGGCGGGCAAGAAGTCCTTCGTGATGAGACACCACCTATTCAACCTCTTCTTGTAGTGCCGCAGACAATACGGGTCTGCTTCCACATCTCCTTCAAACACTGGAGCTTGAGGAATCGCTCCAGATCGCCATTTCCTCTCAGACTGCCTCTGTGCACCACCAGAAGGCCTTGACGACCTAGAGCCACGTGAACCACGAGGTCTTGATCTGGACGATCTTGGTGTAGTTGCATCGGCAGGGGGCTCAACAGCTGGTTCAGCTGGAGGTGGTTGAGAAGCGCCATCTTCAGCGGCTGCACTCTCAGAGGCGGTGGCGCCAAAGCTGCTTTCGTCCTCATCCATCGAGCCATAGCTCAAAGGAACATCTGAGTCAAAGGCTAGGCTGCCCATAGTGCGTACCCTTGAGCACCGAGAGGACAGGTACTCCAGGTTGTACGCTACCAATGCCACAAGAAACCGGAGCCTGGATCAAAGTGCCATGTCCATGCACGGTGCTCAGCTCTTTTCCTACACGCGTGAATCCCTCCTCGAGCTGTTGTACAGCGGGGATTTACCAGCCTGGATGATGTGCCATGCTAAAACGTCTGATGTTCACATGAAATGCTGCTTTGACAAATAGATATTAACCACCAATAACCACAGCAATTACAGTAGGGGTTTATATCGAACGTTCAACCATTGCTGGTGTCACCTTTGGGGAGGCTGTATTGTTTGCGAATTTCCCCATGACCATAGCCATGTTGGTTGGGTGATTTTAGCCCACATATTGGTAGATTAGATTCCTACTATATATATATATATCATATTCTATCGGATATATCCCATAAAATCACCAGAAAATGCCATGCTATGCTGGTTAAAATACACCATCAATAGGCATTTCTAACGCTGGTTGAATCCCTTTTTTTGCTGGTGAAATCCATGCTTGACTCCCCAGGGGCACAGGGAATCCACGTAGCCCACCAACGCAGCGGCAGGGCCAGCGCCTAGTGCCTATATAGCAATTTTCATGGGATGCGCCATACACATCTACATACAGTATACACACACACACGCAAACACTATGATGCAAACTATAGAGAAATATATATATATATAATAGCAATTATAATGATATGCATAATGACATCATATTAGTATATATATATATTCTAACGATTTCTATTATAATATCAATAATATTTGATAATATATGTATAAAGATATGCACACATGCGTTCACGGCTCTGCACTCATGTTGTTTGATGCAATCTTCTGTTCATGATCTGATGTTTTCAGGACCCCAATTCACATAGGCCGTGCCCTGCCCATCGGGCGGTCTCCTCCAGTTCTTCTTGGCTGCCGATCTCCGGCATCAGCTCAGGGGTGTCTCAGAGTGCGCATGTGGCAGCGATATGTGGCATGGCAAGGGCATACCGTTGGAATCCTTCAAACGGATAATCAACATTTGCTGTGCGGGCTAATGCAGGTCTGATACTTTGATCAAGGTTGAACATCTGCAAACCCTCAAGCTTCACAATTAGTTTTGGGAGGCCGGGCAGCCTCCAAGAATCACCTCACTGATGTCAGCTGCAGCCGAGGCTCCTTGATACCATATCAACTTCTGGTAGTCCTTGACTGCCGAGGATTTTTGTCCAACCAATCAATCCAACCAAGCGGGAACCGAGAAACCAGGAAGGCACTTATCTGGCAGCACCAAGGCAGCACCAAAAAGCTGGATTTCACTTCACCAAGATTTTTTGGGACGAACCAAGCAACAGTAGTGTAGAGGTGAACAATGATTGAAATAAACATATATGAGTACTATATAGGATATATATATATATATGCACAATGCATAATTAGATAATATATACAATATATATATATATATATATATATATCATATATTATATATCTGCAACTTCGGGGGCGTGCTTAGCATGGCCAAGTAGCTAAACCTCAACTGCCATGATCACACGTGAATGAAAATCATTTGGCCAGGGCCGACCCGAGCTATCTCAACAATCCGTAGGATGTTTGAATCCGCTTTGATGAACCTGGTCCTTGCAGTACAACAAGGTTGTGCCCCCAGTAATAAATTCGATTATAACCTCATCTAGATTATGTGACGTGCATGTATATGTATATGTATATATATATATATATGTGTGTGTGTGTGTGCGTTCTTACAGTGTGAAAATTGAATATGTTTGATTATTTGTCAGAAGCCCTTGACATCCTGCTTGTTTTCACCACCTTTGCTATGTATGGGGCACCACCTTGTACACAATCACCGGTTCCATATATTGGTCAAATTTGCACCCAAGAGGTGGCAAATACTCTTCGACCCACACCCAACTAAGGGTTCATTCATAAGATATAGTAACATTGTAGTAAACAATCATGTCTTTGTGGAAATTCCATTCATTTTGAAGATGATGTTCCTCCCGTTCAAATGTGGATTTCCATGTGCAGCAAATGATGTTTGGATCATCCTAGAGCTTGGTACATGAGTCCCCAGTCATGGTGGATTTCCCATTGGGAAAAGCAATGGAACGATCTCAGAAAAGCCATGGTTTTATTGGGTTAAGTTATCAGTTTTCTTGAACCCCCATATCCATCAACTGGCATGTTATATTCCTATTATCTTCCCATTGTATTTGTAGGTTATATGCAAATGATTACTTGGGAACTCATCATTCCCTTTGATATGGCATTATATCCTACCATATCACCATTGTTAGTGGTCAAATCACCATGTTTAATCTCACTTTGGGGAAATTCCATTATATTTCCCCTAATCTCCATTATATAACCTGTATATTTGTTTGTGTGTACTGGTTAAGCACACCATCGGCCATACATTCCCTTTATTTCCCCATCAATTGGTCGGTTATAGCTACCAGCTACCCCAACCAAAAAAAACGTGTTTCCAGGTTGTTATGGGTGGCATCTTCCCAGAATGTTCCTGGTTCCCATGTTTTTTTGTTCCACCTATGTGACGTTATCTATATATGTAATTCATCTTCAGCAAATCTGATCAATAACTGATATACCAATCAAATCATCTTTATATACCAATTCGTAAAATGTCAAATTGATCTTCCCATGGCATTCCGTTGATCTTCCCATGATGTCCCATAAAAAAAAGAAAAACATATCCCATTGGTTAGACATGTTATAGTCCCATACCTAGAAATTCCTTGCGACAGAAATTGGAGGTATGTTTTCCACCTCAGTAAATTTTGAAATACGAGTTGGTAAATTTAGAAATTGATCTTCCCATGATATCCCAATTAATATCAATATTAATATCCCATTAGTTAAATGTTATAATATCAATATCCCATTATAATATCCCATTACTGTATAGCATTGATTTCTACCAATAACAATTTCCCATTAGCATCCCATTAGTTAAATGTTATAATCCCATGTTGATATATTGTATCAATATCCCATTAGTTAAACCATATTCATCCCATTAAAATGTTATAATCCCATCTTGTTCATCGTTGGGGATGGTTTGCCCCATGATCTTCCCAACGCTGGATCCCAACAAAATGCTTCGCCACATGGCCATGGCATGCCATGGCACCGGGTCGTCGCGTCGTCCACTGTTGATGCAGCTGGAGAACACGTCGCACATGGCACCACCAAGGGAGTGCCCCACACAACGTACACCTGGAGGAAACTGCAGCTGATGTCGGTGATTTCGTGGGATTTAACCAAGGAAGATTGTGATTTAATATGGGGCTTAACCAACAAAAATGGTGATTTAACCAAGGAATATTGTGTTAAAGGAATTTAACCAACAAATTTGTAGATGACTGGGATTTAACCAACAAAAAATGTGATTAAATTGGCTTTCACCAAGGAAACTTGTGTGTGTGTGGTGTGAATTTGATTTAACCAATAAAACATGAGATTTAATAATATTTAACCAACAAACATGGTGGTTGAATATGATTGAATGGGATTTAACCAAGGAAAAATGTGATATAAAGGGATTTAACCAACAACGATGGGGGTTGATACAAGGTGGTGCCCCACAGTTTGCTAAGTTGGTTTAGTTCACTGGGTGGATTCTATGGTCAATGGGTGTGATAAACAAACTTGCAACCAAGGGGGGGACCACCTTGTAGGGACATAACGGGGATACTATGGAATACAATATGTAAGATTTTCCTTCTGGTAAACTAATTACTGGAGTGTGACATTTCCATGCATTTGTGAAACAGAGCTAATTGAAACATCATAGACAAAATATGGGCGAGTGAAAAGCCCAAACAAGTTAGAAACGTTACTCACGTGTCAGAGAATGCTTGCACACCACAGGACTGGAAAACGATGAGCAAACAGGCATTCAAGGCTTTCACACATGAAGATTTAACCAACAAAGATGGGATTTAATTGGATTGATCTAGTTTATGATTTTTTAGGTGCCGGGCATCTGAGAGTTTCGTGACTGTTGTCATTTTTTGCATCATAGCTTATGATAGCTAAGTTGGTTGATGAATATATATATATATCAACCAGGGGTTATGATATATCATATACACACGTTTTAAAAACCATCTTATAACTAGGCGGCACCACTTTGTAGCAGCACTATATTTATGATAGGGCAGTCCGGGCGGAATAAAACAGGGGATTGCTGGCACTCTGTCTGGCATTCTTTCTGACATTCTATCTGGCATCTATGCTGACATTCTCTCCGACAAGGGATCTGGAGCTCGCGATTGAGGTCTGGAAGTTCCCGCTGAGATCTGGAGCTCGCTGTTGGGAGGAGAAGGAAGGAAGGAAGGAAGGAATGAAGGAAGGAAGGAAGGAAGGAAGGAAGGAAGGAAAACCTTTGACAAGAAATGGCCACAAATATCCAAAGAGTCCTCAAAATCGTTCAAGTTGACACATCGGCCAACAGTTCAATTCTTGGGTTGTTGAATCCAAACTTTGACTTGGATGCATGAGTTGGCGTTTGCCCCAGGCCAGACCAGCATTGTCCAATCTGAAATCATGATCAACGAATATTACGATGAAAAACACATCCCTGCATTGAAAGGGTAAGCACCACTGCTTCAATTTAATCCACGTGCGCTTCATGAAGTGCTACTATTACGTCAAAGCAAGAAGCTAGTGATTCCTTCCACATGGGAGGGTAGTAATGGAAGACTTCGACCGAGGCAAATCGTGCGGGAAAGCATTCGGCAGTTGTGGTTGGACAACGCCTTGGCAATTTGTATTGTTGCAATGTGCGCGTTTCAGACTCCAACTGGGTTTAAAGCTGTGAGTTTCAAAATGCACATGTCTTACTGTAAATTCAGTGCCTGTTGTCTCTATAGAGCTGTTTTGGAGGGCTCTAAGTATAGACTGTCTCTGAAGATCGATAACTTGGGGAAAACAAGCAGGTGAGATATGATGAAATTGGTGGGTGGTCACATGCTGAGTTCAATTTTTGTTGGAAACATCCAGTTTTCCCCAGGACCGTTCAAATACAGGAACAAATGACACGAACCGATGACAAAATTGAACTAGGCTTCTGAAACAGTATTAGCCAGTCACTAATTATTCGACTCCTGGAATGATCCACATCCAGCATCATCCAGCCATCTCTTCCCTCAGCAACCGGCGACTTCCACCAAGCTGCCGCTACATTTGGCCAGCTTCTTGGTGACTTGTGGCCAAATGGCATGGTCCGAAAGCTGCCAAACCTCATCGCGATAGCCTGCATGGACCTGGAGAGCAGAGGCAGCCGAGGCGCGATGGGATATCCTGCAGGATATCTATCATCCTCGTCATCAGAAAGAGCAGTAGCAGCAGCAAGAGCAATAATAGTAGCAATATGTAGCAATAGCAATAAGCAAAAATGATCTTCAGCAACTTGTCAGCAACCATCATTAATCATGGTTGTGCACAAGATTCCCTCGCATCGGCCTTTCAAAAGGCCTCATATCCAAGCCCCAGAGATCCCCCATCGCCTGGTCGAAGCCGCAATAGCCAGTGAGGTGTTGCCTCGGGGATGCAAGTCGTAGCCTCCATCATTGCCTAATTGAAATCCCCACCGGTTGCATCAGTTGCATCCATTTATAGAACATATAGAAAAGTATAGCAAAGTATTTTTGTCACTATCTTAGTAGGATTTTACTTTTCTAATACTTTTTCTATCGTTTTGATTCGTTTTTGATTCGTTTTGGGGGTTGCTATCGATGATTTTCCCGTGAACAAATAGAGGCTTTTCGGTTGCCATGTATTATTGCCAAAGGTCATTGGGACGCAGGGAATGGCCCCCAGGTGTACGCAGGATTGACATGCGCTGGCACATGCATGTTCAACCACTCCTTTTGCACTCAATTACACAGTTGAAAATCAAACCAACATTGCAATATTATGCAATTGCAATACTGTTTTCAAAAAAATGGTGGGCATGTTGATTTTGAGGAGGATCAGGTGTCTTTCCTACATGTTCCTACTCCAGTTCCATCTGTTTTCTCCATTAGTCGGGGAAATCACTGTCTCGGATTGCACCATCCCACATGGTCCTTGGTGTTTTTTTTTGATGTCCACATTTTTGCGTCGAAACTCGGTTCTTGCGTCTAACCGAGTTGACTCGCCTTAAAAGTTCGAGCAAGATGTTGTACTCTTCCAATTGCACTTCATGATTGATGGTGCTGCACAGAGCCACACACAGGTTTCTCCTCATTGATGCTTCACACCACTACTCTACAAAGTGGCACCCCCCTAGTTATAAGTTGGTTTATAAACCATAGCAATAGATATATCATATATCTACTATAAACATCCATAAACCATATAGTTCTTGGAGTTATTTGCACCAACTTAGTCCCTGAATCTCTCAATTCGTGGTGAACTCTTCAGGGATCCCACCAGATCCCACCAGCAATTCCCAGAAAAAACCACTGAGTTTTGCAACCGAAGTTCGAACCGCCTACGCACGTAACAAACCAATATTACCATCTGGTTATGACTAACATAGCCATGGAAAAAATCACCATTCTTAATAGGTAAACCATCTATAAATGATTATAAATGGGCCATTTTCCATGGCTATGCTAAATAACCAGAGGGTAACCGATATATTTGCCACAATTCACCGATTATTCACCAAGATATTTGCCATGAATCTCCCATGATTTTTTTCCGGCCGAGTTCACCACTGACGGCCCAGGCACTTCACGGAACTTCCCAACTCGCCAAAGTGATTGGTTCCGGTGAAGACCAAGGCACACTCCAGGGTGTCAACTCGGGAAAACGATGTTTTTTCTCAGATATAAATGTGGTTCATGTCTGGTTCATGTGTTGTTAATGTGTTGTTAATGTGTGGTTACTGTGCAATGTGTGGCTAATAGTGGTGAATAGTCGTTTATAGTCATTTATAGTGGTTAAACACATGACTTGCCCCGGAAGATCAAGTGTCAATATGAAATACAGAGATTGAGCGTCCACGTAGTGATTTGATCATGTTTCTATGAAGGTGAGAAGAACGTCCACGGTTCACATCAGCACACACTTATATAGGTGGCATTGTGAGCAGAATGTGTCAGCGTCAGCAGGGCCATGTCGCTGATTTCTTCCGAAATTTATCATTATCAGAAAAAGCGTATATAATTATTATATATGAAGAATGACTAGCTGTCACAAAATACTAGCAAGCCCAATATTACATGATCTTGCAATTAATTAACACAGCGACATGGACAAGGAAAACAAACATGATTTTCCGTTCTAAATTTGTGTACATTCACAATAGGTTGTCCATATTAGTTACAGTAGGTTACTATAGATCTCTCAAAATGGGGTACCGCCACCATTCACCATCGTATACCCGATTAAATGAGGACAAAATGGACAAGGCCCCCTTTTCAGACGCAACCAACTAAATCATAAGGTACATACTCTAACATGATATCAAGTCGGTTATATTATCGGCATGTGCATATGTATGTCTATAATGAAAAAAACAGAATGATATAATATGTACATATATATATATATAATATGCACATCTATATGTATATATGATATATCTGGGAAAATAATGTCTATAATATGTACTATGTGCCCCTATTTATACATTATTTTCCCAGATCCAGAACTCCAAATACCTCGCGGGGATTTCCATTGCCACGTTTGATGACACCGGAGGATAACATCCATTTAGGAACCCAATTTATACCATTAAATTCCCCTTAAATTCCAGCATTCGCCATCTTTTATGGCAACATGTTCATGATATATCCCCGTTTTACATCCCGAAAAACCATGAAAAACATGAAAAACCCACGTCCCAACAAGTGGCCCTGCTGCGCTACAAGGATGGGATCGTCATCGTAGGCACCTTCACTCCACCTCCGCAAAATGCCAGGCCGGGAAGGCCAGGGAAGGCGGCTTCACCAGCTTGACCGGTGTACCAGGAAAAAGGCCGAAAAATCTAGAAATCAACATGTTACAGGGTGGTGCCCCATAGTTATAGCTAAGTTTGTGCAAATATGTCCATTAATGTTTGGGTTGATTAGGGGGTTATATCGAACTAGTTAATGGGGATTCTAGACCAGCAAATATAACTGGGGGGCACCGCCGTGCGGAGATATCATCTTCCAAAAACTATATATATATATATACGCATACAAAATCATATAAATATATCCATGGGTGGTGAAAGTTTGACCTTAAGTATCCAATTAGATACTTGCCCAAAACTAACAACCCCAAAAACCTTAATTCTGCATAACTACTTGATTATCTACTTCAATCTTTTCGGTTATATATCTATGATCTACATTGATCTACTGTATCTCCTCGCAATCCCCCGGGCCGGACGGGAAATCCACCAAGAGGCTCAAAGACATGGCGGGCAACCAGTCTCCACTTGGGGAGTTTCTCCTTCATCTCCTGGGCAGCCCAGACCTTCAACAGTTTGCTGTTGAAAATGGCCATGTATATGGCTGACTAACCTACCAAACAATGATGATTTTCCATAAACTAATAGTTTACCAAAGGGATATGAGCTGTTCAAATAATGCTTTATACAGTGTGCACAGATCAAAAACCAGCAATATATATATATATAAATATATATATATATATCCCAGAGGATCCATGTATGGAATATTTACCTACATTGACCCCTAAAGTAATTTAAAATAATCCCAATGTAGGTAAATATTCCATACATGGATCCTTAGGGTATATATATATATGCCCAAAACATCATCAAACATAATACATGTATAATTAGTCCACATTCCAAGCAGGTCACTTTACCATCGACCACCTGAACCCGGCTCCCATTGGTTCACGACCGTCGCCTTTGGCGACTCAACTTAGCGCAGATCCCATGTGATCCGTTGCGGTTGAGCCGTTTAGGTATTGGCGGCAAAGAATGATGGGAAATGTATGATGGGTCCTGTTGGTATACCATGTTACATTTAGATATATATATATATCATATATATATATATATCATATATATATAATATACTTAATCATATGTTGAAAATATACACACATATATATATAATGTGTATATATAATAAATATATATATATATATATAATTAATTATAATTATATAATATATCAGTGCTATACCATGCTACACCACAAAGTTCTTGCCAATGTAGAAATTTGTTGTGACTAGCCTCCCTACAGAGCTGTGGGCCAGCCTTCTTGTAGCCTCTTTGGCTCATGTTTACACACGTCACGTTCATACAGCAGTGACTGGGAAAAGGAGTGGGGCCGCGTCTCTCACTGCAAAGATTGTCATCAGTTTCTGACCAAAATCATTTCAGGCAGCCAGACCACATGTTCACCCACTATGCCACTATGCATTGCATGCAATGAATTCAAATTTCGGCAAAGCTCACAGCCTACAGGGTAGGCCCTAATTTACGTGCGAAGGTGAGGCACCAGCCGGCTATGCACAACAGCCACCCAGGTGCCACGCAACTGTGCTTCTGGCAAATGCCAATGTTAGCTGAATGGAGATGACTGGAACCAGTCTCAAGCAACCCTTCAGCAGGAAGGGACAGAATTAACAGCAATAATGATACACTAAATATAGAAATAACATGAAATAACAATATAACAAGCTCCTGGTCTTGTGATTTCAAAAATCATGAGTCACAGCATGTCATATGTCCAGTCCAAGTCCATTCACGACCTTTAAACTTTTGTCTTCTTCGCTCTATCCTCTGGTAAACGGGCTGGTTGGAAAATTTGTTTAAAAAACAAATTTATAGATGCACCAATTCTTGGAATATGCTGCAACGCGGGGATTCCATCGCAAATGATGCACCTGTTGAAGAAATCTTCGCACTGAGAGATTTTCCAAGCCATCTCCCCAGAGGGAAGTGATCCAGTGATTCTCTCAGTCCAAGAGATGTTCTTTGTGTGCCAACCGCACGAGTTGCTTCACAAAGCTGGGGTTCGTCAAGACAAGGCCGCGTCTTTCCTTGAGACAACGCTGCTGCAGATTCTACAGTCGATTCTTTTTGGGGTTCCGGATGGGTTTTTGTTTTCCATATCGATGGATTGCTTGAAGGGAAAATCATGGAACATCCTCAGAAAAACATGATTTTTTGTGTGAAATATGGGAATATAAAGGTGTCCTGCAATTTTATCCCTTAAAGGGGCTGAGATTTACCATGGCCAGATGCGCCCGAAAAGCCACCCGGGAGCTAGGAGGGCGAGTTAGTCGAGTTCCCGCGTCCGACATTGGTCGCAACATGTCGCACAACGTCCGAAACCATGGGCGCTTAAATATGAAACAAATGGGTGTACAACCATCGGGAAACAAATGAGAATGGGCCAAACGCATGTTTATATATTCATCCACATAAATTGCAAATATTTACGCCGTTTTGTGTCATGTGAAAGTTGCCACTAAGTTGGCCAAAAAAAAGGACCACGGACCCACTTTGCCCGACATGGGTTATCTAAAAATAGGATGCCACCGAAGTTGATTGATCATGTTTTTTCCCTATGTCGCACCAAATCCCCCAGCAGATTTCTCCCACCATCCGCAGCAAATCCGCCCATGAGGCAGGCAACAACGACCAGGTGGATCGCCTCCATCAATCTCAAATGCTCTGAGTGGATCAAATACGCCTGTGCGCCCCAAAGCTGCTCTTGTCACTGATGTTGCTTGGTTTTTTCCAGTTCTAAATTGGTTAAATTCCCTTTAAGATACTTTAACCTTTATTATATATGTTATATTGATATTTGATATCTCTCTCACAAACCCTTAGTTGACATACCGTAGTGAACCAACTGAGCTAAGGATGCTAAGGTTTGGGAGCACCACTGTGTAGAATTGGGATGTCAAATGTAGTTTGGAGGCTCCGCAAGTTCACCTAACTTGCGGCGTGCGCATCCGGGTTGAGATCCCAATTTGTTGGTCAAAGCCAGTGCCGAGACGCCACACAAAGGCCTGTACTTCGATTCATTCCAGCCTGGCGATCGACTGAATCCCCAGGCTACACATTTTGAAGTGGTTCGTTTGAGCATGGATTTCCCCTGGTTTTCAGGGCGCTCAAATCCTCCGAAGCAGCAAGGTTTCCTGGCCAAGATTGGATCCTGCACTGGTTCGCCAGGGTTCCTCTGCCATAGTGCCATGGTAGCACTGCTCGAAGAAGCGCAAGCAAAAGAAATTGAAAAACACATTGCCAAAGAAATGGTTCTGTTTACCCGATCTTTCAAGTTGTTCTTCTTTCTTTAAGAATAGTCGCAATTTGAATTAAATAACAATTAGCAGACTTCATTGATGTTAAATAAATGTATATAATACATATATATGTATATCTATATATATAACAATTGTTTGTTACCCAGCACCGTATCTCCATCCATCCCTCCATCCATCTATCCAATTTGCGTATGCATATGCCGTTTCTGCCTCCCTACCTGTGTCCCCATATAATTCTACAAACGTCCTTTACCAACATATGTAAACAATGCCTAATAACTAGTAACACACACAGTATATATATATATATATCATATAAAATATATTTTAAAAAAATCATATAACACATCAGCCATCAGTCTGTTTAATTCGTTTAGCCCTCCATCCGCATCCCATGTTTCACCCCATGGTGCCCCTGATGGCCTGACAATGCACCAAGGTCTTCCAACCATTCGCTTTGGCCTCGGACACGAAGTGCTCAAAAGCCTCAAAGTGTTTCTCCAGCAAAGGGTAGTCACCTGGCCGCGAGGAATTCAATTCTTATAACATATATATTCTATATATAGATCATATATAGATCATATAGCATTATGGGGAAGATGCTAAGATTATAAAACATTAAGAGACTCATTCTTTAGCTTTGGATCATTTTGGATTTATTCATTGAGGGCCCGGATACATATGCGGGAATTCAATATGGGGATGGACTCGCCATCTTCTAGGGCCTAATAACTTATATCTCACTGAGACTCCCTGTTTGAAACTATGAAACAACACGTCTTTTGATGTCTTTTGTTTTTTTTGGTTGGTGTCTATGCACCCCAATTAACGATCAATCCGCGATGTGATTTTGATTCCCCACCACTCACGTTTTTTTTTTTAATTATTATCCAATCTTTATATCTGCCATGGGCTCATCAGGGGTTATAAGATGCTCAGAGGAGTAGATTGCCTTCAAGTAGCACATAAGATGCGGATCCTACCTGATCACGATATAAATTGCAATAACAATAATTGTTATTATCACTGTGGAGCTCATGACATGTATTCCCCACCATTCCCCCCGTGGGAAAACCATGGAAAAAACAATGCAAACAGTTCGAGGCGCTGTCGTCCGCGTCAATATGCAACAAGCGCATCTCGGAGGGCGGTACTGCACCACGCGGGGTGTAAATGCCTCAGGGTCGGTCAAGTGACTTGTTGGGTCGACATGGGTATTTAGTAGAACCGGCGCTGTCAACTTGGGTCTGGATGGCCAAGGGCTTTCAGCATGATTGGAAGATTCAAAAGAAGGGACATGAAAAATGATGGGCTGATGAAAGTGAATCTCATCTCTCAATCTCCCTTTTCGCATCCTGTCACCAAAGCAAAGAGAATCTCAGAAAAAAAAAACGAGGTACACATCGAACTTGCCGTGTTGACAATGGCTCTGATGTCCAAATCCTTCGGGCAAAATCACTGTGGGAGGGAATTTCGGGACTGGTCCTGGCCTGACTAACCTCTCCAAGCATGGCAGCAAGGTACAGTAGCTATGTATTGCCCGTTGGTCTTAAGATTGTGGGTATACCATCCATGTAAGGTCAGAGGTATGTCAAGCTACCATTCCTGCATCTGGATGGATTGTCATCAACCTGAGATAAGATCTGTTGATGTCTTTTGTATTTGACACTTCCCCAGAAAAAAAAAATACCCACCAAACAAAACCTTGGTGGAATAAAGACATGTGTTTTTTCATGCTTGAGGACCCGGGAATGGCAATATGTTTTGGGTGGTTCATGTCTTTTGAATATGGCTTCGTCTGAGCATCCAGTGGTCCATCATCATTTTCCTTATTCATTTTGCCATCAACTGGGGTAAATAGCATATGTTCAATCACACCCAGATATCAAGTTAGTCTCACTAATATCCCCATTATTTTCAGTATGTCCTTGGTTACAAAATGTTATAAATCACCCATATCAACTTGGTTACTAGTCAAATATCCCATAAACATCCCTTAAATATCCCATAACATCATAACATCTTTTTTTGTTGCATAACATTGATGGAACAAACAAATTGTGACCTCCGTCGGTCTCCCTCGTTGAAATTCTGTCAGCTCCTGCATCAGCGCCGCATCGGACGCTTCCTCGGTTTTTGTCAAAGAGCCAAACCAGTGACCAAATATGTCAGGCATTGTCAGGCAAAGATCTATAGTCATTCATAATTACCTTCTGGTGAACTAACATCATAGCAATGGAAAATCACAATTTTTCATGGGAAAATCCACTATTTCTATGGCCATTTTCCATTGCCATGTTAGTTCACCAGAGGGTAATACCGATAAATATTATTACGGTAAATCCCACCCAAACCTCCATCTATGGTGGATTTTCCCATCTTTGCCCATGGGACCAAGGCTCGTTCAAGCCGCCCACATAGAGCCCCCAGTCGCACAGCAATGCCGGCTGCGGCGCAGGGCGATGTTGCCAGTCCGCCTGCCGTAGCTGAGAGTAGACCTGGCGACGACGGAGGTCACCACTGGTCACCACGAAAAATGGGGGATTTCCACCAAGGAACATGGGTGATTTATGGTGATTTAGTGAGAAAATGGGAGAAAACATGTGTTTGTTTTTTTTTGGGGGGGGATGATTTAACGAGAAATCATAGGGATTTAAGCTGCAAGAATGGGTGAAGGACGAGCAATAATGGTGATTGGACAACAAACACATGATGATTTAATGGGGCTTTTACGGCTTATAGACAAATGTTGATAGCTAAGTTGGTGGCAATAAGAAAGTTAATCATTGGTTTAGTATAGTGTAGTGTAGTGTAGATACAGTTGCAGATTGGCTGATAAACCAAGAAACACAATTTGTGGGGGCACATGGTGGCACCAACTTGTGGTAAATCGCCTTCAGGTCCGGGGTCCCTTTGGACCATGCACCAGGAAAAAAACGTCTTTACCCCGAAAAGGGTGAAATTCGGCTTAAATGGGTCAGGTGTCATTATGTTGAGCTCATAGCAACACAGTCACTGAAGGAAATCACTGAGGACATCTACTTAAGTATCTTGAATCGGATCTCTTTTTGCAGCATTTTTGCATAATTGTTTAAGCTCATCTGGCGATTTCCATCGAACAAAAAAAAATCCATTGGAGTCATCATTGCTCGTTAGGATGAAAAATGAAATAATATTTTTTTTAGAAAGCCAGCCACTTCATTATAATGTGATTTTGCCATGCAAGACATCCGCGTCACCTTGCTCAGGTAATTTTTTTCTTCATCTGGAGACAGCTGGTTGCTGGCCGGCAAGTGTGACGGGAAGCTGCCCATGGCGCCGAGATCCAAACTGGCAAGGTGCTTTGGCAAGGTAAAGGGTCTCTGAAGCCAAGGAATTTTTATAACTCCAATAACTATGGTTTATAGGTGATATATCTGTAGCTAATGGGCTTATAACCAATTTCTAACTGAGGGGGGCACCACCTTGTACTTCTTTTTACGTCTTGAAGCATTCAACATGTCAAACGTGTCATGGCCTGGCGGCCTTGCGTGTGAAATTGGACCTATGATCACCTATCTGGGTAAATTATAATAATTCACTAACCTGAATTAAGGCCATTTGGGGATGATTTCCCTTACTAACCATGATTCCAGTGAGGTCGTAGTGAGGTCGTTAAAATTTGCCCAGACCTATTGTTCTTTTCGGCAGCGGTAGTCAGGGAAAGGACTGGCAACTGTAACAGCACTGTAACAGCACTCATCATTTATGTGCATCTGCCATCTTTTGCGCATTGCAAATTGCCATGTGCCTCAACTCATTCTCTTTATGCTGTTGCCTGCTAGCCACCTGCAAGGCAGCTTGAACTAAAGTCAGAATTCCATAGCCTTGGCGATATCAAGTTGCAGCTGAAATGCAACACAAACACTCAACGTTTCCACAGTTCTACTCGCAACAAAACCCACAAACCAAAGGCAAATGCGCCATGCGGCAGCATAGTCGTCCTTGATGGTGTTGGGTACCGAGTCGTAGCTCTTGTATGCCAGTGTCACCTGGGAGGCAGCGGACAGCTCTATAGATTCAGTGGGTTTAGCGACGTTGGAATCTCCCACAGCACTTGAAAGCCCACCATTCGATTGCAAAAGTTTGGCGGTTCAAGCTGCATGTTCTTCACTTCCCCATTCTTTGCCTAGCTTTATGGTTCCGCCCTACACCATACCGCCCCTCCAAAATTCTGGCCCAACCACTGGCAACGGGACATCCTTGTGCGAGCAACGAACACATTATTTACGTAAGTAAATTGGTAGAGAAACAAACCAATCCACTCTTACAGGCGCCCAAGTTTTCCTATACAAACAAAGAAACAACAGAACAAAACACAAGCGATCAAAAACAATACTTATCACATATATGTTTTTTCAAAAACACATTAATAGAAACTGCTGTATATAGACTCTAATGATAAATAGATAAATACTAGGTGTGTTTTTCATTTTAACAACAGATCGGCCTTGGGCCCAACATCGAAAGCATGGCTGGTGATCCCGGGTGACCGACCGGGTGTCTTTCGCTTCAAGGTGCCATCTCATTGGCCGTCTTAAAGGGTTCTTCCGTTGCCATCTTCACCCCATCGATCGTCACGGCCTCGATTAAGGTGGCTTTCGAACTCCAATAACTGGGTGCATTGGACCAAAAAAACAAATAAAATCCAATAGAATATCATAGAAATCATAAATCTAAAGTCACTAACACATTGACATGTATACATATATACACATATTATATATATATACAATTATATACACTCATACTAGAATATATCATCAACAGTCATAAACCCTAGTTGAGATTAGTTGAGCAATGTTAAGCATCCTTCACCTACTGAACTCCTTCAACTGAGCGAAGGATAGGCACACGGGGCGCCTGAAGGCGCGGCGCATAGTGAGTCTCAGAGTGCAAGCCCCAGTCGGCAGCCCCTCCTAGGGGCGAAAAGCCAACCGCAACATGGACATTTGGGAGGGTTCGCTGCAGAAAAATTGTTTGCGCCAACAGAAACATATAGAAAAACGTGGAAAAACACGGGGGTGAACGGAGAACGGAAAAAAAACATAGCAAAACACATTTAGGGATTAACGATGAGTTTTCATCAAGTACTGAGTATGCTGGATCTTAAGAATCTAAACATAGGGCATCGTCACGAGCTCGCGATAACTGTGCTGAAACCATGTTTTGAAGTCTTTCAAGCCTTTAAGTAACAAACAGGCTCATCAAAAAACCCTTAAAGAATACTAAATATCAGCCCTCAAGAGCTAGCCATGGAAAATCACCATTTTCAAAAGGTAAACCATCTATAAATGGGCCATCTATACCATGGCTATGTTAAATAACCAGAGGGTAAGTCCTAAATCAACCCAGCCCAACTCGACACAACATTGGGCAAAAACCTCCAGGTCGCCCCCTTGGGCGGTGCGTCCTCCTTTGGGCCACGCAGCTTCTCCGGGGCAGGGTTGATAGAAGGAGTCCTGGCAGTTCCATCAGGAAAGTATCTTAAAATAGTACGGTCATTGGTCATTGCATATAAAAACATTGATGGTAGTACCCTCTGGTGAACATACAAAAAGCTATGGAAAATGGCTATTTATAGTGGATTTGCCCATTAAGAATGGGGAGTTTCAATTGCTATGTTAGTTCACCAGAGGGTAATGGTAGTAAAGCAATAGGATTACTAACTCTCCAATTTTACCACTTGAATATCCATAAATTGGGTTCTCTATAGCATCAACATCTGGGTGCTTTATGATTGTTTTACTATTTTACTGACATTAGCCACAGCCAATGGAAAGTCGTTGGAGGTCACTGGATTCGTTTGAAATATACAGGAAAACCCTATAAAACCCTTATATTTGATGGTGAAAACATGGGAAAACCCATGACCCTCTGGTAAACCAACATAACTATGGAAAATCACAATTTTCAATGGGTAAATCCACTATCAATCGCCATTTTCAATAGCTACGTTAAATTTCCAGAGGGTAGATGTTCACTTCAATAAATTCGAATGAAATATGGATGTGTCTGAAAATGGTGGCCGGTAGGAAACATGCCAAAAAAATGGTAATCCACTGGAATTGGGGTACCCTATTTCAGACTAGCCCATATCAAACAATTCTATAGATATAACTATAGTTGTTCTTGTTTCATCTTGTTTTATATAATTTATATCCCAACTTATGGAGGTTTTCACCATGGTTGAAAGATATGAAAGTCACCCCAACTGCACCTTCCATTTTCGCCACAGTCCTGGCCCCAGTCGAGCGCCAGCGTGCTGATGGTGGGATGGGCATAAGCATCAAACATGGAGGCAGCATCCACTTGCCGACCGCCACCGGCCAGTTTGTTCTCCTTGGTGCCGGACGAACAATGAAACCCTGCGGTAAACTGCTCAAAAAAGATGTGGAAAACCGATGGGGAAACACAAGTCACAAGGAACATGATCTACAAATGGTGAGTTTTCCACATCTTTGTTAGTTTCGAGAAGTGATAAAATGTATAATGCTGGCCAATGCCATAAAGTTACCGTTGGGAGATGGTTGAAATCCCACCCATAAACATGGTGGTGACTTGGGGATGGTGCAGGTAGCATTGGGTTTACCACATTCGTGGCCACTTGCGGGTTTGTCAATTTTACAGGGATGGAATGTAAACTCATATTCCCAACAAGAAGGTGCCCCCAAGTTATAACTTAAGTTATAAATAGGGATAACTTAAGTTATAACTGGGGGTAGCTTGAGTTATAAGTTTCATAACTCATGTGGAAGTTATAAGTCAGATAGGAAGTTATAACTTTGTTATAACATAAACAGAAAAAAAGATATAAAGGAGTTAGCAAAGTTAGGTTTTGCATGTCTGCATTTTGAGCATCCTGTTCTTTTTTGATCTCGGAGCCTTTTTTTGGCTTTGGTGGCTGGGTTTTCTTTGCTGCGATGGCTGTGGCACTTGAAAGTGTGCCAGGACGTGCGCACATGCAAGATTGGCGCACGTTTCCATTCTTCTTGACCCAAGAAATATGGAAGCATTTGGAAGAAACTCCAGGGTTGCCGCAAATGAATCAAATGGAGAGACTGAGAAGGAACCCCGCGTCCAAGGACCCGATGCAGAAGAAATCTGCATCAGCCAGTGCCACAAAGGCTGCAGCTGAGGAGCCGCGCGAGAAGAAGCCGGAGAAGAGTCGTCCGGTTCTGAAGCAATCGGCGGCGATTCCGGCAAATTCCAAAGCCAACGACCAAGAGAACCGCGTGGCAATGTTCAGCTCCTTTCTCCGCACAGCAATGGAAACAGCCAGCAGCTGTGGCATGTGAGCGCTTTTTTCGCAGTGTCCTGGAACCCCTTCTTTTTGTACAGACTGCAGTGACTACATCGCCCACAGAACTGACCAGATTCGCTGCGGATCTGCTGCAAAAAGGTGTGGGATGCAAACATCTCTTGAAGAGATGGGGGATGTTGGAAACGCGCATGTGTTTCTTGCAAACAAACTGAAACAAAAGGGAAACGCGCATGTGTTTTTGGCAAAGAAACATAAACAAATAGGAAACGCGCATGTGTTTTTACCAAAAAAAGAGTCAAGTACAGAAACGTGTATGTGTTTACAATCAGGAGCGTAACATTTCACCTGGAAACGCGTATGTATGAGGAATGTGTTTCCACTGTTTACATGCTGGGTTTGAAATCGGGATGTCTTTCCATCAGAAACAGGAAACACGCATGTGTTTTCGGGGAAAAAGTAGACACACGGTAGGAAACGCGCATGTGTTTCCCAACTAATACTATCCATGAGCAGGAAACGCGTGTGTATGAGGAATGTGTTTTTTTGTGTTTGTGGATTTACGGTGTTGCCGTAGCTTTTCAGTGTCTCAAAGAGACTTTGGCCTGTGGTGCACTGCGTCTGAAAGCTCTCTGCGCACAATGGCTACCGTGACACCTGATGTTGCTGCAGTGGACGGGGAGCTGCAGAAGGAAGTTTCGACGGGAGGTGCGGCGTCTACGGACGAAGCCGCACTTGCAACCGTTGATACTCAATGATTGCTGCTGCGCCTTGTCGAAATGATCAATGCGACGCCTTTTCTACCTGGAGGCTTTGCTCTCATCAACCCCTTTTCTGCTGAAGAGATCGAGGCAACCACAGGGATTCAAGATAGTTGTCTCAGCTCGCGATGCAAGTTCAATCTTTTTGAACTCAAAGAAGGCGACGTCCTGCTTTGGAATCCTCATCGCACTGAAGCAGCAATCATCAACTTCTTCCTGTGCCGCCACGGCCAACTCCTCTTGCATATTTCGAAGCTATTGCTGCGCACACGAACAGCCGCAACCAGAATATTTCAAAGGACCAACGAAAAGACTTTTGTCCACTGGGCATCACTGCCCAACGCATGTCTGCCCACATGGATAAGCTCCAAAGATGATACTTTCATTGTTTTACCTTGACATGCATGGCTGGAGCATACAAAAAAATGCCTTTCGCTGCAAATCTTAACTTGGCACGTCGATTCCCATTCCCTACTTGAAAACGCACAAATCATACTCTGTAAAAAGATACGAAAGATATATCTTAGTTATAACTTATGTTGTAAATTCTCTAAGATAAGTTAACATAACTTCAAGTTAACTTCCATAACTTATTTATAACTTGCATAACTAAGTTATAACTTGGGGGCACCTTCTTGAAAGTAACATGTGATAACATGTCTGGTTGGTTTTTAACCATATTGGAAAATATTAGTCAATGGGAAGGATTATCCCATATATTATGGGAAAAAAAATGTGTGAAACCACCAACCAGCATGTATATAGTAAACATCGGTCTCAAATACCTTTGCCAGCATTTGACAATGGCCCATCGCCCATCGCTCCTTCTGTAAATGACCTGTTCATATCATGTCTGTGTGACTGAACTCCTATTGAAATGATAAGCCATTTGGCCCCGAAATGCTACACAGTATGCACATATGACACCTTCCAACATACCTTTGTGAGCTGTGCCAAGAAGAAAACATATCTATAAGCCTAAGCCTAAGCATGATGTTTTGACACGTTTCAGGTTTAACCTATTTAACACCCCACCCCCTGGTTCAATCCATGCTTTCTCCGTAGGATGGTGGTTAAATCATTAAAAATCAGCAAATTCCTATAGTTTTCCCATGGTTTCCCCATGGGGAAACTGTCCTCCAAGTGTCTGTGTAAGTTCGCAGGCCCCGAAAGCAGTGGTCCGCCTGATTCAGGTCCGGCATGGCGGGCCGCGACACCGCCGGGGCGCCGAAGGTGTACATGGACTCGGCCCAGGCAGCAGGCTGGCTACGGGGCTGCACCAATGACTCGGGTTTACTGTAGAAATATGCGATATATATATATATATATACATATATATATTATGTAATATTATATGCAGAGTTTATAGATAGATAAACAATCATAAATAGAGATAGGTACATGGAGTGGATATTATATTTTCAACAGTTGAATTGAATGCACCACATAACATCACATAACTAGGACTGCATACCAACAACAACGGTGGTATAAGCTATGAACCGGTAGGGAACCATCTTGGAGGTAAACCGCAACTGGGCCAAAAACAATAGTGAGCCATAGGAAGGAGATTACTTATCAAATGGATAGTTCTGACAAAATTAATCATATACATAGATAATCTTATGGGTTTGTTTGAAACTAGGCCACCCCCAACACCTGCGTTTATCATCATTTCAGAGGTATACTGTATACCATATTTTCAGACTCAGGGGGGAAGCCCTGTTTCAGCTACCGGCTTCATTCTTCGTTTCATCTTGGGGCCCCGGAGTCTCAAAAGAAACGCCATCATACACATCAACCAGATTGCAGCATACGTGTGCAGCTTTCCTGGTCAACATCTCCGAAAAGATCAAGAGAACAGAGGTGAGTTGACTCTATATAACTTTCTTTGATCATTGCTTAACATTTTTTCCATCTACCTAGGCCCTCCAAAATATCCCCCAAAACATGGTAAAAGTACCAGAACTATGTCACTGCCCTCCGATAATCAAAGGTGGCTAGCTGGGAATTCATCGATTTGGTTCGTTGATTTTTCCAGCTCTAAACCTACGTTTAGTTCGGGGGTTTCCCATTTGAAAGCCCATTCAATCACCAGTCTTAATAGTAAAAGCCATTGACTCACCATTTTTCATAGGTAAAACCCATTAAATGACCTTTTGTCAAATAATAATATAGGTAAAAACCACTAAACCTCAATCTTTAAAAGCCAAGCGACAGAAATCACGGCAGGCACCTTCTCCTCTCGGCTCTTAGAACGGTGACCTCGCTGGGTGCCGATGTGTTGCCAAGGGCGTGTGGCTTTCTTCAGCCGAGCAATGGGTAAAATGGCCGACATTGGACAAAGTTTATTTATAGTTATAGTATATATCTTTAAACATGTGTATAATTAATAGCTATATATATATATGATAATTTATATATTTCAATAGATTGGTTGAAGGGAAATATATTCCAAACAAATTGGTTGAAGGGACGTTTACAGGAACATCAGGAAACCATTGTTTTTTTCCAAATTTGACGGTTTCCTGTGAATTGGCCATTCTTCCAAATTTGGGAACCATTTTTGTGAGGTCGCTGTGGGGCTGCTTTATTTTGCCCAGTGACAAGAATAAACGAGACACGTTAAGAGGGGATGCAGTTCTTGATTTTGATCCATTGGATATATCGTTAGGGTAAAAACCAGCAAACCATCATGTTTTTTGGCCGTGGTTTTGGGGCAAGCAATTTTTGACCCATCTATAGACGATAAATGGGAGATGGCTACCAAACAGTGATCGAATCCATGAGAGCTTCGGGCCCACAAGCTATGCCATGCTATGCCTCAAAATCCAAAACTGAACTCTTGACCCATCCGGGGTGAGGACTCATCTCCACTCTGCGCTGCAAAAGTTCCAATCCTCAGTGGGTCACATCAGGTCGAAGTGGCGCAGTGATGCACCCACTGACCATTAGGCTATACAATATATATAGGCATGAATATATATATATATATGTATGTATGTATGTATATATATATATATGTATGTATATATGTATGTATGTATGTACGTACGTACGTACGTACGTAGGTATGTATGTATGTATGTATGTATGCATATTATTACATATACATACAAATATACATAATTATACAAAGATATATTCATAGACATATACATGTTGATTACTTAAACAATAATATGATGTATACATATATATATAATCATTTTTTGTTGCGTATATTACGTTATATATATTATAGATATGAATGTGCAGGTTGCATATATCTAGATCGTATGTCCATTTGTCATGCTGTAAGCCCAGTGATGAAACATCAGTAATTAAACAACAACACCAACAACAACCCAAGTTCTACCGCCAAGGATCGCATCTGCTTGCCCTCTTCATCATCAAAGCACGCTTCAGCACGGCATGTAGCATCAGTGGCCTCGCGGCAAGTGAGGCCCAGCCGGGCCAAACCCATGGCCAGGAGGGTGCCCGATGTAAATGCCAAAGTCAGAGGTGTGAAAATGGCTGGCCAACGAATGTTTATTTCCCAATTCCCATATGTTATAATAATAGGTTTTCAACCATCCCCCTAGGTTCAACATACTTTAGCCATGTTCAATAAGCTTACATGAACTCTGGTGCATACTCCTACTGCCATGCCCTGGCACTCACACAGCGTCCCCATATGACTTCCCCAGCAGCTAACCCACCTGCACCCGTCCAAAAATGAAAAGAAGCGCCGCAGTGGCGCCAAAACGCGCCATTGGAGGCATCCGAAATGGTGGGTTTTCCTTCGGAATCTCCAGGCTTCAAGCCGAGGTCAGCTGCGCGCGTTGGTAACAAATATGGACAAACACATGGAACATATTTGGAACATATGAAGCTAGTGGCCTTACACAAGTCAGCAAATCACAGGACATTGGTGCGATCGTTTGTGTGTTTTGGTGGGCTGTGATTTTGAGTGCCACGACATGCCACGACCTGAAAAACTCACATCATCCCACTGTTGCTGCGCCATTTTGGGGCGATGGACGGCCAGTTCTGCAGCTTCATTTCTCAGAAAGAAGTGGGTCATCTCTTCAGCGATTGTTCCTGGCGCCGTTTCAGAAATCTGCAGTGGATCCTGGTTGGTTGGTGGTTGAGGCACCCTCTATATGAAAGTCAAGTGGGATCTTCCCAAATCCGGTTGAATTTTTGGAACTGTTTGACACCATATGACACCACTAAATTTAGCTTTGGCCAAGTTTAGCCACACAGTATTAGAACATGGAGTTGTATCATAGGAATTGTCGCTTATTCTTGGGATATCTGGGGACCACCCCCAATATTTGTAAAGTGGTGGTTGGTTCACCTGTCCAGCGAGGTGAACATGTTTTTTTTCAGCATCCATCCAGTTCCTGCTGACAACAGCACCGGGGGTTGACAGTTTGGGAATCTAAACCAGAAATGCCTTCTGTTAATTCAACCTGGACATGGGAAGCCACGCTTAGAATGTTTCATCTCTACAACTATGAAAAGGTCATTGCTATGTTAGATTGCCAAAAGGTACAAACCGAGGGAACTGACCCGTTTGCTGGATACACCTTGGAACGCCAACATGGATCTCTCATCCAAGAAAGCGTGGAACCATGTGGAACCTGAATTTGTCAATTTTGAAGCTCACGTTGGATAGCAGGGGTGCCTGACATGCGTTTGGAGTTTCAGGTATACTGGCAGCATGTTTAACCCCACGTAGCTGGGATTATTCATGGCCAGGGACAATGGATCATTTATAGGTGTTTTACCTATCCAAAATGGTGATGTTCCATTGCTATATTCATGTATCAAAGGGTAAATCCTATTATACCGTAAATTAAATATAGTAATTAATATCCCATTATAGTCCTATAAATCTATTTTTTGTTGGTTAAATCCCATTAAATTCCCATTTTTTCTGGTTAAATCCCATTATATATATAAACCACATGTTCTGTTAGTGAAATTTTAGTGAAATCCCATTAAATCCCCATTACCACTTTGCTTCAAGCGTTTCGCCGCCATCGTGCCCAGGGTCTCAAGATGGCCATGGTCAAATTGCCTCTGCAAGACTGTTGACGAAGTTCGTGTCGTAGCCAACCAGAAAGTTGTGCTGGCTGAGCTGTGAAGCGACCTGGGCACATAGTCCATCTCTATCTTTGGATACAAGGTGGTGCCCCCCTCAGTTAGAAATTGGTTATAAGCCCATTAGCTACAGATATATCACCTATAAACCATAGTTATTGGAGTTATAAACCGACTTAGCTATCTTGGGACCACCTTGTAGTACATGCTTGGATAGTTATGTAATGTTGTGCGCACATTTGTGATATGTTTGGATGGAAAAAAAACAGCATGTACACAAAATAATGAATGGTACACTAAATGAACATGAAACTGGGAATATGTTTCGACTGGAAAGATGGATGGTACAGTAAATTACATCGTGTATTGATGTTGTAGTAAGATCGAAATGAATGGTAATGATTTTGTGATGAACATATGCTGGATAATCAACAATATAAGTTCAAACCCTTCTGAGCGGTCGTATCCCCAATTCATGATGGTTGAGCCACTCGTTTGTTGAATTATTTTTTTGGTGCCCCCTGGATCAAATGGAAGCTACTGAGCATGACCAAATATGTGTGGGTCGTTCGGTATTTTGAGCTATGTGTCTGAGCTAGTATGTATGTATGTATGTAGGTAGGTAGGTAGGTATGTAAGTATGTATGGTATGGTATGTATGTATGTATGTATGTATGTATGTGCCAATGTATGTATGTATGTATGCATGCATGTATGTATGTATGTATGTATGTATGTAGCTATGTAGCTATGTAGCTATGTAGCTATGTAGCTATGTAGCTATGTAGCTATGTAGCTATGTAGCTATGTAGCTATGTAGCTATGTAGCTATGTAGCTATGTAGGTATGCATGTATGTATGTATGTATCTATGTAGGTAGGTATGTATGTATGTATGTATGTATGTAACAATGTATGTATGTAACAATGTATGTATGTCTGTATGTATGTATGTATGTATGCCAATGTATGCATGCATGCATGTATGTATGTATGTATGTATGCCAATGTATGTATGATATGTATGTATGATATGTATTGTATTTATGATATGTATTGTATGTATGATATGTATGATATGTATGATTTGTATGATATGTATGATTTGTATGATACGTATGATATGTATGATATGATACGTATGATATGTATGATATGATATGTATGTATGTATGATATGTATGATATGTATGATATGTATGATATGTATGATATGTATGATATGTATGATATGTATGATATGTATGATATGTATGATATGTATGATATGTATGATATGTATGTATGATATGTATGTATGATATGTATGTATGATATGTATGTATGACATGTATGTATGATATGTATGATATGTATGATATGTATGATACGCAAGATATGTATGATATGTATGATGCGTATGATATGTATGATACGCATGGTATGTATGATCTGATATGTATGATATGTATGATATGGATGATATGGATGATATGATATGTATGAGATGTATGAGATGTATGGTATGTATGATATGTATGGTATGTATGCATGTAATGTGATGTAATGTGATGTAATGTGATGTAATGTGATGTAATGTGATGTAATGTGATGTAATGTGATGTAGTGTGATGTAATGTGATGTAATGTCATGTAATGTCATGTAATGTCATGCAATGTAATGTAATGTAATGTAATGTACGTACGTAGGTATGTATGTATGTATGTATTATGGTATGGTATGGTATTGGATGGCATGGTATGGTATGGTATGGTATGGTATGTATGTATTTATGTATTTATGTATTTATGGGTGTGTATGGTTCTAAATGTATGTATATATATATAGATATGTGTGTGTACGGGTTTTATAAATATACATACGTATGTATATATATATATAAATACATATGTTATGTATATACATATCGCCGTCTGGTTAAGTTCAGCTAGGCTGACGGCAACTCTTAATCTTAATTCTTGGATTCACTCTTATAAAGGGAGAAAATCCCTCTGCTTGATCGCCATATCATAGTTTCCTGGAACACAATACATTAAAAATAAATCCGGCCATTAATTATATCCCCATTAGATACTATCATGCTATACATCAAATCATATCCCCATAATTCCCCATTGCTGTTGGTTCAGCCCTTCAAAGCTATTGAAAATCGCCAAAGGGCCATCCAATAACAGCAGCGCCCCATAGTCGTTTTGATGTCGCAGCAATCTCCCAGCAGCCTGTGACACTGAGCGGTAAGCCTCAGCCTCGTACCAAGCCGAGCCGTTGTGGCCCTCGTATTCCATCTTCAGTTTCCTCAGTTTTTAGGTAGAAAAACATGGAGAAACCGAAACATAGCGAAACAACAAAAAGGTGGAGGTTGAGAAAAGGCCTATCATAGGGCTGAGATGAGATGTGAGAGGTCACATTTAAGTTGGAGTCAAAGATTCTCACCGACAATGATGTTTACCAAAATCTTGGTAATGATGAGAAGTAGTCGTTATCGAATACTGTATATACAGTATATATAAGTTGTATGATGTGATGCATGAATAAAACCATACTTCAAATAAAACGCCCTGATGGAATCAACAAGTCAGTCAGTCAGTTCGACAAAAGCGGAGGTCCCCCAAAACATCGCAAAACAATCCTTCCCCCAAAAGAAAAAGATTCAATTTGAGCCCAGCTTCACTTCGGTGTCCATGCTTGGAAAAGGCACCCCCACCACCACCACAGCCCTGGCCGCATCGTCCTTAAAGTCCGCCCCCTCGGCACAACGGCCACGCATCACTGCCAGCAGCACGGCGCCCTCCGGCTGCGCCGCCAGCTGCCGGTAGTGGGTGACCAGGCTCGCAGCAGCTTCGCTGCTGAGACCGGAGCTTTCCACCACCACCTTGGTTGGTGGGGGGCCAGCCACCTGCAACTTGAGAAACATGCTGGCCGTGGGGGATCATAGGGATCATCATCCAATGAATGGAAAAAAACATGCTTGAAACCATCAACTAGAGGGGGAGTGGATGGGGTGGATGGGTCGTTGAAGGAGAAAGCAAGACTACAGCAACCAAAAATGCGGGACAAAAATGGAACAAACACATTGTTCTAGTTGAAAAAACATGGAACAACGTGCTTGGCCGAATGGAAGCTACAAATTTCAGTGAAAGAATTTACATTGTGCTCAGCAGTTTGCCCACCGCCAGCAAAGTCACTGACAATCCGCGAGTAGCATCACCGGGCATGCCATAGCCCACTCACAAAAGCGTGCTGCTTCAAATAAGAACATCAAGCTTGCATGGGTTTGTCCAACAATGGTTTGTATTCACTATGGTATGCCCTAAAATGATTGGCACTTGCTAATCTCTCATCATATTCCTCATATAAAATTGCCAGGCTGCCATGACATGAAGAAATGGTGGTTTATATGATGGTACTTGCCCACTTTCAAACCCAACCAAATACAACATTGTTGGTGAACAAATTATACTCATACCATATGTATATATTTCCGATATAGATCCCCACATCTATTCACTAGGTCCGTCATCCATTACTTAACCCCCCCGGGTTTCCCATGAACTAATATCCATTAATATATTCAACCTTATCCCGATATAGTGAGTCATAATCCCTAGATATCCCTAGTATATCCCAATTTCCATAGTTTGTTCCCATGTTTTCAACTCTTTTCCAAATTTTCATGGTTCATATGCCATAGATCCCCCACTTTTCCCAAGATCTTCCCATTTGTTCAGCTCGGCTTCCAACAAATGCTGCCGCAGCGGCCGGGATGCCGCAGAACCTCTCCAAGCCCAGAAGCTGGTGCCGTTCCAGAAGGCCCGTGCTGCGCCAATGCGAAACGGCATCGTTCAGCTGTTCGTGGGAAGGGAAGAAGACCAGTTTGCCATGAGGGACCACCTGCAGTTATAGCCCTCCACGGTTTTATAGCATAGCTCATAACTAGCTTATGAATGCTTATGACCTTATTGAATCACATTGAAGTGATAGATAAGCTTTGTTGCAGGAGTTATAAACCAATTTATAACTGTTAACTTGTGGGAAAAACCATAGATGGCTGTAGGTGCGCAATATTTTGCACGTACATGTACATATATAGAGTATAGATACCCCATAGCCATATCAATATGTAGAATCTACATGAATCTACAGTATCATTCTTGATTCACATGAGTGTCTCATTGTTGGGCTAAATCTTGATACATATTCTATACATAGAGCATGCGGAATAATGCACGTTCAAGATCGTTCAAGATCGTTCAAGTGGGACAAGATAGGTTGAGATGAGAAAAGGGTGGACAGCAAAAGTGACATATGCAGCACTGAGTGGGGTCAGTGTGATAGTGAGAACACAATAAACCAATAACAAGATTCTAACATGTTGGCCAAACAATACAGCAATGATGCTCAGTAATGGCCCAAGTTGAATGCAAACACCTTGGTAGGGACCAAAATGAGCCCCAAAATGACTAGAACATACTGACATACTAGGACTAAATCGCGATGGCAACATTGCTGCTGTTTGGTACCTTCACCCGATCCAAAAATGGAAGTTAGAATTTAGAATCATAATTATAGGCGGTGAAAAAATGGAATCATGAACAGTGTCCATTATATATATAATATGATATATCATACATATTTCTGAAATCAGAATGTAACATCCGTCACCCTCACAGTTTTTGCCTCGAAGTGGGGGCTCGACATCGCTGGTTTTCAACCCATCCATACCCAAAGTCACTTGGGTTTCCCCCTCCCAACAATGAAACCTACATATTGATCACACCAGACCCGGCTTGGCACCGGCAACAGCTCCTTGAAGACCTTCCCCACGGCCGTAAGGTACTGCGGCAGCTGCTGCGCCCGGAAGCTCCGCGTCGAGCTGAGTCTGGGTGTACCGAGGCCCCCCCAAGGTGGTGGGAAACATCGGCACCAATGCTGAAATAAAACAAACAAGTGATCGTGGTACTGGTATAATGTACTATAATGGTATGATCATAGGCTTTGGGTATCTATGTTGTGGTCCTGTACAACTATGGGGAAAAGAAATGATCATCGAGTCCTGGTTTCCCAAATGGATTGCCCAGAGGCCCTTTTCCATGACTACCAACCCCCTGGTGGTACAACTGGATGAGCTTTCCCAGTTGATCACGGCTTGCTGAAGGCACCCTGAAAGCTATTCCGCTGTGACAAGAAACTTTTGTCCTTCCAACGAGGCGAAGGCAAAAGTCTTCAGGCGCCGGGTGACCGATGAGCACCTTGGGCCATGGCGGTAAAGCGAGTAAGAAGTCTATGGGCACAACATGTTTATATGGCAATTAAATGGGAACCAAATTAAGTATATATTATATTATATTATAGGGTTTATGGGGGGCATTACTATGGTTGATGGGTTTTAAGCTGTGAACAAACTTTTCACTTTGGGAGCTTCGTCAATTGAAGGTATACTGTAACAAAACCCTGCAGTTTTTCTTTCCGAGTCTCTGTCCAACCTCATCTGCTACAACTGGCCTGGTGAACAGAGATGTACCTTCCAGCTGGTCGGGTCAAGCATCACCGGCATCTGCCGAGCTCAAACAGGTACGGTATGGGTCAAAACTTGAGGACCTGAAGGGAACCACACAGAAATCAGATTTTGCCTATGTTTTTTTGTGATAAACCATCTGGTTCACTGAGATGTACTGTCAAAATTCATATACATCTTAATTTCAAGTAGTATATAAGCTATCCCATCTGTCCAAATCTCTCCAAAATTCTCCAGAAATTTGGACTCAGGCATGCCTGGAAGGGTTGCTTCTTGACCAAGCCCAAGCTCGCGTTTGAACAAGGCAAAGGGCGCCTGGGCCACTAGTGCTTGGTGGGTGATGGGTGATCTGCCTTACAAATCTTCCAAAGAAATCAATTGCAAACACCGTTGAAAACCAACGAAACCCAGAACGGAACTGCAAGATCCAGCTCTTGTCTTGGAACATCGAACTGTTTAAGCACATCACTGTCTCAACTTTGTATTTTGCAAACAGTCTCCGCACAAAAATCCCGAAAAACCGGTCCGCAGGTCGAGTGACACAGGCCTACGGCCAATTTTTCCAAACAAATCTCATATATTACTAGTTAATTGTAGGATGTTTTTTCACTAGTCATATGGCAATGTAGTTGTCCTATGGCCAATATTACTTCATTGTAGTTACCCTCGGATAAACAACCACATAACTATGGAAAATCAGCATGTTTAATGGGTAAATCCACTATAAATGGCAATTTTCCATAGCTATGTTAGTTTACCAGAGGGTAACGAGTGCATGATTCCAGCCAGATTCAACGGAGCGCCCAGTCGCTAGAGTTCCACTGGCGAAAAGGACGGAACGGCAGCGAGCAACCTGTCTGAGAAGAAACACCCTTGGTGCCCTGGAGAGATGTCAACAATATATATATACTTATTTATTTATATATATATATTGCATATATATATATTGCATATGTATAATTATATATATATAGATCCATATTATGTGTGTGTGTCTATGTATGCATGTCTGACTATTAATATGTATGCATATATTAAACAAATAAATAAATAGCAGTACGTATTAATAACCAACACGTACCAGCACTGTTCAAGAAACGAAAACACACGCATATCCAAATGCCACATCTGCGGAACATGAAAATCCTGGATCAAGAAGATAAAGGAGATCCAGAGGCCCCTTCGCCAAGCGGGTGGTCCACCGCGTCTGACCAGACAAAAACAATCCATGGCCCCAAGGCATTTTAGGCCCCTGCAAACCTTGGTTTAGTCTTGGGATGTAATTTTTGGGGCATTCCATTGCCAATCTTACAAGATGGCGCCCCATAGATAGCTAAGTTCGTTTATAACTCCAATTGCTATGGTTTATGGTAGATTTAGATATATCCATACTCACTATGGTTTATAAACCCAACTATAACTGGGGGGCACGACCTTGTAGATACCTTTCCAAAAAGTGAATCTTGACTGGTTCGTGAGATGAATACCCCTGTGGCAACAAAACTGCAGTACAGTGAACTATCCATCAGCTGGTGGACCCAGTAAATATCCAAGCTATTATATAATTCCAAATCATTATGTCATTCAGATATCAAGATATATCAAGTATGTCGTATGTGCTAAATAATCCCATTATAATGGCTCCAAAACTTGTATCACCATGATATACCATGATAATGTGTTACATACAGTAATTATATCACCATGATATGTTCCTATGAATCCCCAACCAATTTGCTGGATATTCACTCCTCAGCCATGACCCACAACTGCCAAGGGACAGCCCCCTGGAAGGCGATGGCACCACTGAGAGCCACCATGGAGAGACGCCCGCGCTGGCCGAAGCCAGCCTTGCTCACCGTCAAGGTGTAGCTACCTGCCGGAGGGAAAACTCGGCTGCTCCACCTGTCTCTACTGACATCAATGTGAGTTATTAATTTTGGAAAAAAATGGAAAAACTCAAACCATCCCACTTAAAATTGTCCGTGACCCCCATGATGGTCTGTTCGATGTTGTTTGAGCATTCTGGATTTCTAGATCGCATCCCACAACTCAACAGTCTTTCCTGACGTTCACTGAGCAGACCTTGACCTCCTTCTTCCAGAATTAAGGACATCTTCCGCAGGAAAGAATCCTGGGCCGAGCCCAAAGTGGAGGCGATAGGGGGGCCCTAAGGGGCCCTAGGGGCCAGTGCCACTGGTGGTGTCAACGGTCTCATCCCAGAAACGTGAAAGTCATTAAGATCATCTCAAATATGAAGTTCATAAGAGAAAACATCTGAAATCACCTAGTCAGAAAATAGGATAATATTGATAATCTAGGTGGTTGAATTGGTGAGAGCCCGCTTTTCAAGGCAAATGTACTGTTTTTTTTTGGGGGGAGTATCCTTCAGACTATCAGCCAGAGTAGTGTCTGTTTCTGGCGTTGGATCCCTTGGTAAATCGCTTCGAGGTGTGTCTTGAAGCCAGTTCTAAGTTTCAAGGACCAAAGGGTCTCCTGTTAAAACTGTAGGCTAAAGTGACTATTGTCATAAGGCATTACATACATACATACATACATACATACATACATACACACATACATACATACATACATACATACATACAGACAGACAGACAGACAGACAGACATTACATACATTACATACATTACATACATTACATACATTACATACATTACATACATTACATACATTACATACATTACATTACATTACATTACATTGCATTACATTACATTACATTACATTACATTACATTACATTAATACATACATACATACATACATACATACATACATATATATATTATAGATAGATTAAATAAATATATACCCTGTCACTCACAAAACCTTATTTGCAAATATCTTATATTTCCGTGTAACTCCCATTATTTCCTTGAATTATGAGGGTTTGCGCATACATGGATTAAAGGGAGGTTTGGTCAGGCCATTTGCCAAGGTGCCATCTCGTTGACCGCCTTAGGCATGGCCATGGTAGGTTCGACATAGGAGCTTCAAGCAATCAATAAATGGCGAGTAAATAGCTGGTTTAAGGGGGGGTTCATGGGATATTCATGGGATTTTCATGGGATATTCATGATATCTCTCTTGGTAATTGGAGACACTTAATGGAAAACAACCCATTTAAGTGGGATGATTCACCTGGATAGTACAATGATGATTTTCCATAATTTATATAAAATTGCCAGAGGGGTCAAGGTAAAGGATCACCATCACACGTTACTACAAGCAACTACGAGATGGGGTTAAAACGACATGAATAACGACCAGAACAATTTAGGCCTGAACCCCAAATGGTAAAAAGAACTGCTTGGGAAGGCATCTGTTCACCAGAAAGCATTCTTCAGCATCAAAACTTTCTTCAATCACTCTGACCCTATTCACCCCCGCTCTGCAGAGCAAACTGCATGCTCTGGGTGCCCTGGGCGATTTGCCCAAGTGCTGAAGGGTTTGAGGTTTGAGAGGTTTGGGATCCAGACATGATGGGGTGTATCCTGCTGCCTCAGCCCAAAAATAAAGGCCTCAGGATCCCAAATCCGCCCCCCTCGGCAGTTCGCATCGAGCTTAAGCAGTTCGCTCTGAACTACGCGCTACGGCGCGCAAAAGAACAAGGCCAGCACTGTTTCACCCCAAGGCACTGAAGAGCGAACTGCCCAACCTCGGCATCCCGAAAAGATTCATCGACTGGGATCATGATCACAGGTCAGGACGCACTAATAAACCATTTAAAGCGGCATCCAAATGCCAAATGCTGCAACCATCAAGCAAGTCTCCAGCTGTGTGGCCTGAATTTTGGGCTTCCCAAGTATGCCAATGGGAATAGCGAAATCAAGTCAACAAAGTACAGTAGAAACTCAAACTGCTGACCAAAGCATTTAAATAAACCCTTGACCCCCAAGGATGTCCACTTCCCTCACACTTCCTGCATCACTTCCAAACTATTAAAAAAAAGTAACATAACTTAACTAATTAATAAGAAGTAACCTTGGCTTGATTCGGCCTTCATGCCAGGTTGAAACCCTGAAATGGGGACTTGTCATGCACCGTTTGGCAAAGGTATTTTAGTACCCACCCTCGTCCACATTGGTCCTGCCTTCTAAGCCGTGGTCAATGAATCGGCGTCGCAGCCCCTGCAACATGCGCAAGAGCTTCTGGACATCCGCTGTGTTTTGCAGTCCTTGGAGTTGTGCCCCCCAAGGCCCAAAACCAGTGGGCACGGGAAATGAAAACATCAGAACAAAGACAAAATAGATTGCCCGAGAGGTCAGTGGATTTCTGTAGCAATTGCTTGGATTTGCTCAAGGAGCCCATGAAAAACGAAACATATCCAGAATATTCCCAGAATAGATTCCCTAAATACTGGATTAATCAATGCCAAGCATCCTGCGACCTGCGACACCAATGCCTCAGAGTTGCTGCATGGGAGGGGCGAAGCCCGAACAACACCCAACTCAGGTTCAAAGAAGGCAAAGTTACCATCAACAAATATCAAAAACACAGGGAACTCTAACAGTTAGGTCATTTCCAACAGGAGGTCACCTAGGTCACCTTCCACAAGGGTTCCATAGACGCCATATTAATTGTTTTTCACGGAGGACACTTGATGTATATTGTCCCTTTTGTAGCCAAACATGGCTATAGCTGGAAAAAGCACCCAGCTTTAGTTCAATGTCGTGTTCACTTTAAAAGTCTTTAAATACATCGACATGCCCAGAGGGATTTTGCAGTCAGCCATCTTTGATTACCGGAGGGTAGGTTGACGAACCACTGCTTCAAACTATCCATCCTCCCTGCGAGGCACTAAGCAACCTCGACCACCTGTTGAGCTCAACCAGCAAACCATGGAACGCGGGCAAAGCATCGACTGTAGAAGCCAAATCTAAAATACACTATGAATCTAGATCATCCAGGGATCAGTGACAAAAACTTCATTTTCAAATGTTCATCACCATGTCTGTAGTCCAGTCAAGTCATGAATTAGTTGCATGTCTTTATCCATTGTTTTGTGTTTAAACTAGACGCATGTATAAACACAATCATAAACACATCTAATTACATAGAAACAGTATACGATGGAATATTCGTAATATATTTTCAAAAATTCATCACTAAAATGGGAAACTATGCCATGTTCCAATGTATTCCATCATTTCCATCTACTTCAGGATGATGATAGATACCAAAAATATATATATGTGTAAATAGAGGTCTCTTAAAATGGGGGATCGCCAATCTCCAAGGATCATCATGGGTTTCAATACAAAGTCATGGTCGTCCATGACTTGGGTGATTTGGGGTAACCCCATGACTTATGAAACCTCCTATTATCTATTGGAAATCCCATAAATCCCATGAAATCCCAATGTTTGTTGGCTAAATCTCATGAAATCCCCATTTCTGTTGGCTAAATCTCATGAAATCCCCATTTCTGTTGGCTAAATCTCATGAAATCCCATTTTGTTGGCTAAATCTCATGAAATCCCCATTTTGTTGGCTAAATCTCATGAAATCCCCATTTCTGTTGGCTAAATCTCATGAAATCCCCATTTCTGTTGGCTAAATCTCATGAAATCCCAATGTTTGTTGGCTAAATCTCATGAAATCCTCATTTCTGTTGGCTAAATCTCATGAAATCCCAATTTTTCAATAGGTAAATCCCATGGTATATCCCCCATTCGCTCCCCAGTCGTGCCTACGTCCCGCAGCTCATCACCCATCTCTTTCAGCGTCACCGGAGCTGATGTGGATCCGTTGGCAGCAGAGGCTACCCAGTCCTTAGTGGATGCTGAGGCCAACAAAATCAAGAGGAATATATGGTATGGGTACCTCTCATTTAGGTCCCTGAAATGGGGCAAAATGGAGGTTTACATGTTTCAAGTATTAATTCATAGTATATTTAAATTGAACATAGGGACATCATTGGAATATCAGTAAGTATATATATATATATATTATATATATATATATCATTTATATTCATTTGGATGCCTACAGCTGAAGCAAACACCTCTAACTGCAATTTGGGGTTAGGTTTTAGGGTCCAAACATCTTCTGACACGGTATTTAGTACCAGGGTAGATGATAGATGTACCTAAACGATGCAAACATAAGATATGCAAACATAATCAGTCGCCAAAGGTTTCGATTTGCAATTGTTTTTCGTCACTAAAGGTGGACATAGATGTCATCAAGGAGAATGCATAAATGCTTTTAAAACTGAATATGGGCACACGCGCTCACCCGAGATCTACTGAGTACTGTAAATTTGGCAGTAGCTACACAGATCCGCTACACCTGCACCATCCTAATTTCCAGGTCCACGAACACATTTGAGCCTGCTATCCGAAAAAAAACTGTCAACTATTTCATATGTAAGTGGCTGATTGCGCCACCATCTTTCCACCTCAATACGTGAACGTTGGATATCATAATCCAATTGGGTCCTAGAGAATTGGCTCAGAGAGTTGCCCAGGGCTAGTGGAATTTGGGCCATTGAACCGGCTGAGATGAAACTGATGGTTCTGGATGGTTCTGCATGACTCAATTCAAGACAGCGGATCACAAGTTTCTGTAGCTGGAGTTCTTTTTGATCCTCTGCAAATAGGCGCCAACACTCTACCTACACACTCGGCATCAGCACATGGCTAAGGATTCAACCTTGTAGCACTGCAGTTTTCAAATCAAAATAGCTGGTATCAATGGATGTTCGCCCCCCTTGGTCATATGATCAAGGCTCCCACGAGTGGTGACATTTACCTTCTTTCATGCAATCCACTCAGAACTTAGTGGGCCTTTAGCAACGCTGATCACAACACATTGTATAAACACATTAAAACGTTGGATCAGCTTGGGCTTACTAGTTGGTATCATGGCCACCTGGTTGGGTCGCCTAAACGTGTTAAAAACGGCCCTGCACAAGTCGTCTCTGGGTTGACCAAGCACTTCGTTGTGAAGATCGGGCCTGGAAACCAAGGTTCTCTTTTAAAATCTGTCAGGATCAAAGAGCTTTGAAACCACCAGGGTATATACAAACAGCAAATAAGACTATGATGTGGAACATCCATCCATCATCCATTCAGACTGCTTTCAGACTGCATGTTGCACCATCCGATTTGACTGGCACTGGCTTGCACTCTTTTGGCCATATCAAAAGTTCCCGACTTAGCACATATTAGATGACATGAAAGCCGGGACACGATCAAAGCATATCAAAGCGATGTCTGTCAGGGTTGATGCATGTTGATACTACAAGTATATTGTTCACAAATGAGCAATCTCGGAAATTCCAGGTGCACGGAAAGGACATCAACGACAAATTTGGCAAGGTCCCATTGCCTACCATATGTGTGCACAAATATGATGATTTATGGCAAACTTGGGGGGTATCGCTCAAAGGGAAAATACGTGCGTGCGCAGATGTGACACAACTCATGCTGCACATTTTCTGAAAACCGATGTCCGTCCCTTACATGTTTAGTGTTGCCGGAGTTTTTGCAGTGGTTCTTAAATGGGTGCCTATGGCCTATGGCAACAAAGCCTGAAGCTGAGGAGTTTGATGTTGACATGCGCCAAAAACCGCTCCTTGGGATGATCCACAATGACGCCCAAGTGATAACTGGAAGGGGGGTTAGCGTTTGATCCCAGATGATCTTCGATGAACACGTGGCTTCCACTCGTTGATCCTCCCACCCATTGTCCCTAATGAACATGACTCTCTCCATATACTCTTCTGCGGTTGCCGCGCAAGAGAGAAAATTTGGTAAACGAATCACAGTGATTAAAAGCTGATGACCGCAAGGAGATTCTTCATAAACCTTCTCACTGGCAATTTGTTGCCGGGGTCATGCCCAAGATTTTGGCTGATTGACTTGGAGATGACGAAAACAATCCCCTACCTAGTATGGGTCCATGTTCTGCAAGACATCCCAAAACTAAGATTCAAATTGTTGCCTTCTCTCCATTTTATGTACTGCATCATACTGTATCATACTGTTTCCGCAAAAAATAGTGTTACACTTTCCCAAACATACGTATAATGCTGTCTCCAATCCTTCAGTGGGCATCAGCGACCAAAATTAAAAAATCCAAGCGGAACCTCTTAGAGGCGCAGCTTGGTTCCGCCTTCCGTTTTGGTGGCGGTTTAAGAGCGGGGAAATAAATGATTCGTGCGGTTAAAAAAAAACAATGAAACACATATATCAATCACCACCCCCAAAGTTTGCCACAAATATTAATGGTGTCTTCTTGTGTCTGCCACACCATTAGCTACAACACAATGATTTTTACATAATTTTACACGTTCAGAACACTTTTTCACCATGAAATCCCGTTGAATGCCATGAACCCCCAGTCTATCCCATTATAATCTCCATGAATCCATGAAATCCTAGCACTTCAACTCCCTTTACCACTGCACTTCCTGCCATGATCATCCATGAACTGCATGGCCGCGATGGCTCACGAAGCCATGTCATAAGGTGACCTCTTCTTCAGGAGAGTCCCGTGCGGTCGCGCCGCCTGGCCGCCAAGGGGATATGAGGGGTACGGTACATGATGCTACTCAAATTTACCTAATTTTCAAGAGACCCACATTCAGTATCATTCAATCATATTCAATCAGAATGGTTATGACTCATCGACTTTTTGAGTTAGTACGGCTTTAATTCGTATTGTCTTGATCCTACAGTCCTCCAGGAACTTGTTGCCATCCTGCCCGAGATCCGGCCTTCAGATTCAAAGAAGGCAACTTGACGGTCTCCTGATCCTGCTGTTGGCCCCCCATTGGAGGATCAACGTGTGGGTTGCCAATGGGGTGACAGATCTGGAAAAATATGAAAAAATGTCAAACAACATGGATGGTTTCCACATTATTGCTAAGATCCGAAGATGATAATTTATGTCATGCTTAAATGCCAAAAACCACTATCACAGTACTTAGACCCACAGTACTAAGACCAGAATTAACTCGGAGATTTCAAGGGTAGCGGAAAGGCCCGTTTGTACTCGTATAATCGATATGGCACAAGTACCACACTATGAGGAAAACTATATATAGTTCTAGCTCCAAGTTACCCAAATTCAGAAAATGTACATATACTATGAATCCATCGTACTCCAGACCTGTCTCTTTGGACCCACTGTTTTCCCAACCTGTTTCCCTGTGTGTGACATGTTTCACACCTGTGAATTGACTGGTTGCGATGGGAAGACGTGACATGTTTCACACCTATGAATTGACTGGTTGCGATGGGAAGACCTTTCAGCTCAATTTGGAAATTGTCTGGCACCATGTTGATGCCTTGTGTTGTTCCTGAAATGCTATGGAGCCTGGACTAACTAAAGCGTGTCCTGAGAAGTGAGTTTCCCATTTTGGAGACTGAAGAAGGAGAGGGTTTCAACATATTATTTGACTTGTTTGTTGAGTGGGCTGAAATCCTGTTAAATTACAACAACCAGCATCCGCCCACTCTGTTGAATTTGGGGAATTGTGGCCCAGAATCCTTCTCTCAGAGGATTTCCGGCCGCGCATACTCATGTCGCATCGCACTCGAGGGGTGTCATCGCACCCCAGAGGACCCCATCGCACTCCACACACCTACTCACAGATCATCGTACTCCACAAAAGGGATCGTACACCAGAAAAACTTGCGCAGACAGCCAAAAACATTTTTTTTCGAAAAATTGACCTGAAGAGCTTTTTTATTCTTTTTTCCTCTTCGGAGGTAAAATGCTCTGGAATCTGATAATATGGAATATGGGGGAAATTGTTGTTTTTCCAGCGTTTTGAACAGTCGCGCATACAATCGCATTCCATGAAATTTTGGATACTTTTGACCCGTGCAGGCTATGGAAATTCTCGATTGCTGTCTTAGTCGTGCGCGATAGAGTGTGATGCCTTGTGGGTATGTGGAATGGAATTTGCAGCCTCGAGTTGATCAAAAATGATATTAACATATGCCTGAGAAGCCCACATGCAGGAACGGCAACGCATACGGGGGGGGCATCGTACTCCAGGGGTGGCATCCTACTCAACGTAACTGTATTAAGTGGAAATATGGTACCATTTGGGTTCGAGGAAGAACAGCGTAATCCAGACTTGGCCCCGTTTACAGATAGGGAAGCTGAGCCGCCAGCCAAACGCGTCAAAAAATAAGCTGAACAGCTTATCCAATGGTTTTAAAAGATCCTAGAGAGAAGCTGATGATTGATGAGAGAAACAAGACTTTATGATTATGTTTATTCAAGAAATCATTGCTTGAGAAGGTTCTCAGCGGGGTTAAACATGTGCGACTGGACATGACAGCACGTGACAAGGGAGCGCCTGACAAGGGTCACACAACCTTATTCTCATCATCAAAGGTAGTTCATTATATTTTCCAAATTTCCGGAGCTATTTGGGCATGGAATATGAACAGCCTTGGAATATGGGTAAGATTTTGCTAGAATAGTTGCTATGGAAAGACTACACTTGCTGGTTGGGAAAACCATGGCAAATGGATGCAAATGGGGCAAACTGAAATATTCTTCAATTGCAAACTGAAATATTCTTCAATGAAATACTTGCGCGGTAGGTAGAAAACAACTGGACACATCTGTGATTTTTCCGGGGGCAGCAATGTCAAAAGGTGGTGCCCCTAGTTACTCCGCCAATAGACGGTTGGAAGATTACCTTCCACTAAAAATGGGCTATGTTCAGGGTCAAACATGGTCAAACTGTTCATTTACTGGAGGGTAACATTATTTCATCTAGTTCAACCCAATCATAGTTGTCATAATTATTAACCAAAACATGTTAAACTATAACCTTAGCTGATCTAGTTATCACTAGTTCTCAAGCAAAGCTTTTTGAACTGGGCCATGGATCACCGCCATCCACGGCTGCTGCTCCTTCAGGTCATCACTACGTTGCAGCAGATGGATGGTGCGGTAACGAAGCGAGAGATTCTTCAGCCGAATCCTGAGAACGGATCAGCTAGACACAACACAAACGCGTGTATAAACAATCCCTATGTATCCAGCCGTACCTTCTCAGGAAGTACTTGGGCCTTGGGCTATGATTTAGGGGGTGTCTTGTACCTTCTTAGACAGTGACACTGGATCCATAGGGAATATGTAATTCTAACTGAAAAATACTGTACATATCACCGTATACATCCGTATACCGTATACAAATGACTATAGATCTATTATATATATATAGTCTATATAATTATACCTAGAACTTCATTTGATACATTATTTTCTGCTCGTTTCAAAGTCTGCTCGTTTCCCAAATTTCCATAGCGAAGTAAAATTCCAGTGCTCGAAGTTTCTGAAAAATGCTCGATCTAGTTCTAAGTGGTTGGAAACCAATGATCTTCCCACATCATCCCCCTGATAACCCCTTGCCACATGCCCTCATGCTCACACACACACACACACACGCACACTACATCTTTTACTTTGACATCGTCGCGGTGCTCTCGTGAGATTTGCCAGGATGCCGGGACCCTCAGTCCCGGTCCTGGGAACAAACTTGGTTCCATTCTTTCCTGTATTGAATCAAAATTTTGGTCATGTGGTGTAAACCAGATTTAAACAATGGACGTGCCGCCGACTTGCACGTGCAACCCGTCCAATATAGTCTTCGTCACTCCATGTTGCACAGCCTCAGTGGGCATGATATAAGCTACAGCCTTCATATTTGTTTTAAACTAAAGACGTATGTGGCTAAACATTTTATCCATATCAACCATGGGTTCCCCAAGCCCCAAACTGGCCGGATTGAGTATGAACTCGGCACCCTCCGCCAACTGGTGCTCCATCTCTAGCCTTGGGGTTGGCCGTAGTAGCTAGCGGCATGACACAGCCAAGAAAGCACAGCCCGCTACCAAGAAACAGCACGTGCTGGTTCATATGAACCTTTGGTCTCATGTAAAAAAGTCGCCACTTCTGCAATCGAGCAAGCCGCGCCAGGGCCCCATAGGACTCCTAGGCAAATGTCAATGATCAAGCGGAAAGCTTCCCATTGTAAAAGTGTAGAAACAAAATCAAACAAACTTATAGCACATTTTTTACACCATGCTTGCATGCAAGACTCAATCATATTGAACCCTGAACAGACTGCAGCTTGTGCTTGGGCCCGGGTGAGCCACAACTCACCTGAATAGATGATTCTGAAGAAGCGCCCTGTCGCAGCAATGCCCCACTTCGCCACAATGATCATGTCGCGGCATTCTTCCTCAGAGCGCGTGCATTGTGCACTGGGTTTACACTACATGGGAAACGAGCAGACTTCAGAAACGAGCAGAATCATATCAAATGTTCAATTACGGTATGTTTGCCGGCCTACTTTGGTAATATGATCTTAGTCAACGCACATGTCCCAACCCTTTTTTTGCATTAGCAAAAGCCCGCAAATCACATCGCCAGCAAGCAGCCGGGACTGTTTGAGGATCCACCGGGGTCAAAACACTTTCCAGCCATCCTCCAACCAGCGCAGCATCAGAACCTTTCCCCAAGCCTCGAGGAAAAGATTGAAGCCTCAGCAAAGGCAAGAAGTGATAACTAGGGTTTTGCTGTTTTGGAAGAACATATAAAAATCAAACCGACCACAGTCAGGTCCATCCCCGATATAGTTACATGTCTAGATTCATTCCCCCTAATATCACCACCCTAGAACCCATGAAATATAACTAGAACCTCGTACTGGATCCCTATTCACTCTGCAGTTTTACAAGGTGTATTCGATATATTGTGGGATAAGATTAAACCAGGTAGCGAAGAAATCTTCAACTCCTTCTTGCTGAAATCCAGAACTGTAGAGGTTTTGGAATGCACCCGGCACCACTCCTGAAAAGATTCAAAGGCTCTCCTGAGCTGCTCCTCGTACCCGGCCCGGCCCCAAAGGTTGGCACGAACCGCACAGAGAACCAGCAGCGACGCCAGCTGGTCCTTGCCCCAGCCGGCTATGGCGTACGTGTGGGCTATGTCTATACGGATGGTTCGATGTCCACCACTAGGAAGCATGTTCCTAATGGCAGCACGTCTGCCCGGTTTGAAGGGAGATGGTGCCACGCCATTTCGTGGCCAACTCCTTGTAGACCCTGACCGTGACAAGTCAGTCCAATCCTCGGGGTTACAAACTGATATGGGAAGTAAATTTATCCTTTGTGGGTTGACATCCCATTTTAAGAAAAGAAAACATGCATATTTTCCACTAGGCCCAGTAAAAGCTGAGGGTCATTCGAAGGACATTCATGGCAGATCCTTTTGCTGGTAAAGCCAGTTGATAATTTATAACAAGTTCGCAGCCAAGGCCAGCCGCCCTTTACCCCGCAGAAACGGGCATAGAACTTCACCTTTTGACCATTCCAGGAAACCTCAGGGGGAATCATTGATTGAACGGTTTTTGGTGATGGGGACAATGCACTAGTATATATATATATATTGAATGCATTTTAAATGCTAATGCAAATAGGCAACATCGATACCTTCAGTGTAAAGCTTGTTGCAATCTTTGACCAACTCTGCCATCAAAGCTTGGGTGCTCGCCCCGTTCGGGGCGTAGTTCTCTGATGGTAGGAGGGTGTAAAGCATTCTGGTTGTCAGCGTGTTCCTTAGATTCATGGAGCTTACCCAAGGCAGACCATCCTATGCAGTTGGCAACCCAAAATGGTAGAAAACAAAATGCAAAGTTTGTTGGAATTGTTTGCTAAAAGTGTCTTGTAAGAATTCACCTTGTCACTTCCAGCCCAACTCATCAGCCCCTGAAAGCTAATGATAAGAACTGGCCTTTTCACTTGGGAGCGACCTTCATCGCCGTGAATGTAAAAGGGTAAAGTCCTCCGTGGATAGTCAGGGGTATTGGGGTCCACAGCTTTGTATCGTGACCAGAATAGCTCTAAGGCATCCTCAGCTTGGGCCAGCTTGTCCAATTTCATACCGGCCAGTAAAAAGAAACCTTCAAAGGGCTTCGTTTCCATGGCAGTTTTTATCCAACTGGATAAATGGAACACTGGCCAAGGCTTGCGGGCAACTGCGAATCGCCTGGAAACCCTAGCCTTGATGGGGATCACCATGGAGCTGGTAGCAACTGGAAGGGTCATGTTCTTCTTGTGGATGTAGAAATGCAAATTGCGACTCACATTCCCTCGTTTTACATCACGACGGGCACGGGAAGCTAGCTCTTCAACCTTTGGGTCAAAGACTCCTAGGCTAGTGAAGGCTATTCTGTGATATCCAGACATGGTTAATTGGAACAAATTTGACTGACTATATGCAATAGAGGGTCCGTGCTTCTCTAGAACCTTTTGGGTTTTCTCAACTGTGACCATGACATCTTTGGCGCTGGCCTCATGGCAACAAGGACTATGACCCAGGCAGAGTTATAAGTAACATCCCATGGCTATAAATTGTTTGGCCAAGGTGCACCAGTGGCAAAGCTGTCCACAAAATCCGTGCATAGGTCTTCAGCAGGTGAATCTTCACCAGAAACGTTTCCTGAGGGTTTGCATTCAATCCCCCAAACTAAGAATGGGCATCCCTGAAACTAAGAATTGGCATAAAATACATGCAGGTAAAGCTGAGGCCTTTTATATTTAGACAGGCTTCTCTTGTTAGAAATGAAACAAGGGATAGCAGTATATATTATAGCAGTGGGGTAAGCTAATGCAACCAAGAATCCACGGTCAAGCTCAGTTTCGCGATGACCTGGCAACACGTCCGCTAGCTGGGGTTTAGTGGTGTAACAACCGAGGATGTTTCAAAATTGAAGCAGGCAAATTACTCTCTTTTGTTTGCCCCTTGCATTTTGCATCGAACATCACTAAGCTGGTCCCCAATGGTCCGAGGGTAGGTGTTGCCGTGTGGCAATAGCGAAAGCTGCACTGGAATTTTCAAATGGACGAATGCGATGCCTTTCTTCCACCAAACAGTTGTTTCAGGCTGTATGCGAAAACAATTGAATAAGCTAAAAAGGCAAAGCATTCACGCTAGAGATCATGATTGATCACGCGAACCCCACAGGTCAAAGGTGCATGTGTGAAGATTGGCACACAACTGCACTCCATCAAAAGTCACATATATGTAGATGTCTAGGCATCGGCCTCCCTTTTGGGTCTGCAAGACGAACTCTTAACCTTGGCCTTGGCTTTCGCCTTAGCCTTCACAGCTGCTTTAGGTCGAGGCGGCGCAGATGACGAAGCTGAGGACGGCCGCATACCCCTTGGATGGCAGGGGGGGTAAGGGTCATCAAGATCCAAGAGTCTTGATACCTATAGTTGTTTTTTTGGTTTAATGACACGATCATGGGTTTACCTAATTGTGCTACATTTTAATCAAGAATCTTTGAACGCTGGACCAAACTGTTCATGCCAACATCCAGCTTCGTGCAATTCACAAAGTTCTGCTGGACCGCATTGCGAAATGACCTGGAAAAGAGAACCAGTGGATAGAACATGATGCAAAATTACAAATACATCAGATATCGCGAATGAGTTTTCATAATGGATAAAAGTGCACATCAACCACCCGTATATGTAGACAAAAGGCTGGTCCATGGCTTCTGGGTGAACTGTTGCTTCAGACATTTGGTTTGCCAAAGCATCGTATTTGTTCTGCATCTTCTCCAACTGCTCAGTCATAGCTTTCACCAACCTTGGGCGACAAGCGGCATAATATCAATCGATTTTCTGATTTACTAGAACGATGCAAGCCAATAAAAGAACTAGCATGTGTTTCAACGGTTGTTTGTTGCAACCAGGAACCCCTGTGCAGGTTTGGTTTGCACTTGCCGCAGACGGTCCTGCCAGCGGGTGAACCATCTTACAACCACTAGGCTGAAGGGACAATTTCCATTATTTTGTGTATAAACCCATTCTGTCCAGCTCAGTGTTAATCTTATCAATCTTCTTGCCCAGAACTTCCACGAATTGTGGGAGAATCATCAAAGGCGACGTGTTGGCCACCAGCGTAGGAAACGTCATCCTGGGCTAGCTAGATCCCCCGACACCCAGGCTTCTATTCCACTAGGTTGTCATGACCGATTTAAAGACCATTGCGCTATAGATATCGATATATTTAGATCAGCAACCGTGCACCCATTGGATGGATAATGAATGAGAACCAGTCATCAGTCTATATTAAAATTTGAAAGACCATTACCAACGACATAAGCCAAAATGAGACCATTGAACAAACCAAAATTCTTGAAACTCATCACCCCAGCTGTGGCCATCGTGCCCACATTGGATGGGCCTGGAACCCCATTCCCGGAGGACGAAGATGCACCGGGGGCACTGCTCAACAAGGCATCGTCACCAGCGTTGATGTTGGTCATGTTGGTGTCCAAGAGGGTGCCCTGTGGATCCTGCGAGATGTAATTTGGGCAAACCCATTGTGGAATCCAATCTTTTTGTAAACGAGTTTCGGGAAGGATCCCAAGCTCATGTACCCCGAAAAATAATATCACTGGGTCTTAAAAAATGAATGGCAATAGGAGGGTACCAGCCAAGAAAATTAAAACCCAGATCCTCACATTCGATGGCGCCAGATTGCTCATTTTCTTCTATGTCCGTACTGGTGAAGGCAACTGTGTCCGAAATCAATAGGAACGCTTCAGGCTCCCCATGAACAGCATTCACCCTGGTCTTCTTATTTTGCTCTGCCCATTGAAAGGCACGTTCCACCATTTTCCTTAGTCCCAAGTATAGGGGTTTGGTAAAAATGCATCAGCCTATATGGGAGTTTCCACAACATTTTACAAAACTGAGGCTGGGTCTTAGTCCACTGGTGTTGCCCCTCTAGCTGCCCCTTTGTATACCACCCACCAGACTTCGCACGAGACTGGCTCTCGATGTGCTTCTTCTTGATGCGAATCTCAAGACTTTCAAACGAACCATGCTCCAGGAACATCTTCTTCAGCTCCTTTCCTGAGCAGGCTTGCTGCTGGATGTATTGGGACAAGTTACGGTTATAGATGGACATAATATATATATATCTCTCTCTATATCTATATTAAACATGGGTTATGGGGGCTATGTCTCAACTAGTGGGGGTGTGTAACCATAATTTAATAAAACCGTTTGAAGCCCCAACTGTGGTCCCAAGTAGCATGCGTGGGCGTATACATCTTGCCATGCCTGAAATTATAATATTGCATATCAACCCTGGCTTTCCCCGCTAGTGCCATCTTAACTACACCATGATTAAATCGACATGGGGTCCTTTCTAAACAAGTCAACCAAGGAATTTGCCTGTGAACCGGGATTCATCATGGGGATTCCAAATGCATGGAGTGCCTGACCATCCTTTTTTAAACATGGGGAATTTGTAGTTTTCCTATTGGCTTGCCCAAAAAGCCAAAAACACCCAAAAAGGAACCCCCCCCAGAGGGGGGGGGGGTTCCTTTTTGGCACTGTTTCTTTATGGATGTTTTTTTTAGTGGTGGCTAGCCGACGGGAAAATTGCTATGGGGAATCAGGAAAAGGTTTGGAGTCCTCATTCAGGGAATTTTTGTAAATTTACGTACGAAGATATTTTTTGTCAGTAAGTAATAGCCAAAATGCTTTGATCTGGATCCTTCCACATCTGAAGAGCTTGCGGCGAGCACTTGAGAGAACCATCAGCCTTTGGACGAAAGTATCGCCGCAACCTTGGGTCCACTTTCATATCAACAGCCCCCCATTGGCTTTCTTCTATTGCAGTTCATCATGTTAGCATAGATAAATATATGCTTAGAAACTTCCAATAAGGATTGCCTGCCACTTGATCCGGTTCATCTGGAAGTTCAGCTTGTGAGACAGAATCCCCAGTACCAACATCCTCTGGTGCAGGGACCTGAGTCAAGGTCACAAGTGGGGCCTGTTCGCTGCTCGCGCCAGGCACTTCGACAGAAGGAGGACGATCAGCATGGCCAGGTACGCTCGTCTCTGTGGCTGGGGTCGGGGCTGGAACAGCCGGCTCAGGTGTCACAGTCATAGCTGGGCTTGGGGCTGGGGCAGATTGAGGAGGAGTCATGAACTCTACTTGTGGTGGTACGGGGTAAGTCTGTGTTGGGGCCACACTCCCAGGTGAAGCAGGGCCATCCCCAGGGTTCCCAGCACTGTAAGCCCCGGAGAATTGGGCAACACAAGGGGCCCCAGGGACCTCATCATCAGGCACCCAGGAATTTGCCTGGTTGGAAATCCTTCGGCGCAAAGCCTCAATCCGAGCTTGGCTCGCCTTAGATTAAACCAGCATCATGCATGTGAATTTAATAGGCAGAAGTTTTGGATTCCAGCTAGTTTGTTACTTTTTCTATTGTTCTGGAAACGTTCCCAAAACGGAAGCAGGTTTTGGAAGTCCAAACGCTTGACAAAGGGCTTCCAAAATTCCTGGAAGCAGGTTTTGGAAGTCCACCAAGCGGTTGACAAAGGGCAACTCCAAAACATATGTCGCTACATAACTTGGCACATCTCTCAACCTCTCACTTTAGGAGCACTTATCGTGTTTCTAAACTTGTGCCTATTGGTGCGCACATGGATCCCTTAAAATACCCCATGTTGCACATGCAAAGATGCTGGCAGGTGACACGAATCTTGTCCTCAAGTTCGCGCTTACGAGAAGTAGGAAGCTCAGCAGCCGGACGTCTGACCTGGTCCATCCCTTCAAGCAACGTGTTGCTAGAGGAAGTCCTTGTATCAGTCATGTCACCGGGGTGCGCTGGCAAACTGGAAGCCAAAAACCCTGCAAACGAACAGTTGCCATACTTTCCATGGATGCCAATTGTCAAATGACTTGGGTGGCCAATGTTTTTTCAATGTTCTTTGAAAAATGCTCGATGTTAGCGCTTTCACAATGACCAAAAGGGGCATTTATTTAGTTTGCGCCCGATTGCGCTTTTTTGCGCCCGATTGCGCTTTTTTGCGCCCGATGTTGCGCCCTGAATTTGGCAAAGAATTTTGAATTTTCCAACAGTTTGGCCCTGAATTTGGAAATCAGTACGTTTCAGAACTGGCTCTTCTATAATCTTGAATTCGCTCGCACATCATACCCCGGGGCCACTGTTGGCAAGTATGTGTCAGCACATCCCAAATCAGTTTTGGTTTTCCTGGGCAAACTTCAGAATGTCAGTGATCTCTGTGCGTACTGTCTCCGTGCACAGGACCTGCGCCACAAAGAAAGGGAGTTAGACTAATACAAGCCTGTTTGGCATCTGGTCATCTTGTTTCAATACCCTGTGTAAAACCAATTCCGATGAAGGGCTCTTACTTTTGAAGCTAGCATCTGGGCCTTGTCTTTGTATTCCGCCCAGAAAGTCTTCATTGGCAATTCCCACTCTTCGGGGATCCTTCAGGGAAATTGCAAGCATGCCTACTTGTGGAGGGACTATTAGGAAACAGTTACGGGATATAACAGGGGATGCCTCGATTTATCTATTCGTTGTGTGTGTATGGGTGGTATTTCTATATATTAATTTAATATGTTTTAAAAAGGCAATAGAATCAGCAAGTTTGGGCCCATCATGCGGTGCCACTACAATGAGCATGGTGGTCCATAGCATTTTTTTTGTTGACTTTCCCTCCCAAAGAAAGCACTCGTACCCATTACGTGTTTTTTGCTTTTGTGGGAATTGCAACCAACACGAAAATTGCAATGTCGATCTATTGACTTTAGGCTGATAAAATGTCCCGACCTTAGTTTCTTGCTTTTGAATAGGTACTCAATGGGCTCCCAAAGGCGAGCTTCTTCCCAGCAATCCCCCATCGGCATGTTCTCAAATTGGGCCCGGAGGGATAAGGGTTTCATGCATTGGGGCTTGAAACGAAGCTCCCGGCGACCAGGTGCAGAAGCCATGTGGGTTTCCCAAGCATCGCGCAAAGCATCTCCGAAGCCAGCAGGATAATTCCTGGGCGAGGGCCATGGATGGATGGGTGGACAGGAGCCTTAAATTTGGCACTGGAATGCGATGGCTGCTACTTATTGCAGTATATCACTGGTGACATTTCAAGACCGAATATGATTATGCATGTATATACACACCATGCTTTCCACTGGTAAGGGAAATCTCAGAATGGTGTATGGGGTGTCTTGAGGCATTCTCTACCAGGTGTCATCCTCGAGCAATAGTTAACCCAAAGCATGCAAATCTCATATTCGAACAGAAAATGATCCCCCAACCTGTTCCAGAATCCTTCCATACATATTATGCAAAAATCCCAGTAATCAAAAATATTTAAGGGGTACCTTTAAACCATGTTCAACCCAATTTCTGCCAAAGAAACTGACTGCCTTTTAAATCAGCAGTGCCGACAAAACGCTTGCGTCCAGCTTTGTCAACATAGCTACCTGAAAGAAGGTACCGGTTTATTTTGCACATGCAATGGTTGGTTGGTATATGTTGGTATGATATATTATATGGGCATATTTCAAAGTTTAAGGGTGAACGAATATGATTGTTTCAGGGCTTAAAATTTTTGATTCACCCCCCATTTTGGGACAGCCCCACATCACCCATTAATCATCCGAAAACGACCCTATATATAAACTGGTAATCCAACCAACCATTGCCAGCGCAGGAAAGTGTCGAGTCAACTTTTTTTTGGTGCGGCGTTCCTTCTCTGCTTTCGTTAGGGGCCCCAAGTCTAGCATTTGGATCTCTTGCATGCAGCTGTAAACAATAGTTCTCTTTGATGTTGGACTTCCATGCAAGCACATCCAAAATTCAGTCTGGAAAGCCTCGGTTTGTGGTTTTGCATGGAAAAGCCAAAACATTCATGCAAAAGATTCCTAACTGTAGATCATTCAGGGATGCTCGAAACGGTACCCAATTTGGTTGGAAGGCCAGAAACATAGCAAACATGGTTCACCAGCCAATCGAACCTGCGATTCTTTCGCAACAGTGACCCATGTGGTTGCTCCAAGACCCAAATTGCATTTCTGGATAGGATCACAAGGATGAGAAGCACCGTCCTGAGGTACCCAATAATCAATAATCAAAAGATAACGATAAATCATGAGCAAGAATTGAATGCCACATTCTATGATGAAATGCATGCAGGTTTCCGTGATACCATGCAACCAGATCGACTCACCCAATCCAGAAACACATTCCCAAAGATGTTGATAGCTGAGCGAAGAGATGTGCCCCTTGCGGGGACACCCCAACTTGAGCAGTCGGGCGCCAGCAATTCCAAGGCATTGACTGGCATCTGCATCACGGTCATCAACGCCACCCTTGGATTGGAGGCAGCAGGGTAGGTGATCTTAGGGACCAAAAATGAAAAGGCAGAATTCGCTTGAGATATGCTTGAGATATAAGGGCTATTAAGGTTGGTTGGTAATCATTATAACCCTTGGGGATGTCAAATATGAAAAAGGCAGAACCTTGGTCATTGGTGTTTAAGATATATATAAGGGGCCATATGGTATTGTTATGTTTCCAATGAATTGTCATAATACCATCATCCAAAACAAGGGGCAAATACCCTGCAGGCGTCAGAAAATCCATTGATTTGGAGTAGTCGCGATCATAGGCTGCGCAGCGATAGCCGCTTTCTGACCTTATAACCCCATGACATTTTTTGGGAAAAAGTACACCAGGAATGCAGTTTAAGGTTGGACTTGAACTGGGCCCACTGCATTCGTCTTGTAACTTCGGCACGGCCGCTAAAGATTTCCACGAAATCGAAAGAGGTCAAAGGGGCATCAACCCATGATGCCAACAAAACCTAGGACCCACTAGAGATCATCCATGCGAATGACAGGCTGGTTCACCTATAGCTATATAACCTTTTTCTTAAAATTGCAGATTTTAAGATCCGAGCCAGAGCTATCATCACCTGCCCAGGGCGCAGACTTTTTGGGGAATCATCATGGACGCACTGCAATGTGGGATTTCAACATCATATTCGTACATGTAAATGGGCCTTAGGCGCTTGAACATGCTGGAGGTTGGCAACAGGGCACCAAGTCATTGCACCCCTCTAGCTGTGGTTTCAGCAGCTTTGATCCCAGAAAAAGGCTCTGCATGTTTTGTCATGGGTCTAAAACATATTAAGTAAAAGCATGACCAGCAATCGCTGCAATCCAAGCCAGGCGTGACCAGCAGCTGCGGCCTCCCGCAGCCAATGGGGCATGCCTGCACGGGGCTGAGGTGGCAAGTTTCTCGATGGGATATATTATATTCTATAGGTATATATATATATACATCTCTTTCGGTGGTGGTATATCGTCTTGGTGGTGATATTTTATTAAACCAAATCATGGAAGCATTGCGTGAGTGAATTTCACCATCTCAAAAAGACCGAACACCACTGTGTGAGTTTGAGCGACGACGGGCTGCACCCGTTGCATTCATGGCATTTTTGCACACCGCGCCATGCTGCTACACCGGCTGACCAGATTGATGGATATATATATATATAAGTCATGGCATTTCAACCATGGTCCAAGATAGCACATGTTTCAAAAGCGCACAAAAGGGCTAAATTGCTATGCAATGACACCCCTGGTAGACCAAGTTGATCTACAACCCCCATGGCCATGTTTTCACGGCCGCCCTCTCACTTGCTCAGTTGCCAGTCTCCTCGCTCTGGTCAATCTCGCCGGTGTCGACAATGCTGTGGTATGCCTTGGATGGCGATGTTTGGCTCTACCCGGAGTGTTTGGTTATGTTTGGTTCATGTGTCCTGTAGACCCCAACGCGTGCATGCACAATTTGTCAAGGTACTGCAGTAGCCAACTTCAAGGCTTCTTCCTTTGTTTTCCCTTCCTGAAGGGCCTTCCTTTTGGCCGTGTGGTATGCACTGCTTTTTCGGCTTAACAATTTCTTCTTTTTCAATGCTTCCTCAGGTGACTTACTGCCACTAGCACGCTTTGCACGGACCCCCTTGACAGGCGTGGTTTTCTTCTTGGGGGAAGCCTTTGCTTTCGGTTCACGTTTCTTGCGTTTGTCTGCGTCTCCCTTTGCCTTTTTGGTGTCTGCGTCTCCCTTGGCCTTTTTGGTGGCTGCGTCTCCCTTGCCTTTCTTGGTGATCTTGGTCTCTTTGGTACTTTCAGTCTTGTCCGTTGCAGGTGTTCTTTTCTTTCTTTTGCATGAGCTGGAAGCTGATGGCTGCTGTTCCTCAACCTCATGTTCCATCTCACCTTCTGCCTTCTTGTTTTTCCCACGGCCTTTCCCCCGCCCACGTCCTTTGCCTCGTCCCCGGCCTTTGGGCCCACGCTGCTCCCCGGGAGTGATCGGGAGCAAGGACTGCAAAATCGCATCAGGGCGATCCTTGTCTGAAGGATCAACAGCATGTGCAGGTTCAACCTCCTTGGCTGGGTTGGCAATGTCAGCTTGGGCATGTTCGGTGTCATGGGTCTCATCTAGGGTCATGGTTTTTGCTCTCAAGATCTCTGACTCTTGGGTAGCAGCAATGACCGCATCGAGCAATGTATCCCCCATAGGCAAAGTATCAATGTTGTCCATGCCTCAGTGGCCAAATTTATTTTGTCGAAAAAACGGAAAATGGGAACACATGGAATGCACAGGCTGAGGTTGTATTTATTTTTGCTAAGAACATGACATTCTGTTGGACCAGCTGGATTGGAAGATGCTGTGCCTACAACCTCCTGGGGCTGAAGTGGCCTGCTCTGGCAGACCAGCTCATCCAACTTTTGGCGCTTTGCCATCAGGATTTCCGCATCACACTTCCATGAGGCATGCTGAAGCGCAAGGTCTACACTTCCATTTCCTTGGTTGGCCCTCTTGACCCCCCAAATGGCTTGACCCTTTGTGAAGCCCATGTTCACGATCAGCTGCATGTTGTATAGGTCCTTGCCAGAAAGAATGGCGCCATCCTGCGTTCCAGCCTCTGGGCTGGAAGCAGCTGGCTCCTCTGGACTCGATGTTGGCCATGTCATTGACAGGGCGATGGCTTCTGCCAAATCGTCCTCATTCGAATCTGCCTTGGGCAAGTCCTGCAGTGACATCTCAAGAGCTTTTTGAAGCTCAGGGTCCTCTTGGTCCTGGACCTTGTCCGCTGGCACGACAGCATCCACATGTGGCCGCGTCAGTGACAACGCCATAGATTCCTCAATCATTTGAGCAAGCTCCAACTCTTCCTGCAAGAGTTGCTCTAACAGCAGCTCAGATTCGTCCATGGTTATGGCTTTCTCTTCAACTTTCTCTTCGGGTTCTTTCTCCCCAGGACCCTTGCTACTATCCGGTTTCCCCGAACAAGGTTTGCACTTGAGGTCAGACCCGGTAAGGTTGCAAGTCGCACAATGGTATCCCTTGTCCGTGTGCTCGATAACATGATCGCCAGTAGGTTTTCCTGAGGGTAGGCAAACAATAACCCATACATCAAATTTAATGCAAAAAAACCCAACTGCACACCATGACATCCAGTGCGAAGTGCTTGCAAGACACCTGGCCGAGGTTGCCCCAAGCGAAGAGGCACTGACTTCTTCAGGTTCGGTCCTGGGCTGTGCTGTGGAAGTCAAATAAGTGAAACATATAGGAGTTGAATATGGTTGGACTAAAAAAACACTGGTCGGACTGGAAACCTGACCTTGCTTCAACTCGCTGGTGTTGGCAGGGCTGCTTGATGTCAAAGCTGGCGTTGATGCCTCCTACAAAATGGTAACCCCAAAGACTTCGTGTCCTAAAGGAAATAATATAAGATGCTATGTTCACGCATATCGTAGTGTTACAGTATGGTTCTAAATAGTCCTGCATTGGTTTGGGAGCAACCGCTGGGATCTTGTTGACGGGTTCCACGGTCGCTTTTCCCACAGGGGTTTCTTCAGGGGGTTCCACCACTGGGGCTGGTGTCTTCACAGGGGGAGCTGTCATTGGGACTTCTTCGGGTTCAACAACCGGATCATCTTCCTCATGCTCACTTTCCATGCACTCACCCCCTTCACCATCATCACCCCAATCATCATCTCCCCCATCATCTCCCCCATCGGCTGCGGCAGCGGCAAGGCCATGGTCGCTGCAACCAGCATCACCTCCGGAATCATCACCAGGCGGTTCCAGGGAAGAACCTGGGGCAATGGATGGATGGCCAGAAGCTATTGCCAAAAAAAAGCCGAATGTTAAGATAAGTTAAATATATATCCCCCAATAGTTGGATGATGTGAAGAAAAATGGACATTTAGCATCCCCTGTTATGTATACGTATATATGTATGCTATATATATATATATAAGGTGAAATGGGGATCAGATTAAGATGGCCAAAGGACTTGAAGAACCACGAGGGGAAACATCAGGAATGGGGATCTCTGCCACTTCCATGAGTCTAAGCAGGTTTGGGTCCCTGGGACGATGTCCTCGCTTGACTGCTCTGGAAAAAATCGAGATGAGGTTTCTCAAAATCCAGCTCTCACAAGCAATGACAGCACCTTGGGCGGGGCTGCAGCTAGTGATTCTAAATCCATTATATGTATACAAAACACCGTTGCTGCAGTCATGAAATTTGATCCTAAGACGGTATATGGAAAGAAAATGGAAGAGACCCATTTACACACGCACACACACACACACACGCAGACACACCAAAGGCCCCTGCCGGACGGAAGAGCCTTTCCGCGAGGCCGGCAATGCACCAGCAGCTCCTGGACAGCTTCAGTGAGCAAGCCAACGGATGGGCGAAGTCCTCAGCAGTCCATGGGCGGTTTGATCTCGAGATTTAACTTCCCGGAAGACGAGCAATTTTAACTACTGTTTTGAAGGCCGGTTTTGAAAAAAACATTCAAGTCTTGTACAAGGATACTTCAAGACAATTCAGGCTATGTTCCAATATATTGGAGAATCGGGGTCAGAAGCTCCACATTGATGCTGACATCACGCCGTGTCAGACGAGCAATTTTAAACTACTGTTTTGAAGTCCGGTTTTGAAAACAAAAACATTCAAGTCTTGTACAAGGATACTTCAAGACAATTCAGGCTATGTTCCAATATATTGGAGAATCGGGGTCAGAAGCTCCACATTGATGCTGACATCACGCCGTGTCAAAGCTTTTGGTTTTGCAACGTTGGCTAGCTTACCAGTCGCTGCCCTACGGCATAGATCCTCATTGGCCTTCCAGCACTTGAAGATTTCAGCTACCAACTTGTGTTGCTCCTGCTGACCCATGGCAGCAACTGCAGTGTTTACCACGTACCAACTGATCCCAAATGGCTTCAAAGAAGCGGCAGTCTTTTTTATACTTGACCCCCATGTTTGAGCACCAACCAGCTTATGAAGATCCAGGCTTGACCTGTAGACAATATAGCAATCTAGCATCCACGATTTCCCACCCGTGCTGGCCTGCTAAAGTTTGCCGGCAGCCAAGGTTGTAGCATCGCGTACCTGGAGCACACTTCTATGGCACACAAGGGGTGTTCAAAATTGTCCAACGGCCTCAGAACACAGGGGGCACAAGGTCAAAAGAGGACCACAAGGAAAAAATTGAGCCAGCAATGGCTTTGAAAGAAAAACGCTCGAGATATTTGATTTAAGTGACGAATGGAAATTTATGCTCGGATGGCTAAAAGGTACAGGGTGGCAAATAATAATGTAACGAACGATGATCCAGGTAACCATTCCTACTTTGTGATTGATGGCTAGCATGCAAGACAAGTTGTTGGAAACGCTTTGCCTGACTTGATTTTCAGTGATGCCTCACCTTACCCTGCGAATCGGTGCCGGTATGTGCCAGTTTTAGACATACCCCGCAACAAATGTATGTCTTGGGTGCTCCAAATCTCATCTAAGAAGGTGCCCATGACCCAAGAATTTCAACCCCAAACACGGTCCAGATTTTTTTCCCCTGGGTTCCAGAGGGTTTGCCCGAAAACTTGTTGGATCCGCAATCACAACTGAATTTCCGAAGAAATTGCACAATTTACCAGGGGTTGAATACGGAAACATCTACAGTTTCTTTTGGTTTAAAATTTGTCGAATTGCGATAATCATAATTAATGCGAAAATTTAATTGAGGATAACATGATGCAGTGGCAGATGTGTAATTGCATACACACATGCATTCACCACCGTCCCCAAACATGGTCATTCCACGAAGCAAAAGAACGGGAATACAGAATTCCAACTTCCTGGAAAGCCAGGCAACTACGCCACTGTGTACCATTTCAACGCCACTTTTTGGAAGCGAAAAGTTGCATATTTTGTCTATCCGTTCTTTACGTGTTTTTACGCCGCTTTAAAGATATTTATGGAATTTTATGGATATGTACGCAACTTTTACGCGTATTTGGGCCACTTTTGCGTATGTGACTTCAGCAAAGTTCATCATTTTGAACCCAGTTGCCGTTTTTATTTAAAGTGCCATCATGGAAACTGCCACTTTTCCAAAGTTGCCTAAAACATATTTGAAAATAGCACACTGTGGCGAACAAAAACCCGCTGATCTGTTGGCCGAAAACAAATTCAGGTGTCAATCTGAGAAAACATCGGAAAACATAGGAACTATATGCACGGAATGGGGGATGCATACCGCACACTTCACTACATTGGATTGCTCACCCTGTGCCTTTGCACCCTGAAACACTCATGAAATTGGGAAAATGCCTCCATTTGCAGATGAACTTCGTATTGAACAATCGGATTTGAATCGGATTTTCCCCTTTTTTGTGTTCAGAAAAGTCCTGCAACTAAGAAACTTGTCGTAGTCGTACGCCACATCTTCTTTGCCATCTTCTGTTTCCTGGTCCTTGGGACGTTCCCCGGCTAAAAGAATTCGCAAAGTCATTGTTGGGGACGGATCGCTGGGTGGTGTGTTTTTTTGGTGCTAGCAAGTAGGGCAAGTAGGGTGGAAACAACAAACAATTGAGACTTTTCGAAACCATCTCAAGATAATGAAGCAACATGGCAGCAACTTCAATTTCAAGGACAAGAAAACAAGAACAATCGGCTTTGGCGTGTGTGTGTGTGTGTGTGTGTGCTTTCCACCTGCGGACAAGGCATTTCCGAGAAAATTGCTCAAACATGTGCAACAACATCCTCTCCCGCGATCGGACCCCAAAAAAGGCTACACCGTCTGTATACGACATAGTCTGTCAATCAAAACGGCACCCCAATTTCACTCTGACTGACCAGCTTTCAAAATCAGAGAGCCACAAACCCCTGACCAGCTGCCGCACTCTAAGCAATCAAGCAGAACGTCAAACGTCTTTACTTCAAGTTTGACCCAGAAACAGCCAAATTCATCCAAGCTCAAGCTTCAGCAACCTTATTTATGATGTTTGCAAAGTGCCCCCTGTCTTCGTGACAAGTTTCCGGGTCATGGCCATCAACTGCGCTACTGCCCTTGAGGATTTCTTTTTTCAGCTCTTCAATTCCTTAGCTCCAGAGCTCTGTATCCAACGGCAAACCTCGCAGCAACTTCAAAGCATGACCAAACATGAGCAAAGTTGTAACTTATTTAAAGCTCGAGAGGTGAAATCGTCAATTGGAGGCCTTCTTCTTCAAATGGTCTGGTTTTTAAATGAAGACCGTGCCAATGATGAACATAATTACAAGAGAACAAGAGTTCTACTGCGAAATCCTCGCCCTTCAGGCCGCATCTCTCTTCTTTTCTTCTCCGCATCGTCCCGTGAGCAGCTTGGACCGAAAATGACCATGAGAAGAAAACCTCTCACCGTCCCAACTGCTTATAGATTCAAGAACATTCCTGGAAACTATTGGAAAAACACGGCCCATCACAACTTGGATGCCTCAACTGCCCAGATCCAGCCACATGAGGTTGGCAAACACCAGCTCCTCCCCACCTTCCAAGCCATTCTCTGCGACCGTTTGGGTCTCCTTCAGCCGTTCACTTTTCTTTAGCCATCGCAGGTTGCCCCTACTATCAGCCACCGGAGTCCCATCCAGCAGGAACAATCCATACTCTTTGGGAGGGGAGTCGCACAAGAATGGCACCTTGTCGCGGAACCTGCAGTTCTGGCGTTCGAAAAACATGGAAAAAGGATGAAAAAGGTCACTTCAGCCTAGTTCGGGCCCCATCCCAAGGAGAACAAGGGAATTCAAAGACATTATTCAAATATCATGTGGGTAAAACAAACATAAACCATCCCCAAAATCACCATAAATAGGTGATATAAGCCATTCCTAAATGGGTGGTTTATTATTGTTTTACCCACATTAATTGAAATAACTTAAACAAATGCCAGAAACTGTTCATACGCTTCCAGTTTCACATCTTCAATCCCCTCCTCTGGATCTAAGTTCAAGGTCAGCTTGGTGGTCTTGCCTGCTGAGTCCACTTTGATGAAAATCCGAATGCCGTCCTTGGATTCCGCTGTTAAATATTCCGGAATAAATATGTTTTTTGGCTGTAAATGTGTTTTTCGTTTTGGGGGGAGTGAAATCACCAAAAAAATGATTTCGGTTGATTCAAATCGGAGACAACAGAATAAGACAAAAACATCAAAAAACAACGAATCCAAGCATCACCTTCGCCGGAGCTGGAAGAAACAGCCTCCTCAGTCACTTCCACCACCTCCATCTGAAGCTTGGATCCTTCCTTCAGGTCCACTTCGGTCAACTCCATCTCATCACTCAAGACCTTCCCATCAAAACTCAACTGAATGGCTTGTTCTGCAAAACCCAACTCCAGGTTCAACACGGCCTTCAGGGTCTTCACCGTATCCTTGGGCCTGGCTTCAATTTGATATGCCTTCCCTTCCTCCATTTCCAACCTTGGATTTGCTCAAGATTGCCTCAAAAGAATTGGTGGATTTGCCAACTTGAACAATCAACAATCCAATAACAGCAAATTTCAAACAAGTCAATAACCCCCCCCAAAAAAAGAAACAACTCAGCTGAAGTTAAGTCCAAGGCAACAGGATGGGCACATAGCTATTGGGATCCGTCTCCGCCAACCTCACCACCCGCCCTCGACGCGCTGTGCGCGCTGTGTGCTGCCCCCAGGCGGCCAAGAAGCCGCCGGTCACGGCGGCGCCACAGGCGCTGCTCGGAGCACCAGCCGGGCCTCGCGGTGGGACGCCGGGCCGTGTGGCCGGCGCAAGCTGCGGCGCCGGCCGAAGTGGAGAGAGGACGAAGGTCAGCGCCATGGATTCGGATGGAGAACCCAGGATGAAGGTTTCAAAACATATTTCTCGAGATGTCTTATCCAAACATTATTGTGTTATATAATGCACTGTAGATGCTGATCCATGGGGATTCGAGATGATGATCATGGTGTGGTTCCTAACATGGTGTGAGATTTCTTCCAGGAGATGCAGCTTGAGGCGGCCAGGGTCCAAGTTGCCAGCTTGCCAACTTCTTAAATACCTGGTTTGATCTGCTTTGACAAAGACCTTGGAAGTTGCCTTTTGCTGTTTTTTGTCAAACATTATTCTCACAGAACCGCCCCAGCATCTCTATATAGGATGACCAAAGACGGAACTGTGCTTGCCGGCGGGAGCCATCTGCTCGCGCACTGGTTTGTCGTATCTGTTCCCATTGCTAGGTTTTGCTTGTGGAGGGTAACTATGGGATAAACATGGATAAACCATGAAGACACCCAACAACTGAAACAGGATGTTCCCTGAGGTTTGCTGCCTCAGCCAAGCCTCTCATCTCGCGCAGCATGCGCTTTCCTAAGGGCTTTGGCTCTTCCCTGACGTGGCTGCCACCCTCCAATATGGCTGGTTCAACCACAAACGGATCAACATGGGGTTGAACAATGGGGTTGATCAACTTTGATCCAAAAACCCTATACAAGATGTATATAAGTTACTATAATCCCTCACCCCGATCATATCAGTTTCCCCGGGGGGTCAATCAGCGAATGTTCAATATGTTTTAATATGATCGGTGGTAAGGGATTGCAATATTGCATATACACACCACAGCACCTTTTCATGCCTGTCTACTACTACTTTCAACATGTCCAGTGAAACCAATGCTTTCTGTAGCTTCTTCGTTGTAGCCAAGACATCAAAGCAATTTGCCTTCTATTTGATACCATCTTATCTCATCTCCAGTTGTGAATGGATGAGTGGTTCCAAGCAATACTCAGGGTACATATGTTTATGTATGTGTGTGTGATTGCATGCATCTCATCTGTCTGCCTACTGTACTGTAATGTTCATTGTTGATGTCATTGTTATTTCACCATTACAAAATTGCCATTTCATTCGGGCATTTCCCAGCTACTGTAGCTATGTTTGATTCCCCCCCCTAAATGTTTACAGAGGATGTGGACATCCCAACATCAAAGTAGAGCATACAAACCGAACGGAAACCATGGGGTTGCCATTTTTTTTCGCATGTTTAGCCCAGGGTATTCATCCAGTTTGTCCATGAGTAATATATACATATATATCCCATTGTTGTTGGTTAAATTCCATGAAAGCACCATTTTTTCCCCGGCTGCCCCAGGTCAAAATCCACGTATCTCAAGCTGTTGAACCTGTCCGGCCTAGGCTTCTTGGGTACTGTTAGCTCCAACATCCGCGGAGAGAGTTCCACTTCTTTCTCCTGCTGAAGTTGAGGGGAAATCCATGGGAAAGCCACAGGAAACTATGTGCTATACATATGCATACATATGTAGAATATCCCTGGTTATATTATATATATATATAAATATACTATATGGAAGTGAGAAGAAGTTTAGGTACATAGATGTGTGTTCGTTGTTTTTCCCACTGTACAAGTAGTTTGTTTGAAGATGTTTGAAGCCACTTCTGGGAGAAAATGGTATGTTTGACCGATTGCAAAATTAAGTTGGCATGGTCTATAGTCGTAAGTGCTGCCGGAATATGAGTTTATACCAAAGTCTCCAAAGAAAAAGAACGGGCGGAAATGCAAGAATGACAGAGCTTGACTACTCCAGCGCGTCCTTTTGAGTGGTCTTCTTCTCATCTGCTTTGTCACTTAGCCTCAGTTCAAGTACTGACCAAAACAGGCACTCTAGGCACTCGAAAAAGCCTTTAAGCCGATTAGATTTGTTGAAGCCACTGCCCCCATCATTTGCAGGACTTGTCTTGTATACAGTAATCATTCGTCAAACATACTTGCACCGGAAAATGTATATGGCCTTTGGCACCTGGACTGTTATAACACAGGCCTCCGCATTTGTAGTTGTATTTGCGTATGTATATATATAATAATAAATCAAACACACAAAAAGTGAGTATGCATATCATAGCAGTCAACCTCTGTGACTGCCTTATCATGCCTTCTCATATCATCTTTCTTTTTACAGTATCCCAAGTACTCTGGTTATTGAGTCCCCCATTCACAGGTTTAATATCAGTTTGAAGGTGAGGCCTCCTCGCGGTCACCATAAACCCTCATTCACCTACTAAGACAACTTCGCTAAGTAAGCGGCGATACCACTTTGCATCGAGTTGCTTATAGATTCCATCTAGATAAATAGATAGATAGATAGATAGATAAGATAAGATAAGATAAGATAAGATTAGATTAGATAGATAGATAGATAGATAGATAAGATTAGATAGCTAGATTAGATTAGATTAGATTAGAATAGATTAGATTAGATTAGATTAAATAGATAGGATAGGATAGGATAGGATAGGGTAGGATAGGATAAGATTAGATTAGATAAGATAAGTATAAGGATAAAGATAAAGATAATATAAGATAAGATAGATAGATAGATAGATACGAATCATCATAATTTATATCATATTAATATTATATTTGTATTTTTGATTTTAAAATTTGTCCATCCCTCATTATATCCAACTGTCTCCCTATTAACCCTTTTCCGTCTATTACATGACATCATATGACATCCATTTTTTGGTATATCCCTGTACATATCCCTATAATTAATCCATATCCATATCCACCCACTAACAATATTTCTTAGTTGACCTAATTAGAAACCAACTTAGCTAATGAACTGATCAAATAAAAATCCGATCTCGTGAACTGCGGCCCCACCTTGTACCTTGTACTTAGGAGAATTGCAATTTTTTCCATTGGTAATTCATGTTAAATCCCTTCAAATGAGCATTTTTCATAGGTATACAAATCCCCCGCAATCAGCGTTTTTCATAGCTAAATTGCCTGAAATCAGCATTTTCATAGGTAAAATCCATGGTAAATCCATGGTAAATCCCTCCATTTTTCATGGGCGTCGCCTGCCTCCAGGCCTCCCGCCATCTCCAAGCAGCTCTTCTTCGCAGGTCTCTTCCCCCGGCCGCGCCCAGTCATCAATAAAGGCCACGTTCCGCCGGGAAAGGCGGCCGTGGCCATCCACGTCCAGGCAGTAAAACAAGGCCTGGAAGCTTCACGGAGGGTGGCCAGGGCCAGGGGAATCCGAAAAACACAGGTGATATACCATCTGGTTATTTAACATAGCCATGGAAAATCACCATGTTTAATAGGTAAACCATCTATAAATGGGCTATTTTCCATGGCTATGTTAAATAACCAGAGGGTAGGTGATATTTTATGGATATCCAGATGATATCATAGAAATCTCCAGTGGAAGAGAATCAGAAAAGCGTATAAACGGGTAAGTATATATATATATGTTAATACTAATAAGTGTATATGCACCCATAATAGTAGCAACCTCCAAACAAATAGAACATTGTATAAAAGTGAAATTTATGACTATTTGAGTAGGATTGTCCTGTTCTATCTTTTTGGGAGTTAGTATAGATACAATTTTGCAGGGCCGTCATCAACGTTTGCTATTCCCAAACTGTCACTCTAGCACTGCTATTGATTCACCAGGCCTATGTTATACACAGAAGGAGATGGATAGATACAATGGATACAGCTACACATGGTATATCAATGGATATATAAGAGCGTGACCAGTATCTAGCTACAGATCATGTATGAACATTTAGCAAAGACAAATAGAGGGATAGATGGATAGATAGTTGGAGGGATAGATGGAACGGGGAAACATGGCCTTTGGAAGATAATTCTATGATTGTTTTGCATGGCTGTCGTTGAGTTCCAAATTGAATTCGGGGAGGAGTAGATGGACAAACGGATGAACTGACATAGACTATAGATGGATGGATAGATAGATACATGGATAGCCACATACATGGATGAAGAGATAGATAGGTTGGCACCACAAACCACATATATTATATACGACAAACGAAGAGGTTTGGTTATGCACCTGTCCACACCTGTCGACTTCAGGAGACTTGACTCCCAGGCTTTCCTGCCTTGCACTGACCACCAGGGTATCCAAAACCAATGAGAACGCGTGTGAACTCCGTCACATCCACATAGCCATTCCGGTCTAAGTCGAACAACTTGAAGGCACACATCATACCTGGACTACTGGAGCGGAGACTAGTTGGGTCCAAAATTCTGGTAGCCTTTTGGTAACCAAACACGGCTAGCTGGAAAATCCACTGCCAATGGAGGTTTTAATGGAAAAAGGTAATCTATCTATCTATCTGTCTGTCCATCTATCTATCTATCTATCTATTTATCTATCTATCTATCTATTTATTGCATATATATATAAACAAGGTGGATTTTCCATTGCCATGTTTTATTGCCGGAGGGTCTCTGTTACTCAGTTTACACCCAACTGTACAAAACCACAAAGAACTGCATTGAATGACTCACATGAGGTAGTGGCCAGAAGAAAAGAACAATGTAACTATAGGTCCAACCCAAACACCAAAATATGCAGGATACATATTTCACAACATCCCAGTCCTATCTGCCTATCTTGTTTCTGGAAAATCAAACATTCTGCCCATGAGGAGAATTCCCAACAGCAACAAACATGGAAGTGGCAAATCCACCATTTACTTCGATGATTTTTCCAGCGAAAAAAACCTCCATTTATAGATGATTTTCCTATTAAAAACCAACTAAATCAGCATTTGTAATAGGTAAATCGAATGAAAACATTTTTTTCATCATTTTTCTTAAGATTTTTTCCAGCCAGCCACCTCCTGACGAACAACCCACTGCCACTTCCGTGCTGCCCAGGTTCTTCCAAATTGTTCCTGAGTTGGCCGGAAATTTGCGCACGTTCTCCTCCACTAATTGATCCAAGTCAAAAAGGCAGCAATGTACTTACATTACCAAATTCAAAGTGATCACATGTAAAATTCAAATGAAAATACGTCACTATTGTAAATCACACAAAGGAAAAATATATAGTTCTTTTTCACCTTTTTCACCAACAATGAAGTACACCCAGCGTTGCCTCTTAGCCCCCATGTGACCAAATTGTATCACAATTCTGTGACACGGCTCATCTGCAAAGGCTTGGAAGTGCGAGATCCGGTTGGCGGTTTCTGGGTCGATATCGTGCAGGGTGAGGAACGTCGATCCAGCCTATGGGCGGCGCCAGGAATCCATGGGGCCAGCAGGTTTTCCCGCAAAACCCCCGTTGTTTTGTTCCATATTTATACCATAAATAGCCCATGATTATCAAAAAAAAGGATCAACAAAAATGGATTGTTTGGAGTAACTCTTCAACTTGGGGTGATATTGAAATATGTTGAACACCCATCTGCTACATACCAATCACTGTTAATCTGAAACGACCCATTCAATGGAAAAGAAAGTGATGTCAATTCCAGCTCGGTTGACATTGTTTCCCCTCCAGAAATTAAAGATGGCACTGGAAAATCGACCATTAATAGATGAATTTCCCTTTAAAACATATACATCTATACATCTATACATCTATCTATCTATCTATCTATCTGTCTGTCTGTCTGTCTGTCTGTCCGTCCTGTCTATCTATCCTATCTATCCTATCCATCATGTCTGTCCTATCCATCCTATCTATCCTATCTATCCTATCTATCCTATCTATCCTATCTATCCTATCTGTCCTATCTATCCTATCTGTCTTATCTATCCTAATTCCTATCTATCCTATCTATCCTATCTATCGTGTATATCTTATCCATCTTATCCATCTTATCTATCGTATCGATATTATCTATCTTATCTATCTAATCTATCTTATCTCTCTTATATACCTAATCTATCCTATCTATCCTATATATCTAATCTATCTGATCTATCGTATTTATCCTATTTATCTAATCTATCGTTTCTATCATATATATCTAATCTATCTTATCTTATCTTATCTGCTCTTATCGTCTCTTATCTTATTAGCTATATATCTATCTAACTAACTAAGTATCTATCTATCTATCTAATCTATCTATTTATCTATCTATCTAATCTAATCTAATCTAAACTAATCTAATCTAATCTATCTATCTATCAATCTACCCATCTACCAATCTACCCATCTATCAATCTTTCTATTCATCTATCCATCTATCCATCCATCCATCCATCTATCCATCTATCTATCTATCTATCTATATATCTATCTATATATCAATATTATCAATCTTGTCTATCTTATTTATATTATCTATCTTATCCATCTTAACTATCTTACCTATCTAATTTATCTTATCTTATCTTATCTTATCTATATATTTATCTATCTATCTATCTATCTAACTATCTATCTATCTATCTATCTATCTAATCTATCTTGTCTATCTTGTCTATCTTATCTATCTTATGTATCTTATCTATCTTATCTATCCAATGTATTAATCTATCAAATCTATTAATCTATCAAATCAACCTACCTACCTACCTACCTACCTGCCTATCTATCTATCTATCTATCTATCTATCTATCTAATCTATCTAATCTATCTAATCTATCTTGTCTATCTTGTCTATCTTGTCTATCTTATCTATCTTATCTATCTTATCTATCCAATGTATTAATCTATCAAATCTATTAATCTATCAAAACAACCTACCTACCTACCTACCTGCCTATCTATCTATCTATCTATCTATCTGTCTATCTATCTATCTCCATTGCCACGTTTGATGATCAAAAGGTATTATCGGAAACATGGGAATGTATTGTGCCGCACCCACACCGGAAGTAGTGACACACTTAGAAGTCCAAACATGGGATCTCAGCCTAGCCAAGAGATGAGAGGCGGAATCCAGCTTCCCAACAATTACTATTTTGTGTTTCTCTCTCGTTCCCTCTCTTTCCGTCGCCATCTCAGACATATAATAGCATTATATTATATATATAAATACAGATTATATTATAATCCTATTACCCTGGGCAAATTTAACATAGCTATTGAACATGGTCCATAGAAATAGTTGATTTTCCTATTAAAGATTGTGATTTTCCTGTTCGCTATGTTAAATTACCAGAGGAATATTATTATGTTTAATGTTACATGATATGTCTTTTCTTATCGTTCCCACTGGGTCATCTTCCTAAATCGACTGGCACATGATGTGTTCCAATATAAATGGCCAATAGATCACGAGTCAGCATCCCTTCATCGGACAAACCTAACTTGGATATAGTTGCTTGTATTCCCAACATCAATTGAACCACCATTTGTCTCAAATCACATATCGACATCTTTCCTAGATTTTCCCACTCAATGGCCATATCAAATGAGGCATGTCCCCCATTTTTCCCCTCCCTCGTTCCACCGGTACCGGGTCACGGTGAGATATCGCCAAGCCCCAGGAAGGTCGGTATGGAAGAAGACGCGGTTGGCGCCTTCCTGAAACCGTTCCCAGGTCACGCGGTTGCTATTGTCCTGGCACGGAAGATGGAGACGCATGAGTCGATGTGCAGTATCCTGTAGAACGGGCCCACTCTCATGGGGGTTTATAATATGGTTGTATAATATTTTATATCATGTTATATTGTTTTTTGTTGTTTATGAGGTTTTATATTATGGCTTAGTAAGGATAACACTGGGATAATACTAGGATTATAACAGGATAACGGGAAGTCTGCTCAGTCTGCTCCAAGTTTCTGGCTGTAGAAACACAGCAAAACTACACCTGTATATATATTGGTGGTTGGATGGTTAATCAATCTATGATCTCAAGAAAATGCTGGGATTATTGTGGTGATGAAGTAACTAAGTGATAAAGCAAGATACAATGTGTTGACTAAATGGTTATATAACGATGATTAATGATTACATTCTGGCAATTTCACATAGCTACGGAACATGGTCCATGTATAATCATTTATAATTCCAAATGATGTACCTATTAATGTACCTATTAAACTACCAGAGAGTAATACAGGACAGGATGAAACACACTGGATATCATAGCTGGTGAAATTCTGTAGCTCTCAATATGTTTTGTTTGCTTGATCGAAAATCGATGAACTCAGTGTGCATGCGGCTTCCGGCCTTGTCTAAGCAAGTCCTCCATGCCTTTAAGCAGCTTTTGTACTGCTTCTTGAGACCTCGGCACAATGTCAAATTAATATCCCATGTCCATCCATTTCCCACCCCACTGTATCCCATAACATCTGAGAATACCCCAATGTTGCCCCATAATCCCATTATTCTCCCACAATATCATCCCATGATTATTCCAGTATATCCCATGACATAGTCATTAATTATATCTCATGACTATCCTTCACAAAATGCTTGGAGCCACTATCACTCTGATATCCGTGTCAAAATGGCAACCTGATGAGCCGTCGAAGAGTTTTTGTCTGCGCGACGAATATGTCAAAGGATAGGCAACCCCCTGGCAATCCTACGTGGCAATGGAAATTCCAATTCTTGACAATAAAACAATCATCCAAGAGTCTATCAAGGAATCTTAATGGGTTATGAAAAGTGGTATTTTCCACTGCCTCGTTTCCTTACCAAAGGCTAACGTTATTTGACAATTTCCGGCGTCTACAAAGGTGCTCCAAATCCTTCACTCCTCGCTGTGGATGCTTTGATCCACCAGCCATACCATGTGGCACTGGCAAATAGTAACATCGATTATATTCAACAATGTGGTATAATGAGTCCTGCAAAATGTATCCTGGATAGTCAATGCATAATATAATGTGGTCAATGAGCATCACATTTCTATAATGTGGATCAACTGACAAGGCTTAAGGCAGGGTGCCCCCCGTCCCTGACCTTTTCATTTTGCCTTAGCGGGTATTCGTGAACCCGCGGGCACATTGCTGCCTTCGTTCCCTGGTGGCTGCGCTGGACTTCTACATCTTCAAGCAGTGCGCTTGGCTTTGCGGTGGCTCTGGCATCTTCTTCGCCTACCACCAGGTGAACTACTTCGTCTACGCTGGGTGGATTTGATCCCTGGCTGCTGGGTGCTTTTCGTGGGGTTTGGTGCATGTCCTTTTTGGGCTACTTCTTTGCTGGTGTCTTCGTGATCCTCTCTGTTGTGTGCAACGGCATCTCCTACGATCCGACGAGCGTTGAGGCGACACCGTGCGGCAGCTCGTCGTGCGTGGTACCTGCATCGTCGTGGTCTGGCACGCCTCAATTCGAAGAAGTTGAGGGCAATCTTTTCCACGCTGCAGGCGCATCATTCCAAGGATTGGCATTTCCTTCGATTGATTGCGGCAGAAATGGCTTCCTCATCAAGCTCCGGTTGGCTCTGTGGCAACTGCAGGAAAATGCGTTCACCGAACGCTTGGTTCTGCGATCTATGTGGAGGCAAATGGGACGATTGTGCGATCGAGCCTGCATCAGCCCGTGTGCAAACCACGTGGAACCAACGTTCCAAGAGTCCAAAGCAGCGCACAAGACAGAAATCACGCAAGAAGCAGTCTACATGGCAGAGCGATCCAGTGATGGCACAAGAGCTACACCCACAGTAGGCCAATTCTGGTGGTCCGTGGTCTACAGCATATGCTCAAGATCCCAAAGGTGCTGGGAAGGGGTTTGCAGTGCCTTCTATGGCTGCCCCGCCGCCTCCACCGCCACCATTGTTGATGCATCCTCCACTTCATCAGGGAGTTCCTTGGATGCCTACACCGATGCCTGCCATGCAATCTATGCCCTTCATGCCACCATCTTTGGACAGCAACGTTATGCCTGTTCCTCAGCAAGCACCTCCGGAAGTCTTGGACCCCGAGGATTTCAAGGCTGCGCTCAGTGCACAACAGAAGCTGAACAAAATCATGAAAGCGGCAAGGAAGGAAGAGAATTTGTCGCCGGAGTTTCAAACTCTCGTGCAGACAGAAAAGAAAAAAGACGACAAGGAGAGTACCAACAACCTTTTGGCTGCTGTGCGTGCGCACGGCAAAGCCAAGGAGGCGTTGGTCGAAGTGGAGAACAGCCGCATGCAGTTATGGGCTCAGTGGCGCACTTTCCTGCAGCAGTCTGTCATCAAGTGGAAGGAATACACCTCCCAATTACAAGCCTCGGAAGCTGCATTTCAGAAGCGCATGCAGGATGCCACCTCGACCTTGCGAAAGGCACAGAGACGTGTCGATTTGGCAAAGAAGAGAGCGGATGCTATCGAAGAAGAAGGTGTACACTATGTCACCGACGACGAGATGGAAGAGTCCGAAGTTCTCGAGGAGCCGGAAGTGCCCAAGGACGAGAACGCTATGAAGATCCAGGAGGGTCTGGACCAGGTGGTCACAAGCTTGACCGTGCTCTCGGAATCGGCAGACAAATTGGAACCCAAAAGCAAGCGTCCGCGCACAAAGGACGACGAGGGTGGCTCTTCTATTTCACCATCCTCGCCGCATTTTGTGAAGGCCGATGTGAAGTGACAGAATTGTACACACATCAGAGGCCCTTTCAGGTTTTTGAACCTTTCGCTGTTGACCTTCATTGGCGACACTCAATTTTGGAAGAACCATCTTTCTTGGCTCCTTGGGGTGCGATTGACCAAGCAACTGATTTGGCTGCGGAGTTGGGTGAGCCCTGCCAGATTGTTGTGACGAACTTCGTGCTTCCTGCCAAGCGCAAAGTTGGCAAGAGTCCCAGATGTGTTTGTTTTGACGAGCGAGTCCGAGTCTTTCAGGGGAAAGGCTCACTTCAGAAGTTCCAAGCTGAGTGGACTTGCTTGAATGATCGTGACCAAGTTTGTGCTCCAGAGGCAGTTCCTTTTCTTGCATTTGGAAAGCAACAAACAACGAGGGCGACTGGGAGTTCCACACCAGCTTCCTCTTCGAATGTTCAAACTTCACATCTTTTGGATCGCCGACTTCCCAATGACCTCCCTGGTTATGTTCATCATCTTCAACAAAGATGGCGAGATGATCATATTCGACTTCCTGTGGGTGACCTGTATTCCTTGCGGACATGGTATCTTCATCATGAACATCAACGTGTTTGGAAGGTTCCCCGTTTGCTGCGACTCCCTGATGATCCTCGGTTATGGCATGAGTCTCTTCTGCGTACATGGAGGGATCAACTACACAATGACGAGGTTCTGAATGTTGCTGTGGTCTTCCCCAGAGTGCGATCTCAACCTGCCTCCGCTGTGATCCATGCTGATGTCATTCTTACGCAAGGAGCTTATGATCAATGCGGTGGTGTGGTCACAGTCTATCCTCCAGGCAGTGAGGATGATTTGCACTACATCTGGGCAGCCTCATACCCTCGCCATGTGAGCGGACGTCAGATTCTCGATGGTGTTGCAGCAGAAGAACTTGTACAAACCCATGCGTGTGATCTTTTCCACGGTGGCATTGCCATTCCCATTACTACAGTGCCCACGCACATCATGGCTAATGGTCACTCGTTTGTTGCTGTGTTTCAAGACTTGCGAGGTTCTGTGCTTCCCTCCTCGTCATCGCATGCATCGGCAGGCGATCTCGTTGCCAATGTGCCTGACCTTGCTGCTGATGTGCCCCACAGTGCAAGGGAAAGTGGGGAGGAAAGTTCTGCAGTGGCAAGCTCAAGTTTTGATGAGGAAGATTTGCAAGGAGTCCGAGTCTTTGGTCTGCAGCAGCCGACACATCATTGTTTTGTGAGATGGAACACATACAATGTTCTCTTGTTCGACATCCTGCACGCCATTGGTCTTCACAGAGATCTTGCTATTGGTCATCATTACTTGCAGGCACAATTGGTTGACCAACATGATGCAGAGGAAGCAGTTATTCTCCAGCGAGTTGGTGATGTACCTGATGGATCCTCTGATCGGCTGGTATTGGTTGACATCGTATACATTCACCGAGCAGGTCATCGACAGAGCTCAGCTCGACATGTTCGTCTATTACCACGACAGCTTGTTCGAGATGATGTCTTTGCGATCTTGAGGCTGCAGAGCCCTTGTGTTCAGTCGCCTGATGACTGTCAACTGTTCTACAACAATCTTATATGGGCTGCTCAAGATCTCTCTCCTCGTGCCTTACAGCATGGTGCATATCTTCGCATTGAAGTGCAGCAAGAAGGTCCTGTTGTCTGTGCTCAACCACAAGATTCAGCCTCAAGCAAGAAACGACGTACCAATGCCGGAAGCGTTCTTCCTGAAACTGAGGGTACTTCTTTGCTTCAGCTGGGGCATCTGGCGTGTGGCACAGAGGCGGACCCCTCAGATGATCTCCTGGCTGTGAGTGATTCCACTTTACGCACTCTGGAAGACTCTGACTACGTGAGATGTTCGTCAATGCAACCTATGACGTGTAGTGCAATGTTCTCCAGTTTGGCGGCAACATTCCAATCGCGATCGGCCACACCAGCTCCTCGTCGACCACCACAGGCGAGTGACCAACACTGGATGCTTCCGATGCGCGTGACCTTTGCTGAACATTGTGACCTACTTGCAGCAGGTGAGCCTCGTGAATTGATTGTCAACACTTGGTATTTGCATCATGAGCGTTATCCACGCACCACTGAGTCCCGTCTGCTTAGTCTGGATGTGCATCACGTCTTTTGGTATCAGGATCTTTGCGATCTCTGGGTGGATGTCATGGATCCTACACAAGCGGCTCAGGTTCATTTCGTGCGTTTTGGACCACTTCCAGATGCTGATCACCCTACTCCCATCCATCTTATACTGGTACAAGGCTTGAGTCCGTTGATGCCCACTCTGCTCACTGCCCTTTTTGAACATGCCATTCAGCGACGAGTGTGGAATGTAGCGGCTCTTGTTTCCGAGTTCCTTGTCCCTACTGATGTTTGGGATACGCTCGGTGCCACTCGATTCTGTGCGCATCGAATATGTCGTTTACATGTTGGACCACAGGAAATGCCTCCTCAGACAGTCATTCAGGTGCAATCTGGGGACCACATTCGCATCACCATCATGCCTCAACAATCTGTTGTTGAGTCGGACGCTACCTCGATGATGCAACAAGCCAGTCATGTTGATGTTGGGCTTGATCGTGAGCTTCCTCGTATACATGAGTTGCCACAAGGTTCTCCCAGTGATGAGCGGTGGATTGGTGGGCTTGAAGATTCTTTCCTTGATTCAGCGGTCATCGAGTTTGAGGAAGAAGGGCCAGTGTTGTATGTGTGGACATGGTTTGTTCATCATTCATCCTTTCCCACATGTGCTCAACCCAAGATTGTACGCCTTGGACGTCATGATGAAGATTGGCTTGCTTGTCTTTTAGAACCATGGCACGATCTTTTTCAGAGCAATGATCCGACTCAGATTCGAATTGTTCATGCAAGACCACCTCATGATCTTTTGCGGATTGACACAGTACATGTTCTTATTGAGCAGTTGCCTGCAGAACCCGTCATTGCTGGTGTCATCTCTGTCATATTTCATGAAGGTGAAGCTGACCGTTTGCTCCAGCGTGCACTTTCCCTGCCTCGTTGGCTTTGCACAGATGACCTTGTCGAGATTATGGAGCTCAATCCCATTTGTGACGTTCAGCGTTGTTTTGCCAGAGTTGGACATGTGCCCTTTGAACAATTTGTACGGCATGATCTTCCATCAGCTGCCAGCATTGAGATTCATGTCCAGCCGATTCGTTGTCGTGGAGATCCGCAAGCAGCAAGTTCAGCACAGCCTTTCGTGCCGCGTCCCCTTTTACCGGTGTATGGACGATCTCTCATGCAAATTTCTCGACGTTGGCAGAGAGCACGTCGTATGCAAGCTGCAGAAGTCGAGGCCGTGCCTCAAGACCATTTGGCTGATGAGTATCTTCGAGTTCCTCAGAGAGTTGCTGCATGTGCCTCACCCACGCCACAGCAACTTCCCATCACTGCCCCAATGTGGCCTACAACATGGACCACCTTGCAGGATGTATGGAACTTCTTTTTTGCTCAACTGCCTCAACCTGCAGCACAGCGCATTCGTGCAGCCGTATGGTATTCTGACCACGTTCGTCGCCCTTGGTCGGACGACTTCCGAATTGTCACGCTTGATGACCAACTGACCAATTGGGGTATGTGCTTTGCTGAAGCCTGGTTTGATTGGTTTCTTGCAGATTGCCCTTTTGAAATCCATGTTGTGCACCCGGTGCCGCTTGGAGCAAATGAAGAGGCGCAGTTTCACGTGGTGTTACTGCAGCAACCACATCCCATTCACAAGTCGGTTATCGTGACTGTTATGGATACAGACACAGATCCTTGGCAGCCTGGCCAGATCTGCGTGATGGTTCCCAACGTCCTTGATCACTGGGCACTCCTTCATGTTGCTGTAGTTGAATTTCAATGTCCGCCAGCGACGTTGACCAATCATTGTACGTCTTCACATGGCCTGGTTGACCTCACGGCAGGTAACTTATTTCCTGTACGGCATGGGATGTGCTTTACGGTCACAGTTGAGACAACTACTACAACGACACCATCGATGGCTGAAAGGCATGACGACCCTGAACTTTCCGTCTCTTGTGCTGCGCTCAATTTGCTACAACTCCATGTTCGTTTGACGGCAGTTCGACAAAGCACAGAGACGATTCAACAACAACAAGACCGTCTTATTGATACTTTTGTGCGAGCTGGAGGTTTGTTTGGATTGTCTGCTACCTCCTTTTCAGCACATGAGATTGCTGGTGATGACGCAGCCTCTTCGAGTTCCAGTAACTGCAGTCTTGTGATCTCCGATTCGCAGGCGCACGTTGTTGGCCATGATGACTTGAGTGCTATGGTGCACCTTGACGAGGATGATTTGCCCTACACCAATGATCCACATGGAGTTTCTGAGTGTTCACAGCCAGATTCGAAGGTCCGCTCTTTGCATCTCGATGAGTTGCTTCAGCCACCCACCTGGACCTTGGTCGATTGTGGTTCTGTTGAAACACTACGACAGCGGCTGTATGCGTTCAGAGCGCCAGACGTGCAATATGATCTTGATGGCGTGAAATGCACCCGCTCCACGCAGGCAGCGTTGTCTGATATGCCTTTATGGACGTTTGAGGTCCCACTCACCTTCGAGTTCTACACTGATGGAGCCTTTAAACGCAGTAAGGAGACTGCTGCTTCAGGAGTTGTCCTGATTGTGTACACTGATGCTGGACCTCGCTTTGGGGGCTACCTGACTGCATGGTGCCTCTCCATTGCTTCAGCGCCGAGAGCAGAGACGACGGCCATGGTTCTTGCCATTCATTGGGCTTGTCATCTTGTACTCCAACTCGGATATGCACAAACGCAGATAGCCTTTCTGTTCGACAATGTCTATGCAGGAGCAGCAGCTCAGGGTAGATGTGCATCTTCGCTGAATCAGGACCTTGCCCCTCTTGTGCGGTCTTTGACTTTGTGGTTGGAACAACTTTCCTTTGTCGACCTGGCGTGGCATCATGTCAAAGGGCATTCAGACCACCCATGGAATGACTTGGCTGATGCAGTTGCATATGGAGCCATCGCCAATGACCGCGTGACTACAGACATTTGTTCGGTCGTCCAATGTTGTCTTGGTGATGACAGCTCTGCTTTGCCATGGTTATGGCTGTATGAGAAATCCCTACGCGGTGATGCTGATGCGCCAGTGCTGCATGGATCGCAGTGGAGATTCAATGCAGGGGCACCTCTTGCTCATCTGCCTGATGAACATGTCCAACCTTTTGCACTACGCACAATCAGCAAAGCTGCGCATGGTGAGGTTCCCAAGTCTTATTGCTTTCGGGTAGCCTCTGCGAATGTGCTTACACTGTTCCCGCAACACGACACAGCCTCTTCCTTCTGGAGTGCACGAGCAGAGCAACTTGCTGCTCAGTTCCGAGCGGCTAGAGTTCATTGTGTTGGTGTGCAAGAGACACGGTGTCGCAAAGCGGGGCATGACTTCTTTGACGGTTTTCATGTTCTCTCAGCGAGTGCCTCTGTGCGTGGCCATGGTGGGGTGCAACTTTGGATCGCCCAGACTATTCCTATGTCCCCGGTATCCATTCGCATTGATCATGAGCATCTCCGTATTATTCATGGTGATGATCGACGGCTGGTTGTTCAACTTCGACATCCTTGCGTTTCGGTGCTTCTCATCGTGTTGCATGCTCCCTGCTGTGATGACGAGAAGGAGATTCACCGTTGGTGGTCTGCTACCAGCTCGTTTATTCCTGGCAAATATCGCTCTTGGACGTGGATTGTGCTATGTGATTCCAATGGTCGACTTGGCTCCGTCACCTCGCGAGCAGTTGGTGATTTCGGTGCTGAAGCAGAGACCTCACGGGGTGCCATTTTTCATGATTGGTTGATCACCCATGGCTTGATTGTTCCTCAGACGCATTGTGAGTCGCATGTTGGGTCACACCCTACGTGGACACATGCAGAAGGCTCCACAGGCCGCCTGGACTTCATCTGTCTTTCTGACAATATCTTGTTGGGCGATGTACGTACTTGGGTTTCCGAAGACATTGATCTTTCCATTGCGCGTCCTGATCACCAATGTATTTGTGCTGACGTGTGGCTTCAGCTGACCCAGGCCTCATCCTTGCATGATTCTGGTGCTACAGCCGTTGAGGGTGAACATCAGCTTTCCTGGGCCTGTGACGTGCATACATACGCAGCCCGGTTACAGTGGCACCTGAAGCACCGTTTGCACTCGACACCAAAACGCTGCCTGCGTAAGAAGCATCTCTCAGAAGCCACCTTTGAGTTGATTCAGCACAAAAAGCGAGCTCTACGGGTGCTACAGCGTGCCAAGGCAGACTCCCGCGTGGTTCGGCTCCAGATTTGTTTCAGCAGCTGGCGATCTCACGTTGCTCATGGAGAAGATGCTCCTCTCAGCACATTTCATTGTGATCTTGCTTCAGCGATAGCGCAAGAGAAGTATCGTTTGCATACCCTACGTGTTTGCTATGCAGTCCGACATGATGATCGCAGATTCTTCGACGACTTGGCGGAGCACACAGGAGTTGTTGCTGAGCAAGGGATCCATCGCATTTGGGATGCTATCAAGCCGTTGTTGCCGCGAGCCAAGAATCGCAGGAAAAGCAACATCCGCTGCTCTGGGCCCACCGTTGAGCAGCAAGCAGACCATTATTGTCAACTTGAAGCTGGTGTTGCCATTGAGTATCCGGTGCTGCTGCATCAATGACACTTATCTCAACTTGACCGGCTGCCTGACCAGCCGTTTGCCTTGTCTTTGGATCAACTACCTTCTCGCATCGATGTTGAGAACACCTTGCAGCGCCTCACTGCTCACAAGGCGCCGGGCATCGATGGCATTGCTCCAGGGTGTCTTCGAGCTGCAGGGCCACAGATTTCCGAGCCGATTTTGCAGCTCTTCATGAAGATGTGGCTCACAGGGACGGAGCCGTTACAATTTAAAGGCGGATTGCTCCACTCCATATCCAAGAAGAGCAACAGCCGAGAAGTGGCCAACATGAGAGGGATCATGTTAATTGACGTGATCGGAAAATTGGCGCACTCTTTGTTGCGAGCGAGATTTTTGCCAGCTCTCTTGAAATGGAGACTCCCTCTTCAGCTAGGCGGCTTTCCAACCTGCTCGACACTTTTCGCTACCCACTACTTGCGCTCCTTTCATGCCAAAGTCCGAGAGTGCAAGCTGGCCTCTGCCATCTTGTTCCTAGATGTCAAGAGTGCCTTTCATAGCATGGTGCGGCAGATTGTTTTTGGTCCGGCTCACGCCATGCCATCACATCTATGTGAGTTGTTGACTGAAGCTGGATGTGATCCTGCCGCTCTACGCCAAGCTTTTGAGATTACATCGGCGGCCTTTCATGAAGATGTTTCCGTTGCAGATCAAAGGCTTTTGCAAGATGCACATGTCTACACGTGGTTTGGACTTGCAGGAACAGATGATGCTTTCTGCACTGCCCGTGGCAGTCGCCCTGGAAGTCCATTGGCAGATATTGCGTTCAACGCAATGATGACACATGTACTGCAGGCTTTGCATGACAGACTGGATGGATGCCTTCCTTTGCAGCAGGGATTTCATGCATTGGGCTTGAAGGCCCCACCCGTTGCTTGGGTTGACGATGTTGCGGTGCCGATTGTCGTGTCCGAGTGCTCCATCCTTGAGACCACGCTTGCAACAGTTGCCCAATTAACCCATGATGTTTTCCTGCAATTTGGCTTGTCCTTGAACTTCAAGACGAAGAAGACTGAAGCAGTTGTCTCATTTCGAGGTAGTGCTGCGCCGGCCCATCGGCACTCGCTATGGTCGAGCGTCTTGAGAGGATTGACATTGTACCTTTGAATATGCAGCTGCAGTGTGTTGCGTCCTATGAACACCTTGGGACCATTTTTGCAGCTGATGGCACTCTTCAACGAGAGGTTGCACACCGGCGTGTCAAGGCTGTTCAGGCAATGCGACAGGTTGGCAAACCGATTTTGAGGAATCGTCATGTTTCAGTTATCACACGTTTGAAGCTTTTCGAATCCCTCATTGTACCGGTGATTCTGCATGGTGCTGGTGGTTGGGATTTGCTACCTCATCGGCTTTACCACAACCTACATTCCAGCATTATGTCTTGGCAAAGATCCATCATCAACGATGGATGCTGGACGGATGATCAGCACACAGACTTCGAGCTGCAGTGCATTTGGAAGCTGCCACCCCTGGCGTTGCGCCTGGCGAAGGCTCGACTTCTTTATGCCTTCCACTGTTTTGCTGTGGGTCCTTCTTTGTTGGTGGACTTTTTGACATCCGTTGCTCATCACCCACATGGATGGTTTGCAGCTGTGCGCAAAGCTTTAGCCTGGCTTGCGAGAATGGATGCAGGGTTTTGCCCCCCTGCTTTGCCTCAGGGTACGGTCGAGCAGATTCTTGCATGGTTTGCTGTGCACCAAAAGACAGGGCCGCAACGTGTACGCAGTATTTATCGTCGTTGTCTCCTTCAATTTCATGTTGCTGGTGACATTGTCGCACTTCACAAACAACTGCGTGCGACGCTTGCGGATGGAGGTGTTGCCTTCGAAGTGTATGAGGAGCCTGCACTTATGCCAGATGACGCCACATTTGCCTGCGATTGGTGTTCTGCTCGGTTTGATGCAAAACAGAAACTGCAAGCACATATGTGGACTGCACATCAACTCATTTCAGATGAACGGAAGTTTGTTTTCTCCGACACGTGCTTGGCATGTCGAAGATGCTTCTGGTCTTCAACTCGCCTACAGCAGCATCTGCGTCTCTCTCGTGCTTCACCTGATGGCTGCTATGCGCAGATGACGTGGAAGTATGCGCCACTACGTGAGGCGCAAGTTTTTGATGTGCCTGAAGACCTACGTGGATTTGCTCGACTACCTTCCCAGCCGGTTCCTATGCCATGTGAGATGCCAATTGACCAGGTGATTGCCTCACGAGCCGATGCCGAAGCTGCGTTGCTCCAGGCTTGGCAGTTGGAGGGTCTACCTTCCTCGCTCCCTGACCGTGTGCGACATGATTTCTTTGAGCAAGCTGATCAGGTTGTGCGAGAATGGCGACCCGCAGGAGGAGTGGATCTTGAACGACTTCTTTTTGAACTTACTTCCTTGGCAGATGAGACCGTGAAGGAATGGGCACTACACCTCTGGTGTCGTGATGCCTTTTGCTATCGACGTTTCTCACATTTGGTGCCGGGAGTTTTTCAACATCTCAAGTCGGAACTTCAGACGCTTGTTGCTGATCTTCCTATGGGTCGTTTGCTTGACTGGCACTTCCGCATTATCCAAGCTCATCAGCCACGTGCACTTGCGTCCAATGACCATGGACGGGTCAGCAGAGACCTCGAGGAGATTGTTGACCCGGTTTTGGCGCAACATCGATGTCTCCAACACGTTCTTGGCGGTATTACTCACATGCCGTCTCCACAAGCGGTGCCGATTGTGATTGAGGAGGGCGTGCCCACTATTTGGATTTTGCACCTTTTCAGTGGACGACGTCGCCGTGGTGATTGTCATTATTGGTGCGAATGTTGCCATGGCATTCTTCCTGGATATGTGGTTCGCATTTTGTCCGTTGATACAGCCATTGATTCCAAGAACGGCAACTTGGATCGTGGATCTGTCTTCACTCGGATGCTGAGGATTATTCGGAAGAAAAGATTTGCAGCTGGCCTGACAGGCCCGCCATGTGAGACCTTCAGTGCTGCGAGGCATCTAGTTTTAGAGGGCGAGCGTCATCCACGACCACTGCGGTCCTCTGACTTGCCTTGGCTCATGCATGATCGATCCACTAAGGAGCTCTACCAGACCATGATCGGATCACGGTTGTTGATGCATTCCTTGATCGCTGAAGCCACTCTTGTGTTGGCAGGCGCCGGATCATTGATGGAACATCCCACCGAGCATCCTGATGAAGACCGAGCATCTGTGTGGCGCACCCAGTGCCACCAGAACTGGATTATGCAGTTGCCAGATGCTTGGCAACATGGTATTGAACAGTGGCGTTTTGGTAGTGTGGGCGTGAAACCCACCACCTTGCGCGCGCTCAATCTTGGTCCACCTGAAGTGGTACATCGAGCTCTTCATGAACATGCTGATCCGCTGCTGCTTCGACCGAAGAATCCTCTACGTGGACGTTCGGCTGATGGATCCTTTCGCACTGCAGCCGCCAAAGAGTATCCATCGCGGTTGTGTCGTGCGCTTGTAGTTGCCACGCTCAAGGGCCTCAGGTACAGGATTGCCCAGCATGGCACATGTCAAGGGTTCCAACCTCTCTACAGCAGAGACGGATTGGATGAATGATTTGTACAGAGCGGCCTGCCAGTCTGACCTTTCAGGATCATTCCTTCCTGATTTTCAGGGTTAGCTAATTATGATGCAAGTTTCGCACGAGCAAGACCTCAGAAGCGAGCGAATGGAAAAAATGGATCAACTGACGAGTACAAACCAATGTTTATCCCTTGTTTAGGTCGATATGGGCCACAATCTATTGCCATATCCACCCATCGCCGGTTGTCACAGAATGGGTTGTTAGCCGCTTCCCTTCAGCCGCAAGTGTGAGGCAAATTCTTCTGCCGTCGGCTTTCGAATCTCCACCCAGACATACCTGGGAGCCAAGGTTTAGCCAAGGTTGACCCTGAGCAAGGAACAAGTGCTACTTTGTTTTTTGGGGATATGTGCCAAACATCCAACACATATGCAATACATGCATATACATGCTGCTATCTATACATCCATGTGTTGTTCTTCTTGTCCACCTGTCAAACTATTTCTTTGCACTTGGACTCAAACCCACCCCTCACCTAAGGACATATGTGGGCTGATTTTGGGACCCCCAAAATTTCGGGAAACACACCTTAAAAACCGCAAAAGCTCCCTGCAAAAGCCAGTGTTGCTTCTCATCCTCCGGCGCATCATCACTTGGATGATCCAGCAAGCGCGTCTTTACTTCGGCAGCATGGCCGGTGCTCAGCAGGTGGTTGGTGACATCGGCGCGCAGATCGGGATTCCAAATCAGGAAGTGCACTTCACCACCTCGAGGCTTAGGGAAAGCAATGTAGTGAGGCTACGCCCTGGAAAGAACTCATACAGAAATTGTTTGCAAATATGACAATTGGATACAATTGGATGGATGGAAAATCGAACTCATAAGTTGGTTAACTGGGGTGCAGGATATAACTGCTATCACGACTATGGGTTTATAAACCCTCAAATTCTAGGACAACCAAGCAGCTGGAGTCCTCGACGTCAAAGGCCCATTGATGCAAACCTGGGTCATTGCTCCCACATGCTCCCATGGTGCTGGAATGTTTGGAAATGTCTGGAATATATACTGTGAATATACCAACATTTACTCCAACCATGGCCCAAAAATGTAGATAACTATGCTATACATGCAGCATATGGGATTGAAAGTGCGGCATGCGGGTGTTAGAGCAAAAACAGTGCATGTCTATCCCTTGAGGATTTGGGGAGTCTCCATATTTCCAGGTTTCACATCCACAAAAGAATCAGGATCCCTCATGAGGAAAAACAAACGCATGCGATTCGTTAGGAAAGGGGACATGTTTGTGAACCATAATAAAATGGTGACCCCAGTTATAAGTTGGTTTGTAACCCCTAAACTAGGGCCCTTAAGTATATATAATTAGTCTTAAATTAACCCAATCGTGAACCTACCGAGTTACACCAAAAAAACATTCATACATAAGCATACATCAGCTATAAATCACGTGAAGTCCATTGAAATCCCGAGTCTCTTCTGGGTGAAATCAGGAGAACAAAAACATGTTCGCAGCGCCCAAAACTGATGCCATGCCACCATTGCGAAACTTCCCAGGCACGCCCTCGTTCCTGGCATGTCGTAGCAATACCCAGCCCCCAGGCCGTGTCACCTGCAACATGCGCTCGATGCCCAGCACTGGGTCGAAGCTGTGATCTAAAGCGTTACCTGGTGGCGCCAGGTGGCGGTTTCCCCGGATTGTGGTGACATGTAATAAAATAGGTATATAGATAGATAGAAAGAAAGGAAGAAAGAAAGAAAGATAGATAGATAGATAGAAAGAAAGATAGATAGATAGATAGAAAAAAGATAGATAGATAGATAGATAGATACATAGATAGATAGATAGATAGACAGATAGATAGATAGATCGATGGATAGATAGATAGATAGATAGATAGATAGATAGAGAGATAGAGATAGAGATAGGGATAGAAATATTGATAGAGATAGATATATAGATATAGATATAGATATTATACATATATATATATATATAGATATAGAAGTAGAAATAGATATAGATATAGAGATAGATAGACAGACAGACAGACAGACAGATAGATAGATAGATAGATAGTTAGATAGATAGATAGATAGATAGAAAAATAGATAGATAGATAGATAGATAGATAGATAGATAGATAGATAGATAGATAGATAGACAGATAGATAGATAGATAGAGAGATAGAGATAGAGATAGAGATAGGGATAGAAATATAGATATAGATATTATATATACATATATAGAAATAGATATAGATATAGAGATAGATAGATAGATAGATAGATAGATAGATAGATAGATAGATACATAGATAGATAGATAGATAGATAGACAGACAGATAGATAGATATATAGATAGTTAGATAGATAGAGATAGGGATAGATAGATAGATAGATATAGATATTATATATATATAGGTATAGAAATATATAGATATATATATATAGATATAGAATAGAGATAGATATAGAGATAGATAGATAGATAGATAGATGGATGGATGGATAGATAGATAGATGGATGGATGGATGGATAGATAGATAGATAAATGATAAACAGGTAGACAGAAAGAGAGAGGGAGACAGAGATAGAGAGAGGGAGACAGAGATAGAGAGAGAGATAGAGAGAGAGAGAGATATAGAAATGGATAGATATATATAGAAATAAATAAAAAAAAGATATAGATGGATATAAGCAGATATAGTTAGATATAGATAGGGATAGATACGTATAGACAGATATAGATAGATATACATAGATACAGATAGATATAAATAGAATTAAATAGATATAAAAAGAGATAGATCGATGGATGGATGGATGGATAGATAGATGGGTTATAAATAGCAACATTTAGATATGGTTAGATAGTCAATGGTAATTCATGATTACCATATTGTATATTTTCACAGTTTGCGAATGAGAACATGCTCCATTTATGGATGATTCACCTCTGAAACATGATGATCTTTCCATGGCGTGGTGCGCCCAGTGGCTTAGAATCCCAGTGGGGATGGTTCAATGGATGATATAGCTGAAAGATCTTGAAAGGGAACGTTGCAAGAAACAACCGCAAATTAAACCGTCAACCAGTCATGAAAGTTTGATTTCTTATAACAAGAATTTTGTGAAACGGAAAATGAGAAAGCATTCCGATCTGCGCTCTTGAATCTACACACAGGAGCCTCCTATACAGCCAAGAAAAGAAAACAGGAGGTGCGAGCCAATCTGCACGGTACATCAATGAAATCTGGACTTACACAAGCATCTTCTAGCAATTTTGGGCCCAAATTCCATGGGAAATCCCCTGTAAATGAAGGTTTTTAAGAGGAACATCACCTGCAAAAGGGGTACATTTCAACTGCCACGTTTGATTACCAGAACAGCAGCGAGTTGCGGATGTGAACCACATCGAAATGCGCTGCCGGGAAACACAAATGCAACTCCTGGCAGGGTCAGACGCTGGAAAACCATGCGCCCCTTGAATTCCATGATATTCTCATTGAAACGACCATTTACAGGGGGATTCCTGGCTAGCCATGTTTGACTAGTGGAGGGTATCGAACCTCAGCCAAAAGTATTGCAGAAGGAAACATGTTGTCTTGACTTAGGGAGCTTTACCCATCATCATTCTACATTCGTGCTGCAGAGGTAAAAACAAACCAGCCATGTCCATCAATGACCCACATCATATTTTTCCGTTAAAACACATCCACCAACCGAAACTCTTCCAGTCGGCCAAACAAAATCCATGGCTAGGCAGTTTGAGCGATTCCCCAGAAAAAAATGAAACAAATGAACAAAACCAAAGCAAGGGCTGTATCTTTAACATACTTTCACCATCTTTCATCATGTTTTGCATATCAATTTATGCTCACGTTTGTACAGCTGCCTCAAGATCACCTTGTAGGCTGTTTCCTCCATGGCTAAAAAATCTTGGAGCCTACAGTTTTCCGAAAGAACATTCAACACATTCCGGAAAAGGATCCCGTGAGAGGCATACCATTCATGAATTTTCTACATGGAAATGGTAAACTGACAGAAAGATGCGGAAAATCCCATGGGTTTCCCTAGGAAAATGATCTACTTTCCACAGGAGGGTATCCCCCATTTTTTTGGGGGACAAGAAAATCTGTTCCATTCACCCAACCCCCCCATTGTAGCTTCCTCCACTGGGCATTGCACCGGCAGGTATGGAGGCTCCATCTCATTCTCATCTAGCACCTCCACCCGTGGAAAACAGCATCAGCCCCATTTTCAACGGGAACATTGGAGGAATTCAGCAATTTCACTTGGGTTGCTTTCAGGGAAAAATCGTGGAAAACCTGGATTTTGACCATGAAACACGGGTGTTTCCTGAAAATGCTCCCTTCACCCAATTCTTGAGAACAATTCTACTTGCTTTTATAGAAGCCTCTGGTCAACAGGCTATCCCCTCACATTTTTTGCCCACCTTTGGAAGATGCTGAAAGTTAATAAGTTTACCCACTTGATCTCAGTTGCCACCCGATGGATTGTCCACCAGCCTTCAGGTAAAACCGTGCCAGACCATCTGCCGCCACCACCTTCACATCCTGCAGGGGATGACCAAAAAACACATTTTTTAGATGTACTTACCTGATATTGTACTAGTATGTACGAATATGGATAAAAGTTCTATTGCGTATGAATGTATATATATATATTAGCAGTAATAACAATAAAAAAAAATGTTGGTAATAATCATGCTACTACTGTACTAATAGTAATATGCATACCAGTGCAGTTCAAATATTAGAGCATCATGGACAAACTATCCAAAACAAGTTTATAATCCCGTCGATTTGTTGTCCAACCATCACAATGAAATTTTACACGGGGTGACGTCAAACACCTGCCCAAAGAAGGCCAACGATAATTTCTTGCTGATCATGTTGCTCATTTTTTTACCCACTCAAAATTCTCATGACTTGTCATTTTCTGGGTACCCTCTGGTAAACTAACATAACTATGGAAAATCACCATTTTCAATGGGTAAATCCACCATAAATTGTCATTTTCAATAGCTATGTTAAATTACCAGAGGGTTACCCATTCCCCCCTCATTGGAACACCAGCCCGCTGCCCTGGCCCTGGCCCTCCTTGTTTTGGCACTGCAAGGGCTTTGGGGCCAACGGCCCCGACCCCGTGTTCAGGATCCGGGGCACATTAGCTGCACCTGGGCCATTGGTCTCCAGGCAATGACTGACGCTGAAAAATATAGGGCCCCTGGGATTAACTCACATAGATGTGGAAAACCAGGGTTTCCTTAGGAACATGATCTACGAAATCAATCGAAATCATGGTTTTTGTATGTTTTTGTTCCACATCTATGTTTGCTTACCGGATAGTAAAAGATACAAGTGAGACATATGGCCACATATCCAGTGTATAAATTGTGCGTTGGCAGTTTCGTTCTCTACAGGCAAGGTAAGGACCTCAATAGAGACCACACATGGCTAATCTTAGCTACATTGCAGAATGTTAAGTTATATTATGTTATATTTATTTGGTTAGCAAATACCTCCCAATAAAGGGAAAATCATATTCAAGCTCAAGAATACCAATCCAGGTGGTTTACCCCATATGTATAACCCATCACCTATAAAAGGGTTATGTTTTCCATTGCCATGCTACCGGATGGTGCACACCCTCAAACAAAAACCGCCGAGGTCCGGTACCTCTGCTTCGGGCATCCTGGAGGTAGTAGCACAAGTCGTCGCCAGGCAGAGTCCATGGTACTTCGCCGGTGGCCAGCCAACGTTTCAAACCTGGTTGTGCATGGCTCATTCCGCCGTTTCAAGGGATATTTGGATGGGGTAGAGGGATATAATGGGATAATTATACAAAATACAGGTGTATCAAAACATAGTATCTATCTGCATACATATGTATATATAATATATCTATCTATCTATATATCTAGATAACCTATCTATATATACGTATATAAAATCTATCTATTTTTTTTTCTAAAAAAAAATCTATCTACCTATCTACCTATCTATCTTTCTATCCATCCATCCATCCATCTATCTTATTTATCTTATCTATCCAACCATCCAACTATCTATCCATCTATCTATCTATCTATCCATCTATCTATCCATCTATCTATCTCAAGCTAGCTTGCTTTATTATATCTAAATATATATTTATAGATTGCGTACATAGCAACCCAGCCGGAAAAAAACTGGTAGTAGCTGATGTTTTCCTTTTCGGGTTAAATACATAAATGCAATAAGCTGAATGATAATGATCATGATGATGTAAAATGGGGTGCCAAACCATGAAACACGGGATATCCGCCTGATAGCAACATCGGACTATTTGAGGGATTCAGTGGCTTGCATTGGGTTGTGCGCCCGTGCCCACCGGTCCGGTGGATAGTGAAGGCCAATAAGGGGCCATGCCAATGCTTGGATAAATTGATTATCCTGCCTGGGTCATAAGTTTGAAAAACAAAACGCTCAACAAGCAAACCACTATCATAAAGTATGATTGGCAAACCTCTTGCCGACTGGCGCTGCCGGGCTGAAACAACTATTGCCATCCATTTTGTTCGATGATTTTCCTATTGAAACATCTTCAACTTTCTACAGAGAGACGCGAATTTCCCAGGGTTTCCCCACCATAAATCGCCACTCAGTCAGAGACGCGTTCCAGGCTCACATTCTCCTCGGGATTCAGCGACAATTTCCCGCGCCAGAAATCTGCTTCCATCTCCAAGCCTCGAATCCATCGTACCTGGGAGTGCCACACAGCCAAGGGACGTGACTGACCACCAAAGAGAAACATCAACTTATAGCAACCACCCAAGAAAATAGAAAAGGACAAAAATGAATCTATAAGGTGATAATTTGAACCTATCTTTTTGGGGGGTAACGGTTACTATATGCAGTCAATCAACCCATGGGTTTCTGACAGTTCAAACAGAAATAAGAAATTGGACCATCCCCGGTGTTAATTTCCAATCTATTCGCATCTTTGTCAGTATCGAACATTTTAATACATTTTAGGGCTCTCCAACTGCCCAAGCTGCGACCCTTATTCTTTATCAGCAGTTCGAGACCCACCAAATACAGTATTAATCATGTTCAATCATATTTAAGCATCCCAGCATACTACAGTTATCCCCGTTCTATTTTCAACAAAAGGCAATGAATGTGAACCCCGGATTCATGAACTGTGTTGATTCATAAGGCCGGCTACCACCAAAATAGTTTCAACTTACTCATTTACTATAAACGTTGGCATCCCCCAAGGGGCAAACTGGTTTAGCAAAATCCAGGGGTTGACATTCACATTCTTTTCATCAGCCCCTCACGCCCCTCACCTGCAGTCTCAACAAGGTCAGCCTCACCGCACTGATGGGTACCTTTGATGAAGGTGGCTCCAAGCTGAGCTCCTCGCCCCCCGGGGAGGGCCCGGGAAAGGCCGCGAAACTCGGTGGACGGCCGCTGCTCCGTTGCCATAAGAAATGCTCCGGGGCCTGGATGTGGCGGCGGAGCCTTTATGGTGACATATATGCCAACAAATGTGGCGATTTTATGAGTTTTTTCGGTGGTTTTGTGTTAGAGAATGTATGTTTTGGTGAACATATTAGTGGAAAAACCCTACACATCCCTGAATCATTGATTTACATTTACATAGATCTACAAGTGGTGATGCGTCTTTTCTGTTTTAATCAGGTGGCAAGATATAGAATTACCTTCATAAACAAAAGAAGGGGATGGTCTGGAAAACATATCAGTTCTATACACCTTTCAGTGTAGCATTTCTGGGTGCAAAGCAATGCATGTCCACAAAACCCAGTACCACAATCCACATTTACATACATTTACACTCTTCGTCCAATCCTACCATGAGGATGGCAGTTGGTGAGGTTGTGATTTGAACCCACAATATCCCACAATCATAGTCACAATGGGACCCTGGGATAGGTTTTCTTATACCGATGTGCTCCAATGTATAGTATGTCTACCTACACTTGGGTCATATTTATGGAGTAAATCTTGATAAATATCCCACACATGGAACATATGGAGGTTTCCTAAACTGGGGGTACCCCCATTGGACCACTATTGAAACAACCATGGTGACGACTGGGGATCCCCCTTTAAGGACCCCCCCATTTTTTGGGATGGGTGTTTTCATCCCGGGCCTCTACGGCCAAGGCATAGTTCTGCAAGACTTCTTCCAGCAGAAAGGGCCAAGGAGAAGCATCTAAACAGTGGAGGCAAAATTCCAGGGCTCGGAGGGCCATGCCCATCATGTTCCTTGGGTCATGGGACATCGATGGCAAGGGGTCCATGGGAAACATGATGAGAAATGGGTGGACTTAGTACCACACATATCCACGAATGATGATGTCACACAGTCACACATCCACGAATTAAAGTTTTGTAGGCCGAACACTGACATTGATCGTGCTGACAGAAAGCGGCATTGCAAAGCTTTGTTGATACTTGCAGGAGCCTACTTGGAAATCGGTTAGCGGTTAGTAACTATATCGTTACGCCCAGTGAAGTTCCTGTATCCTGGCTGATTCACCAGGGCGGGTGAACCGCTTCTCCAAACAACGAAAAAAGGTGAACAAAAACATGCGATATCATGCGATCACAATGGACCGTCGCAATTAGACCCAAGCAGGGCTTTATCTGATCCAGGGATGACGACATGATGACACCAAGCTCCCCAAACATTGCCAAGTTACTGCATCTCTTCCATGTATCTGTTCTCCTGGGGATCAGCTGAAAACTTAAGGGGCGTGACGCCACCTAATTGCCCAATCTCTGCCAGAGTTAGGTTTGTAGGTGGATGCAATGGTTGGAAGTAAAACATAGTTTACAAGGAACCACGGTATACTCAAATATCAGGGTTTCCTGAAGATCTTGCCTTCAATTCTGGGATAGATGATGCATAATTATTGATGCATTTTGCCAAAACCCTGCGCCAAGGTGAGTTGCTCACAATCCTCAAAGCATATCAAATTCCGGCGAATTGTCTGATTTTGGGAGGATCCCTCAAAGTGTCTTGCATTCAAAAAACACCGGAATTCCATCGAATTCCAACACGCGAAATTAAACGTCACAAACACGTGACAATAATATCTTTATACTTGTACTTATACTTATGCTTATATACTCCACCCCCATGCATACCTGCTCTCTCTCTCTCTTTCTCTCTCTCTCGCTATGTATATATAATTATATATATATGTGTGTGTATGTATATATATATATATATATGATATATATATATATATCCGTTACAATTCTATAGAATACCCAAACCAGTATCTCCCACATCTACCAAACCTGTGGAGAACTCTCAAATTTCCAGTCTCATTTCCCGGTTGCCACACCTTGGTCGATGACAGTGAGCAGCTGCGGCGAAACAGGGTTCGGTAGTCAGCGCCCTGCTCGCCCGGGGGAACCATGTCCTCCCCTGGCTGGACACACCTGGCCTTCAAATGGCCTCGGACCATCTCCCATCCACGTGGTCAAGGTGTGAGTGGTCAAGAGGTCAAGAGGTGGCTTTGGGCATTCTTGAGGGACACCTTGTCATCCAATCTGAGGGGCAATGGCTTTGACATATTTTGAAATTGGACCATGCACAATGCCTAGACATATGGTAGAAGTAGAAATACATAAATACATCATAAATACAAATAGTAATAGCATGTATATATATATGTATAACATTATGAAACCCTCGAGAAAAATTGTTGCTAATGTTTTTCAATGTTTTTCAGGATAAAAATCTTCTCAGCGAAGGACTTCGATACTGTAGCTGCGTATAGCTACGTTGAATCGCAAAGGGTATCAAGATAAACTAGCCTTGGTATCATTTATCTAAATTCACTTTCACATCTTTCACGGTTTCACGCTAGGCTTCACTTGAGAATTTCTAGCCAAATCACATCCATGAGGTCCATGTGCAATGGACATACACCGCGGCACGCGGTCGCAGTGTGAAATGCAATCGTTCAACGACACGGAACCATAAAAATCGCCCACCGACTCTCCCTCCTGGGAATCTGGCGCTTTGCAACCCAACAGCAGGTCCCTGGATTTTAGGGTTCCATTGCCGTTTTGATGGCAAATGCTGCTGTATCATGACTGGACCAAACCATTCGTTATTGGCCCAGGGGGTTCCCACCAACCCCTGATCTGATCACATGGGGTTCTGACATGCTTGGCAACTAGGTAAAACACCCACAAAAAACACAGGGATGTCATAGGTCTTTGCACCCAGCGACCAGCCACTTCCAAGCTTCCTAATCCCTTGTGCTGCCCAAAACAAGTAGAATCAAGTTGGGTTTCTGTGGCTTTGTTCTATGTGGATCATGTCAATTTCCCCACTAGTTTTCGAAATTTTCAATTTCCTCATCCCCTCTACATCCAGGACATCCGTCTCCTGCAGCACGACTCTTGGGGTGGCACCCCATTCAGCATCTCCCTGGAAGTCAGCGCCTCGATCCACAGTCTCAACCTGCTCCAAATAGTTGGAGTGAAAGCTCATGGGCTCCTGATGGACAGGAACCAACCATGAAAATTCTGAGTGTTACCATCAAGATCCATCAAGAATAAGGATATGGTGGGATATTCATGGGATATATACCGGTATATAATGTAGATATGATGTTTGGAAGTTTGCCTGAAAATGGGATAGACCGGAAAATGGTTTTGTTGCTGGCGAACATGATAATCAACCATCAATTATATATATATATATAAGTTTGTGGCAGCATATTCTCAGACAGAGCCAAACAAAACTCAAATAATGTGGCAAACCCAGTAGTAAACCATCCCTTATTTCACCAGAAACGGGCGATATAAACCCTTCAAAAGTGGAGCTCGATGAGTGGGGGGGGCTTACAACATTCGACCAACCTGGCAATGGAAAATCACCAGGTTTAGATCATATCTGGATGCACCTGGGAGGTTGCGACCTTCAGGCAGAACAACACACAACATCACCAAGATCAGCTTGCTCTCAAGTCTTTCAGTTGTTCACGCTTTCAAATCCCTTTATCCTCCAGATCCGGATCCCCCTGGTACTTTAACATCTGTAGCTAAATGTTATGGAACATCACCAACTTCTATAACTAAACAGTTATATGGAACACCTCCAATTTTCATAAATCATCTATAATAATTACTACTTATTACTGTAATATCTCATTATCTCATATTATCTCCTCATGCCTCTCTATACAATTATGAGAAATATCCAATAACTAGATGATTAAATGGGTCATTTTCCTACACTGATGTCTCCGGAGGCTACAGCATAACCTTCGGCTGCTCCTGCTTGGCTCCGGCACGGTGCTGCAAAGCAGCCGACTGAGTGCACACCAGCACCATACTGAGAACACCTGCGTGGGAACGGAATGAACTCCGCCTACAGGATCTACAGGTAATTATGGCCATGGCTATTAGTCATAACCGGGTGTTTCTATGGGATTTTACATTCTATAAATGGGGTGACTTAGTTAGTACTTCTTACTTATAACTGGTATTTCGAGCCATATCTGCAATATTAAACACTCCCATTTTTTTGGTCCCAATTATGTGGAAATTCCCGACGAAAAACCGTGGTTTCGTTTGGGGGTGTTTCGGATCAATGGTGGTAAAGCAAGAAGATTCACCATCCTCAATGTTACCACAAATGGGTGCTATAAACCATCAAATTATGGGTGGTTTATTAGTTTATCATTGCTTTACCATTGTTAGATATCTAGGATCCCTCAGGTTACGCATATGCAGCTTTGGAATCTGTATACTATATGGTTCCCTAAAATAGATAAATCTATTGGACCGGGACTCCATCAAAAAGGCATGTTATATTCCCCCGTGACCGGTCCTGGAAACCGACAAAAATGCTCCTTCTTTTTTCCTACTGTGACACATCGACGACTTTTCTAGGTGATCATTCCCAAAGCTAGGTGTGTGATATAATATAATATAATTGAACTTTTTAGTTCCCACATGGTATCATTATTGTATTCTTATAATATCTGATGTAATCTAAGAATTCCATCAACCTATCTGGGATTTTGATAAGACATGCCACTCCCGTGGCCTGCTGGGCAATCCGTGCTTAGCGTGAAGGTGTCGTCCTGGTCCACTGAGACCACACGGAAAATCACGGGATACGCGGAGCCGCAGAGCTGGTGGACCCAGTCGCCGCTGAAACTGGGATCCTCCAGGAGCTTCTCCTGGGCGATGGTTTGTCTTACTGGTGCTAAACGCAGGGAATTTTCGGGAATGATCCATAATGACTAGTAATAATCATCCCAGCAACCCCCATTCCCATCCATTCCCTACTAAGCACCAGTAAGTTGTGCATGCATGTTACACATGGAATGTGATTGTGCATCGAGGAGGAAAGGATGTATATATATAATATGATATAAACTGATTTAAGCAACAAGCAGTAAGAACATGTTTGAATTTATGGAGATCGCTCAACAAAATGAAGTGGTGAGTATGTTGATCCTAAGTCTATATATGTATATCACATTTCTCTCAAATGGGTCCTACCTCTACGCTGAAACGTGTGTTTGGTAGTTGTATCTTAGGCTATCCCTCCACCAACAAACAGTGCAACGTCATAAAGTGAAAGTGAATAAGGGCACCATGACTAAAAACCCAGAGATTCAGGTTCTGATTGTCCGTGGATTCGGGTATAAGGTATAAGGTAGAATAACATAGGATAAACCAATAGCTTTTACAGTTGTGACAGTTCTACCAGATTAAGATTGACCCCTTCGACATCGAAAGAGTGATGACCTCTCCGCCGGGCATGGCTCCTGCAGCTGCGAATGGAACTTGTTCCAAATGGAAGCGTGCAGGCTCTCGCCTTGGAGATCTTGGGTCTGGTGAGCAATTGATAGCAATTATCAATACTTCAAATACTTCATAGCTTTTGTCTATGTTTGATATGTATTGATATGTTTCTGTTGGTCTCTGGGACCATCTGTCACCCAAGAATCAGCCGTTTTGAGACCGACATGGCCATGGGTCAAAAGATGTCAAAAGATGTCAACAGTGACCAAGATTAGTCGCAGAGGATGAGTCACAAGTAGGACTAAACATGGCACTTTTTTAAGGTGGGCCCATTGGTTACCCCCAATGTTGATCCACAAAACGGCCCATCCAAGGTGTCATCACCAAGGTACCACAGAAGCATTCCTTCCCTGAACGCGCAGAGTCGAAACTCTTCTGCGCTGAGTAGGAGGGATCGTAGTCCGATGGATCAACCAACACGTAGGATCCAGTCGCATGTGGAAAGCAAGCAGCCAGCCATCCAAGGCGGCTAAGCAACATCTGTATTATAACATTCGAGGTGTGGTGCTGCAAATGTAGACCAACACTTTAAGGGGATGAGTTGATTCTTGGAAGGATAAACAATTGAATTGCCCTCGCGCAAGAATGAGGCGTTCAACACGTAAGAGTGAGCGTCAAAAAATGCCATGAACATCCACAATTCCACAATTAAACTTGACATGGCCAAAAAGATATCTAGACATTACCAACATGGTCGACTAGTTATTTTGCGGTGCATTGACGTGGCTGGTACATCTCATGTACGTGGCCTATTATGGCCCTACAGTCGCAGAGTGACTTCAGCGCAAAAACGGGCCCTTAATAACTTGAGCCAAAACAGCTGTATATAAAGACCAACAAATCTCAAGTCGCTACGATTTGATTTCAAGCCCGTAACAAAATGTGTTACTGTCGATCATCACTCGAGGCAGGTTTGAACATGACAAAAACAACATCCCCAAGGTATATGATCCGCAGTTCGAAGAGTCAACTGGCAACTATATACATATCTTACATTCTCATCCCCCATGTATAGCCCGCTAGATGCTTTGCGGCCGACTTTATAGAGAATAGCCTGGTATAAACTGGAATGGCCACATGTCTGGAGTCTATAAAGTGGAAAGCCAACATGTTTTGTCTATAAAGTCAAAATCCAACGTTTGTATAAAGTCGCCTGGCCGCGTAAAAACATAAAACTCGATGCAGGTTTTTGAGGGTACTTGTGAACATGTCCCATGACTATAAAGTGAGATGCCGAACATCCAGATAGTAATACTTGTGCAGAACAGTGGCACTATAATGTGGATTTCCGGCTAAACAACGATCGTTGTAGTAGCGATGATTTTCTTAATCGCGACGATGGCAGCATCGACATGATTGTCTATAAAGTTGAGGGGCCACGTTCAAACCTTGGGGGAATATCATCGATCTCATCGATGGGGAACCCAAAAGACTTCGAATGACTTCGAAACCGAACGAAACCGACAGCCAGACAAATATCTATATCGAAGTCGTTAACAGAATCTATGGTAAAACAAAATCTATGTTGGACTGGCCACTTTATACCCCCTCCCCCAACAGAGAATGCCTCTAACACACTTTCCTTTGAAAGGGGTCCTTGGGGTGAAGGGGGTCCTGGTCGCGCCGCGCGCGCGCGCGCGCCAAAATGGCTCCAATTTTGACACCTTTTTGGCGCGCGCGCGCGCGGCGCGCCCAGGACCCCATTCACCCTGAGGAATTTTTCAAGGGAAATCTTCTTCTCTATAAAGTGGCCAGTCCAGGTAAAACCCCTGAAAAAACAGAATCTATGTTGGACTGGCCACTTTATACCCCCTCCCCCAACAGAGAATGCCTCTATAAAGTGGCCAGTCCAGGTAAAACCCCTGAAAAAACACATTTTTACCTGGAATGGCCACTTTATACCCCCTCCCCCAACAGAGAATGCCTCTATAAAGTGGCCAGTCCAGGTAAAACCCCTGAAAAAACACATTTTTACCTGGAATGGCCACTTTATACCCCAGCCAGTGGGCTCCAGGACTTTGACCCGGAAACGGAAGGGCTGACAACAAGGTAAAGGGGGAAAACTACAACGGAGAGGTACAACGGGAAGGCTACCACAAGAAAATGAGACATGTCACGTTTATATACGTTTATTGTTTTCAATGTGTCATATAGATTGGCGATGATTGGTATATTGAATATGTTGTAGATGTATTTTGGAACATATGTATACCTATGATTCACACATCAATATAAATATATATAAATCATAAACACATGCCAAACCAAAAACTTTTAGCTGAGTATTGTATTCCCAATCTGTTGGCAAATGTCCAGCCGATTCACCATGCGTGACCCAACAAGATTCAAACTATGGATTGTTTACTTTCGAAAATATTTTTTTACTGGTTCTTGCAAACAATTTTATAGAGGATGGGCATGGACCGGCCAGTTTATACAGAGGGTGGGGCTGCCAGAAATGACGTGATCAAGCCACTTTATAGAGCTGAACTTTCTTGCAAACCATTTTATAGAGGATGGGCATGTGGCCGTGGTTTTGGTCCATAGATGTCCATAGATTTTTAGGATGATTTTGGGAGATTGTCGTCATAGATATACGTAGATTCACCCAGTATTTTTTTTCAAAAGTAAACAATCCATAGTTTGAATCTTGTTGGGTCACGCATGGTGAATCGGCTGGACATTTGCCAACAGATTGGGAATACAATACTCAGCTAAAAGTTTTTGGTTTGGCATGTGTTTATGATTTATATATATTTATATTGATGTGTGAATCATAGGTATACATATGTTCCAAAATACATCTACAACATATTCAATATACCAATCATCGCCAATCTATATGACACATTGAAAACAATAAACGTATATAAACGTGACATGTCTCATTTTCTTGTGGTAGCCTTCCCGTTGTACCTCTCCGTTGTAGTTTTCCCCCTTTACCTTGTTGTCAGTCCTTCCGTTTCCGGGTCAAAGTCCTGGAGCCCACTGGCTGGGGTATAAAGTGGCCATTCCAGGTAAAAATGTGTTTTTTCAGGGGTTTTACCTGGACTGGCCACTTTATAGAGGCATTCTCTGTTGGGGGAGGGGGTATAAAAGTGGCCATTGGCCACTTTATAGAGGCATTCTCTGTAATAAATGTGTTTTTTCAGGGGTTTTACCTGGACTGGCCACTTTATAGAGGCATTCTCTGTTGGGGGAGGGGGTATAAAGTGGCCAGTCCAACATAGATTCTGTTTTTTCAGGGGTTTTACCTGGACTGGCCACTTTATAGAGGCATTCTCTTTGGGGAGGGGGTATAAAGTGGCCAGTCCAACATAGATTCTGTTTTTTCAGGGGTTTTACCTGGACTGGCCACTTTATAGAGAAGAAGATTTCCCTTGAAAGGGGTCCTCAGGGTGAATGGGGTCCTGGGCAGCTCTATAAAGTGATTTGGGTGATGTATCTCATGACTCTATAAAATGCTCTGCCGCAATTTTCTTTCTATAAAGTGCCCTGGATGCAGCACAAATTCTTCTTCTTAAAGGGCAAGTTTCACTCTATAAAGTGCTTTGCCATGTATACAGCCCCAACAGAAAGATATTGGCCCGAAATCATTGGGGAGACATGTTTCTATAAAGTGGATGGTGTGACATATTATGGCCATTCTTTGAAGGGAACCAACGGTCTATAAAATGCATTGCCACATATATTGAGTCGTTTCCTTGTGGGGAACCAGCCGGGTATAAACTGGAAAGCCAACGTTGCTATAAAGTCATCTTCCAGGTCCAAGGGCATGTTTCTCGCGCAAAACACGGCTTTATCCCCCATTGTCGGTATATAAAGTGGCGACCGGAAACCCACTTTATAAGCGCAAAGGATGTCCACTTTATAGTGAGCTATACATGGGGGATACATTCTCACATTATCTTACATATTCGTAAATTTACGTCAACTCCTACTTTTGTTTGTTGGTTTAACATGCTTCCCGATACCCATTGGTAATGATGGCAATGATCGCCGGAAGGTGTCCAAGGATGTCCAAGGTACGATGCTTAAATTCCTGTGCAGCAGCCTCGTTCTTAGGGGCCTCAGGGATCACCATGGGGACGTCAAGGGGATGACGTGCGCACAACACTTAAATATGACGCTATCAAAGCAAACTAGAACGGTATTTAATATTTATAAGTACTGGAAGTACCGGAATTAGAATGATGTATATGTGGAGGATCATGATGAGTTTGCTACGACTCTCCGGTCAAACATGGTAGATATGTATCAGGACATGACCAGCGGGTCACTTTTCGAGTTTCCGTGCCACACAGTTTTTGCCCTTAACAGTTATAAATGGAATTATAGCTCCTGTAACATCCAACTATATAATATATAAGTTTTTCTATTGGTTTCAACCCATTTATACATGTTTAAGGGCCATAACTGCAGTGAGACCCGCGCCAGGCTACTGTTAGATAGGAGGGACACACCCAGTGGTCCAGGAATAGGATCTCCTCGGGCCGGAGGTTGGAGGGGAATGGTTTCTGTCCTGCTTCAATCTAAAGAAACACAGGGATAACTCAGATGAAGTGTTTATACATATATATATATATCTAGAGACAGAGAGAGATAGATAATTAGATAAGATTAGATTAGATATTAGATATTAGATATATAGATAGACAGTTATGTATTGATTTACATGCTGATATTACATGATGTATGTGTACATAATATACATATATATATATATGTATATATATATATATTTGTGATATTTAAGAAACAAACGCATTATCGTCTATACGGCAACTATATTTAAATATGCGTACTACCTCCTGGGCCTGGTGGTCTGGCCCGGCCTCCACATATTTCAATTTTGTCACCGTGTGTGTATATATATATATACATATTATGTGACAATAGAACGATTGGCAAATGATACCGCCATATTTCCTTGTGCGGTCCGATGTTCATATATGACCCGTAGAACTGGCTTCATGCCAGCCTACTCTTGTTGACCCCAACATGATCCGCTAAGCTCCTGCTTTGGAAATCTTGTATACCGTAGACCCAACAAATGGTCATCTAAGCAACAAATGCAACAAATGGCCAATTTGGGTTTGTTCGGCAGCGAGGCACCCATTCCATACAGTGGTTTTCCATCATTTTCAGCCTGGAGATGCACTTTGGGTATAACTTACCTACAAGTATATTCAGACATACAGCCAAATTCATTCAGATATAATATCAAGTTGGTTATCAATACCCAATTGTATCCCTATTCTTGATGGTAAAAGTCGCTATTTTCATTGGTGGTTCCTTGGTGCCTCCAATGACTGCATCCCAAAATTGGTTTCCCAGAATTGGCTTTAAAGGAAACCAACATTGAAACCACTATATATTTGGGGTTCAAAACCATACTTTCCCGTAGGTTTCCCCCCAAAGACTTAACCCATCAAAATCAACAAATCATCATTTACTAGTTATATATTCACTTATATTTCCAATATTTGAAATCCCTATGCAATATGGTTCAATTCAATGACATCGGGTCGATCCCAGCTTCATCCCGTGTGATACTTCCCGTGGCATGGAAGTCCAAGCCCCGAAAAAGGGCACGGCTGGCCGTGAAGCCATGCCTTGGAGCGACGGGCACCGTGGCAAAGCTATATCTTATGCTATAGAAGTTCTAGCTAATCTGGTTGTAAACCAACTTTAGGGGGAGTTGATTGACCAAGAAACATGGAGATTGCTTATCATTCTCGCTATTCATTCGTACTATTCTATATCATGTGTGTGTGTGTCTGTATTTTCCTATTCTTACAGCATTTTGGAAAAATAAATCACCATCCTGAAAAACGGCTTTTTTGGGATACTGTAGTTACCCCTCAGTACTACCAGATCTACCAGTTACTAACCATCACTTTTCTGAGAGTCCCGGCGCCTCGGCTAAAGCGGAAACGCTAGGATAGTTACCCATCATTCCCTTGAGGTCGCAGTAGGGCTGTGATCAAAATCGAGAAAAGGGGATTGCTGTGCCCAGCTTGACTCATCAGGATGCAAGATTCCACAGGCATAGCCCAGACATGGTGAGGCCCCCTTGTTCGAAGTTGGTTTATAAACCCCCGGAGATGGTTTGATATATTGACCATAAATCCCAACCTAGTGAAGTAAACCAACTGAGCTAATTATAATTATGTGGCCCCAGCTTGTATCAAGTTAGTTATGTACAGTATCTATCCCATTAATATCCCCTTATATCTCCCAGCGTTTGATGGTAAAGTTTCCCATTATATCCCAACAAGAAATCCATCGCTTTTCCCCAGGTTCCCCATATCTCGCCTCTGGCATTCCTCGATGAAGTCGCGTTCTGAGAGCCGTCCCGAGTTGTTCTTGGCCTTGTCCATGGCGTGGAAGGCGTCCTCCGCCGTGCCAAACTCCGCCGTGATAAACGACCTCGGCGGAGCCGGGTATTGGAGATGGAGGTGGTATGCGAAAATATTAGACAATGAGGATGCTACCAATATATATATATATATATACTATATATACGTATACGATATACCAATATATTTGTCAGTTGATCGATTTCTAGTGATTTCTATTGGGAAAATATATGAAGAAAAAGCAAGGATGAATTGGCGGAGCTAGGGGCACAAAGGCAGCCTGTTTTGGACAAACTTGTGAAGCAGTTTCAACAAGAATGGTTTGTCGAAGTGCATCTGCTCTTGAAACCGGTCAAATTGATAGACTGGAAACAAAGGCTAGGACTCAAACCATGGGTTGTACATGGTTGTACCTAAAACTTGAAGACCTTCACCATCTTTCGGCGTTCCAAGAGATGCAACCCATGACACAACCTATGCAGCAGGATCTAATCCGCCCGAGGGGCTTGAACTCAGCGAGCACTTCCGCGCCCTGCATGTCCAGCTCCTGGTACGAAACCAGGCCGCTCTTGTCCTGCCGGGATTGGACCAGGTCACTGTCATCACCTCCAACTGATCTCACAGTTGCAGTGACATCATTCTGTCAACTCCTTTTTAAAACACGAAGCAACATGGAATTGCATGGAAGCACATGGAATTACATTGATGTCAGATCATCACTATATATCACTATACCTCAAATCATTGTATTGTAGATGTATAGTGATATACAGTGATATATGGTGATCACTATGACTGTCTCTGTATATTCAACACGTCATCTTGTCAACTTCTGCTGACTACCAAAAAAACTGGCTCACTTCAGGGGTCCTTATCCAAAGCCTTCCACAGGATCCGAAACTCACCCGGCCAACACAAAGCCTTCACGGCTTTGGCCATTTCATACTTGTGCACCTGGCAGGGCTAGGCTTTAAAACACGTTCCAAATGTTGCTAATATCAACTCATTAAAATGTCTTTATTATCTTTATTGACTATTATACTTAAAAATAGTTACATTGTACTTTAATAGTTACATCTTAACCCATCTTAACCCATCTTAACCCATCTTAATCCAATGTTATCCAATGTTCTCCATGTATCTCCGCAGGGCGAATCATGCCGGGCGGACGCTCATGGAGGCATGGCGGTCCAAATGCCGGCGCCAGGCCGCCAACAAACTCCCACCGCACTTGCGCTTTAAATAGGGCTGGCGCCATGCGCCATGATGCGCCAAGGCTGGAGACCCAAACAAAAAATTGATGGAAAAATACCAGGATTCGAAGAAACAACTGTTTATGGCAAGTCTTTAAGATGTCCGGCTGTGACTGGACAACATCTTTTACTTTTCTATCTCTGGAATGCGATATTGGAACAACAGCACAAAACCTGGCATACTCCGAGGATTTGGGGATGATCTTGGAGGGGCTGCACTTGGGAATATTCATGGCTGTGCGGTACAACTGTGGCTTCAACCCCCCCTAAGTTGGGAGATGGCGCCCCTGGGGCCCCTGTAACTTGCGAAATGTATCCACAAATGTATAGCTAGAAAATAACAAATACCAAGGTCTCAAACAGGGATATAGCTAGGGGATTTCACAGGACGATAAGATATCCACTCTCTCAGGGTTTTTAACAGGGGATAACTAGGCTGAATGATCTTCACTGGAACGTCCCTCCGGGATCCTCCCGGGCCTTGAACTGCGGAAGGGCCTAGGCTTCAGATATGGTGTATATATGGCGTGTCTCGATATATATATATATATATATATATATATATGTGCCCACATTATATATATATACATATACATACATACATTATATATATATATATATATTGGCCCATATTATATATACGATCTGAAATGGAAATTCGATCTATGCCATAGATACCACTATCATTTACATTTATATACTGATTATATATATATATATATATATATTGTATTATTCCTATAAATGTGTGTACATGATTGTACATGATACCATACCATATAAAGCCAATGTACGATAATGGCTCCAATGATAACCATTCCAACCATTCCAACCCATGCTTTGGGGTTCTATCTCCGATTTCAAAGGTAGGAGGGAACCTTCTCACCTGCTCTCCAGCGGCTTGTGCTAACATCTGTCGCTCTCGTATCTTCACGGCGTGAACCTGCCATAGGCTCTTCAGCACTTCCATGACAACTTAGGCAATGGTTCACCACCATCCTCCCATATGCACCATTGATTCAAATGTAGAATATTTTTAAACAAATACCCTCAAGTAAACTAGCATAGCTAATGGAACATGCCCCATTTATATCCATTTATATATATATATGATTGACCTATTAAAATGATGATTTTTCAACATCTTGCCGGTGCGTTTGAGAATGGTATACCCCCAAACCTTTAAACATAGGGATGATGAGTAATCGGGCCAATGATGATTATTCATGATTACATGTGATTACCCATCACAACTTATGACCTCTAACCAACAATATTTAGGGGTGCCCTATTTCAGGTACTAGCCGCCCGAAAATACATGAAAATACTCCCATCTCCCCATGAAATGGCTGATACATTCCCATGAAATATCCCAGTGTCTACCCATGATTTCCCAGTGTCGCATTGTATACCCTAAGATGACCTAACATAGATGTGGAACATCAACCACTTGTAGACGATTTTCCTCGGGAAACGACGGTTGGTAAACCACATCTACGTTAGTTTACCCTGGGCTATCCATAAAATGATTGCTGGAGTACGGATGAATCCCCATTCCCTACTGATCCCATCAACAATCGCCATGCGGAATTTGAGATGCAGATTCAGCAACGTTTGTGACACCACTGTACAAAGAAAAATGCAAACATTATCAAACAATTCCACAATAATTAAATATATATGTAATAATGAACTGATAACATGTACTACATGTACCTCAAATATTTATATAACTGTACTGTACTATGCTGCAGTACATACAGTGCAGGGCATACTTGTCTGCCACGCAGCGCGGAGCCTCTCTGCAAAGCGAATCGGCGTCAGCGACCGAAGGTGACACCGTGAAACACTCCAAAGCAGGAAAGCTACAAGGTCATTTAATCCCCGTAGTGTGGCTTGTAGCCCTAGATCCACATTGACTCCAATTCTTCCATAAATCAATCCCATCGTCCTTTTCCATGAATTCCTAGTAATCTATAAGTGGTTAGGTGGTTTTCAACCCCTCTGAAAAATATTAGTCACTCTTTTTCGCTCTTTTGCCAAATGTCAGCACGACAGCCCTTTGGCCGGGCGGACGTGGTGACCGCCTGCGTCCCCTGCAGGGTATCGCCCTTCTTCTTGTGCTCGTCCACAAAATTCACATGTTGATCTTTCTAAGGTCCGACGTACGAGATGCACACGGCATATGTCGTCCAAACCAGCTATCCAGTGCTTCTGTGCGGCTCAACTCAGCCCTAATGGGCAATGTGGTGGTCCAGAAAGCTATTGCGGTGCCATTCGGTGACGCATGCTGCAGTGGCAACGAGACCTGACATGCTTTACTCAACTTAGTTAAATACTGAGAAAACCACCTGGCTTTTCTTTGGAAACTCTCAGGGGGCTGGCTGCGTCCCCCTTTCCATTGCTTGCTGTTAACATGGTACCAAGGGCCCATGTTCGGAACATTCAACCAAGCATCCAAGTAAAGCTGCCACCAAGACCAACGCTGAACAGGTTTGGTGGAGTCATGAAGTCCATCAATCCACTGCAAAATGGCTGTGGTTTCAGGCACTACGTACGGTTTGGCTGCAGGCGGCAGTTCAAGTGGTAGGTTCCAGGCTGTCATGTCTAACGGCCTGAGCATCTGTTTGGCTGCCGGCTGCTTTGGCTGGATTTTCTTCTGTGCATTCATGAGACATTCCACTCCTATTGCTACTAGCATTGCATGCATGCCATCGCGCAAGGAACGGCGGTGATCAAGTTGCTGTGTGAGTTCTTTCCAACATTCCATCAACTTTGGTTGCGACTGAAAAGCTTGTTCAGCCACTTTGTCTGCAGCGTCATTTCCTGAGAAACACCATCGCTCGGCAGGCGACATGTTGGGCTTGATTTGTTGATGACTGGCTACTTTGAAAACACCGCGACAATACGGTGCTGCTTCTCTGAATTCCGCTGCTACTGCATTGATTAGATCATGATTTGGTCCTCTTGCTCCCCACACACGGTTTGGGTCATCAAAAAGGGATCTCAACAGCGAAAAAACCCTTTGGCTGTCGGTCCAAATGCAGAACTTATGTCTTCTCATGGCTGCTGCATGCAAAGCTGCTGCGGCTGCAGTCAGTTCTGATCTGACCACTGTCTGATGTCTCCCGGGCAGGAGACCGGAGGCCACTGCTTCAAAACTCCAAAGATCTGATTTGTTGGTGCAAACCACTCCCCAACTGCAAATTCTGGCGACTCTGTCTTTAGGCCGAAGGCAACTACCATCCGTGAAGTAATGCATTGGGTCTTGAGTCTGAGTTGTGCTGGGCAGATCCACCTGGCAATCAAAATAGTCTGGAAGGTTAGCAAGCATAGCCCGGAAAACAAACGTGAGGTCTGGAAGTGGAAACCATCCTTGTAAAAAGGTTGCTGGATCCATTTGCTTGATTTCCTCTCGCTGCTCTGGCTTGAGGTGTTCACGGCATGTCTGAAGTTTCACGCATTCCCAGTTTCTATGAAAAAGGCTGTCTTCCTGAAAACAAAGTTTGCACCTCGTGTCACCTGGTGTATCTCTGTGTCTCATGTGATCTGCTGTAAAAAAGGTACCATTCAAAGCACTCCTCAGGATCGCACGGTCACGAGTCTGCTTGGTGAGGTTTTCTGTGGTGAAGGCAGCGTCACATTTAGCTAAGCCTACAAACGTATGTCTAGTAGAAACTTCGCAGGCGATGCGATATCTCCATGATTCTGTGACTCTGCATGCCAATAAAAATATTAGTCAGTTGGAATGATTATTCCGAATTATTCCCAATATATGGGAGCAAAAATGTTACAAACCACAAACCAGATAATCAATGATTACCATCTGGTTATTTAACATAGCCATGGATAATCACCATTTTTTATAGGTAAACCATCTATTTCTATGGGCCATCTATACCATGGCTATGTAACAGTCATAACCAGGTTGGGTAATTCTTCCATCATTTCCTCCATGATTTCCCGGATTCCCGCCTTCATGGCCAGCTTCTTCAGCTCCTCTTTCTCCCGATGCTCTTCCTTTCCCAGTGCCATCCACTTGAGCATCTCGGGCCGGACGTACTCTTCGTTGTGCAGCGCCACCCTGGAAAAAACTGGCAGATTTTGAGGGGGGTCGCTATCAAACACGGGGGCTTTAACATGGTTTAACATGGTGCAAAACGTTGTTTAACATGGCTTAACATGTGTTAAAATTGTGTTTAACGTGGTGTAACATGTGTTGACATGGGTGATTCATGGGGATAATACCAATATTTGGAGGATCATCCTACTTAGTACCTGGCAAATAACCCTGACTAGTAAGTCCCCCATTCGTGGGTTATCCGATATATATATATATATGTGTGTATATATCCATCCGTCCATCCACCATCCATCCATCCATCCATCCATCTATTTATCTATTTATCTATCCATCTATCTATCTATTTATCTATCTATCTATTTATCTATCTATCTATCTATCTATGTATCTATCTATCTATCTATCTTTTATACGTGGTATATATATATAACACGATGGTTACGAATTAGTTACTAAGTGGGATGATCATTCAAGTAATATAGGATCAAATATAACTTGATATAACCAACAAAATGGGGATATCATGGAAAATTACTGGGCACATAAAATTACTTGCATATATTTCACCAACAGTGTGATATCTGATAACTCAGTGTGTCTGGACATGTTGCATTTACCACCAAAAGAGCAGCATGCACGGTGAAAACAGCGATTCACCATCAGACTTTTCGGAGAAGCCCGTGTTCAAACACAGCCCGCTGGTTTACAAACCTTGTCGAAGGGAAATCTCCGTCTTCAGATATGCCCTTCCCGGTGAAGGCGATCAGCAATCGCGATTTTGGTTTGAACATGTCATTGCCAGACAGTTGGATTTTTTGACGTTGATGGTGATTGACAAGGTCATGTTATAAGGATTTATAAGGTATATTGACAAGGTTATATCATGTTAAATCTGTTTCTGATGTTTTGATGATGTCATTCTGAAAAAATAAGGATTCTTTGAAGGGGACAGCCAGCACACATCCCCCCTTGCGACTCAGGTGCCCTTTCCACAGCCATTCTTCTTGGCCGTCTTTCCAGTCGAACAGCCGGCAGCGAAGCTTGAAATCTTCTTCCTGCAATGGTTGGTCGGAAACATGTCCAAACGGAGTTTCTTAAGGGTACTGTACGCCTTTGATTCTCAAGGAGATTGTTGGGTATTGTTGGATTGTTGGGGTGGGAAATGTGTAGGTTACTACTACTAAGACTGGCTGCACGTAGCAAGTGCGGTAATTATATCATCAGCTAATAGAGGCACCATATCCAATTCCAATCAATTGGACCTGAAAGAAAACCAGCCATGAAGTAGTTTAGCAAACCCAATGATAGACCGTCCTCAAATTTACCAGAAACAGGTGGTACAAACATGTACAAACTATCCCCATTTCCAGTAGATCCACCATTGGGTTTACCACTTTACTATGGATAAATCATTAAAAAAACACCCACATCTACACTTTGGTTGAATGTCAACCACTTCAAATTCACACTTCGGCCGAATGCCAAGTGTCTGAGAGATAATCCTTGCCCCTGCTCAATCTGTAGACCATGTCTAAAGGGCTCTCAAAGGAGGCTACACACCATTGCCTTGGCCGGTCACTGGCTGCATGGCCCTGGTTTCATGGCCAGGGAAAATATGGCCCCTCGATGATTCACTAACCTGAATCTGGGCAAATTCACATAATTCACCCACCTGAAATAAGGCAATATCTTGGGATAATTCCCCTTACTAACATTTACTAACCATGATTCTACTAAGATCACAGTGATGTCACTATAATTTGCTCAGAATATATGTGAAAATGGTGATTTGATAGGTTAAAACTATACATCCCGGAATCAAATGGAGGTCTCAATAGGACAGTCCAGCTTGCCATGTCTTATTACTGGAGGGTAATGTTTGGGGCAAAAAAAAAATCATCCAAAACCCACTGATATACTCAAGCAACTCCCAAGAGCTACTAAGTACTACCTTACCATTGAGGTTTTGCATGAAATTCCAACAGGATAACTTCTGTCTGGGATCCCGGGGGTAGTTTGACATGGGAAGCTCTTCAATACACTCAATACACCTTGACCTATGGAAACCCCCTTTTTGGCAGAAAAACCCAACAGGGAGTTACAATAACCTTCAATAACCCCCACAATAGCGGAGATTTCTCTGATCACTATCCACATGATTTTTTTTTGTACGAACCATACTGCTTAATCATCAAAATATGACCATGGGTCAAAACCCTGGTTCCCCAATCATAGTTTCACTATGTGTTTGACTACATGCTTGGGCAAGGTATGTTCTAATGTGGGATCCACAAATCAACCAAGGGTTTGAAGGCTACCGCAAATCATCCCAACTCCGAGTAATTATACACAATAATTACAACAACCATCAAACGGGGACGGTTTATGGTTTATGGCATTGAGTTTGCATCACATGTCCCATTAAACATGAATGTCATCATAAAGTCCCCCATATTTTCTGGCTAAAGCCCATTTTCCATCAATAAAAATCATCATGTTCACCATATGTTCTGGCTCAGTCCCCATTTTCCATGGTTGAACCCGCTACCAGCTACCAGAAATCCTTCATCCAAAGTCCAGCGTTTCACAGGTGTCGCGCCAGGCAACTTGAAGGTGAGACAAAGCTTGGCTGCGTCTTCATCAATCTCATCAAGCGTTAGCTTTCCCGAGTTATCCTTGGAGGGACCAACAAAAACCCCACGTGTCAAACGTGCAAAAAAACAGGGGTTCATATAGAATTACCATAGATGTTCCATGTCTGACCATCATTGTTTATAATTTTATAAAGAAACATATCATATGATCATGAATCATGATTTACAATCATTTCTCTAACCTAAAATATTTTATAATAATGATAATAGATTATAATATGATCAATGGTAATAATGTAAACAAATACAAGAAATATCTATGCATATCGGATATGATGATAACTATAACCGTAACTTTCTCTCAAAAATGATTTTGGACCAATAAACAAACAACAATAGTAGGAACGTCCAACGTCCGAAAAGATAGAAATGTAAATTATCAATTTATCACTATTTCAGCAGGATCACCAGTACCTTTCTATCCTATGTGGGGTCCCTACACTTATTTATGTTGTAAAACCAATATGGCCTATACAAACCTATGAAATTGATTAAAATATATTAAAATGGGGGTTTGGGAATTGTTTTTTGGCATTGAGTTTGCCAATGAATATATAGTCAAAACCATTGAGCGTACCATTTATGGCATGGGTTTACCCATTGTTTTGGGGATTCTCTACTGTTGGGTTTGCCCGGTCTCTATCATGGAGATTCATGAATAACCAGAGGGTAATGGGATTTATGTCCAGATATAATGTTCATTATCTGATTAATATCTCCAATATTGGTAATGCGGTTGAAATTGGGGATGGAAAATGAACATAGATGGACCATCTACAAATGAATTACTATGAGATGTGATTTACCTATATTATATGGACCATCTACAGATGGTTTACTATGATTTACCTATTATTCACATGGTGACTTTCCAGCTCGCCCTCTTCGGAATCCAGGTGTCGGTATCCAAACGCTGAAAGAGCAAATAGACATCACCCGCATAGCCGGCCCTCTCCTGAAACCAGGGAAACCAGGAGATGGCAGGAGCCGGGTTGGGAACCCCTGGAAATATGTCATAATAATATGGAACATATGAAAACATATGGGTAAATATTGGAACATATTGGGAAAATATGGGAAGATTAGATATTGGAACATATTGGAAAATCACAATTGTTGATATAGGTTTACAGACATATGGTAAATGATATTGTAAATGTGCCATTTGCTATAGCTATGTCAGTGTGCTGGAGGGTAACCTAAATCATCTTGACATATCTTGACTGTAAACCATTTCTCGGGATGTCACATCCAAGACTATGATCAACAGCTGCGTCTTTTTCTCCCCAAAGAAATCTGTAGAAATCCAAGGTGCCATGCCCATGCAGAACTGATCGCTGGTGATATGGAACCTGTACTCAGGGTCAAAAATCTTCAGCCATGCACGCAGGATGTTGGGTTCCACCTGCAACTGCGACGTCAACATCTGCGACAGGAGGACTGGAGGATCAATGGTTGCAAGGCTCTACACGTAATTTGACGACCAAAAACTCAATGTTTGCGTTTTGGGGTCCAAAAAACAGTAAGATCTTCAGACAAATCACTGAGCTAACCTCAATTTCGAGAAGAACTTCCGACTTTGGGGCGTTTGACAGGCTTCCCACTGCAATCAGTTGACTTCGAGGAAAAAAAAACTTTTTCTGTTGGGCAAATATTATGCACAAACAAAAAGATGCTTTTAGAGACCTTCTACCATCCCCGAATTCGTAGACCCCGCATAGACCCTCAAAAATACATGTATTTAGTGGAAAGCGATCTACTTTCCACGTGTGACACATCATTAATAAAGATTGGCTATTTTCAGGGTCTATGTTAATTTGGGAGAGAGTAATTAACTCACCAATTTTGGGTGCTCAATTCCATTCGCTTCGAAGTTGGTGTCTACAGTCTTGAGTAAAAAAAATCCAGCATCAGCCTCTGCGATAAAGTTTCTGACCACCACCTGTCGGGAAATTGATGGCGACCAGGAGAGAAACGTGTTCGAACAGCGTGTTCCATGCTGATTTGCCAGATTCCGTGTGGGGAAAAACAATCAATCGAAATGACATGTTTCAAATCATTGGATTATTTGGATTTGGGAGTCCTGCCAAGCTTATGATATGGATGACGCAAGAGCAAGTGCTCTTGGCGTGCGCTATGAAACGCATGGAGCTTACATGGATTCTGTATCACCTCTTCAACCATCTTTGGGGCCCCAAGGGGGCCGCTGATCGGCGTCAGATTTCCGGTCCATGTCCTGGGTCTTGAGGATTCTTGAGGCCAGTCTCCAATCGCTTCCAACACCCCAATTGATGGGTCGAATAAACATATAAACTGAAATGAAGAGGTAGAATATGGATAAATATGGTAGAACATGGTAGAATCATGTAGAATCAGCTGAAAAAGTCACTCCCCCGTTGTGCTTCCCACAGTTTTCCCACAGTTTTCCCGCCTGCGGCAGGGGTCCCCTTCGCATCTTCGGCTGCGAGTGGCGTCGCTCCATCATCCCCCCATCACTCAGGCGGGAGTGCCGGCGCACCATGGAGGGTTCGTTGGCCATGGCTGGAAACCAAGGGGAAGATGTGGTGGATGCCCACCACAAGGGTAAGGTCTGAAGGTATAGTTTTGGACTTATAGTGGGCATAGAAATATCATGGAACAAACCAATCAAAGCATGTAGCAACCAACTGGGAATTTTCTGAAATTTGATGTGTCAAGATCAAATGGCTTTGCCTGACTCGATGTTTGGAAGGACGGGCACCAACATATTTCAGTCAAATCTAACGAGCCAACAAATGGCGGGTCCAACCTCACCGACGGTGACTCTGGTGGAGAGGGGATGCGCCTCCAAAACCCGAAAACATGAGATGTATTGAGATGTTTATTTAAATTATTGAATTGGATCCTTATCATATCTTATCCTTCCCTATAGATCCAAACACTGTCCGAGAAAGTACTTAGTACTTAACCTCCTAAATCATACTCCAAGTACTTCCTGAAAAGGTACGGCTGGATCCATAGTGCCATAGGGATTGGATTGGGGCCTAAATCAGCACCTTCTTAGCATCGCTACGAAACATCATGCAATGACCTCTTGGATGTCAATGGGTTCCCTTGCATTCACCATCATTTCTAGTGACGGTGTAGGGTCGTTATAGTCCACCCATTGATGGTCCGTCCCAGTTGCTAAGTGGTTGTCATATCCCAACTATATCCTAAATATACCCAGCTTATATCCCAACTATTGCCATCTATTGGTTTATATGTTACCAATTGTTACCATATACCCCAGCTATATCCCAACCATATCCCAGCTTAGCCTTCCCATTCCGAATGGGTTAGTCTGTCAGTATCACCCCGCCATTCTTGGGGGATCGATTCATGCCGCGCCCCGAAAAAGGTGGGGTCCCCTGGTTGTGCTTTGTTGGGCAACAAGCAACTCATGAACTAGTTTGATATATATATATATACATACGACTATATTACTATATATATAATATATATATATATATTAATAATGTGTGTGTGTGTTTTTTACCATACCAAAAGCCCAACAGGCAAGCTACTGAACAAAAACCAAACTTAGCCATAAATCATTTCCCACTCAATCAGCTTGAATCCCATGGGTTTTGCTGCTGAAGCCCTGAACAATCACCCAATCTTCATGGCCCAGCTTCACGCAAGCGTGTCACCGCGCCGCAAACGCGCTCAGCCAGCTCAATGGCCTGGATGGGGATCAGATGGGATCAATTCACGGAGAAAATGAGGATTTCAGGAAGCAAAATGGCGGATTTCATGGAATCTATACTGCTTGGTGGTGCAATAACATGCAATAACCATCTTGAAAAATATGAAAGTCAATGGGAAGGATAACAACCCATATATTATGGAAAATAAAACATGTTCCAAACCACCAATCAGATATGAATTTATGGGGATCAAATGGGATCTGAACCATCATATTTGGATATCAATAACCCCATAGCAAAATTACATGTTCCAGGACGTAAGTATTCATTCCATTTTCATTCTATTTAAGCCGGCCAAATTGCGGAGTCCATGGAATTGGGGATCAAATGGAATCTAATCTGGGGAGATGCTAGTGATATGAATGAAATTACTTTACTTCGTGTGATCCCCACCATGACATTTATACATGTTCTTACTGGCACATCTTCTGGCATTCTATCTGACATATCTTCTGACATTCTATTTGGCATTCTATCTGGCATATCTTCTGGCATTCTATCCGGCAAATCTTCTGGCATTCTATCTGGCATATCTTCTGGCATTCTATCTGACATATCTTCTGGCATTCTATCTGGCATTCTATCTGGCATATCTTCTGGCATATATTCTGACATATCTTCTGGCATTCTATCTGGCATTCTATCTGGCATTCTATCTGGCAAATCTTCTGGAATATCTTCTGGCATATCTATCTGGCATATCTTCTGGCATATTTTCTGACATTCTACCTGGCAAATCTTCTGGCACTCTATCTGACATTTTATCTTCCTACATGAGGTCCGGCAGGGAACACTTGGCGTGGATACTCGCGGTTGAGGTCCGGCAGGGAACACTGGGCGTGGCTGGTCGTGGTTGAGGTCCGGCAGGGAACACTGGGCGTGGCTGGTCGTGGTTGAGGTCCGGCAGGGAACACTGGGCGTGGATGGTCGCGGTTGAGGTCCGGCAGGGAACACTGGGCGTGGATGGTCGTGGTTGAGGTCCGGCAGAGAACACTGTGGATCGCGGGTCGCAGTTGGACGAGGACGACGAGGACGACGAGGACGACGAGGACGACAAGGACGACAAGGATGACAAGGAGGACGAGGAGGACGAGGAGGAGAGGAGGAGGAGGAGAGGAGGACGAGGCAGGAGGAGGAGGAGGAGGCAACTGACATAAAATCTAACAACCCTCACCTGGCAGGTGGGGAAAAAAAGGATATCTAATGGAATTTATAATCCCTTCCCCACTAAACAACCCCTAAATGAAAAGCGGCTGGAGCATTGGATTGCTCTTAATTTTGGGGGCCCAGTCATGGGGGGTATTTATTTTAGCGGGACGGGATTTTTTGATTGTCACAGGTGGAACCTATAAATCACCATGTTTTCAGAGGTAAAACCCATGAAATCGACTTCTTTGGATTTCCCATTGCCAATACAAATCTTTCAGTGGATGTTTTCAGGCTCGACATCTAACATGATACAACAAAACAAAGCCCCACGCGAACTTGACCTGTAGAGATGATCCCATCTTTTGGTGGCGCCTCACAGTTGACAAAAAACATCATAAGCAAACTAGGGTTTTGTTCAAGGCTTCTGGTAGGTACACCTATAAAAAATATTTATAACCATGCATCTATAGTGAGACATGGTTTAAAAACAACTTAGCTAACTATAGTGCACCACCTTGAATTGACTCACGCCAGTTGCAAGTTCTCAATTCCTTTCAATGTTATTTCCATCTATATTCCATATACCCATGATATTCCCAAGAAAACGTCCTTGACAATACCATCACATCCAAGTACAGTAACTATCCCTATAATGTTAGTCGATAGATTGTGAAGTTATTGTTGGTGTCATAACCGAGGAAGGCTAGTGCCTTCATCAAACATGGCAATGGGAAATCCCCTATGGGACATCGGCTATAAATGGAGGATTTTCCACGGCGCCATTGTTTGATTATCAGGGTTTTGCCTTGTCTCACCCCCACATGTAGAAAACCCCACATTGTAATTTTGACATCCCACAAATAAAATCAATATATAATTTAGGAAATCAATCGCTTGTAATTACTTTCTGGGATCAATAGTTAACCAATCAAAAAAAATCCAAATACGGATCGCATTGACTACTCTCAGGTAATCAAACTTGGCATCTGTGTCAGCGCACAGTATCACAAAGTATGTCCGATATTTGCTGGTTAAAATCTCCGTTGAGAAACATAAGACCAACAAACATCAACAAACAATAGAGAAGACATAACTATTATGACATAACTAAAGTAATAAAAGTTGTCTCCCATTTGCCAAGCACATCCTCTTTGCCCCCTGCGGTGTTGTCAGTTGCATCACCACGGTTGCTTAGGCCCCCATTCGTTGGTCGCATATCTAAAATTCACCAAATGATACATTGAAGTTTGATTGGTTTATTTATTTGGTTTAGTGTTGTTTGATTGGTTGATGTGGTTCATGTAAGTATATCATCTACGGTATCAATTTGCTAAACATAGCAAATGATCAACAGACATCAATAAACAACAATCGCAAAGCATGAGGTTAGCCCCCAGTCAAAGCACTAGCCGGTCTATGAATAAAACCCGACATGCGTTGATTTAATGTCTCACCAATAGCCAAATATCAAATTCCCAGTTGCTGGTGGTTGATTTCCCTTGATCTCCCCATTTCGTTCACCACATTTCCAGGATTGAACAAACCAGGGCTTAGATATGTGAAGGTATCAGAAGACTATTCTACCCCGGCGTCTCTTGGCTACACATCCATGGTCGCCCAAAAATAAAACCCAATATGAATGATAAACCCATGCTGGCAAATACATAACCTAATAAAATATACATGACATCCCATGATTATATAAACACATGCTGCATGCCCCCTCTTTTGCATGCATCCTTTTTTGATAAACAACAAAGAATGATCAACATGTTACGATGATCATATCATGTTACAGCATTACATTACCAAAATTTGCAATTTTGGCTGTTGATACACCCATCTCCTGATAATTTGTTTTGTCTCAAAATAGGGTACCCAAAAATCCTCTGGTGAATTATCATGTTCCCCGTCAAATCACAAGTATTTTTTTTGGATGGCATATCCCGCTTTCAGAAAACCTCCATTCACATTCAATTGGTTTAAGGGAAACATACAGGAAACCCCTACAGTACCAATTTGATGTTTCCAGTCAATATTTTCCCTTCAACCAATCCAGTGAAATTCACTCGTGGCTGGTATATTCCCATTGTGTCTCATATATGTCTATGATTTCCCATTCTATCCCCTATGGATATTCCGATTAATAGTCCGGCAAAACCCAATTTACAACCCACAGCCAGCTGCTGTTCCCCTCGCCTCTTGCTCTGCAGTGGCTTTTGCCAGACCCTGAAGCTTCGACATCAGCTGCTCCTCAGAATATTGCTGGTGAAAAAAAATGATGGTGGGCTATAAAGAGCCAAAAGTGGACATCATTGGGATATAGAATCATAGAACGTATCTTGGGTGGCTTTCTGATTTCTCAGATCTTCTCCAACCCTCTCTTTTGGAATCAATGAACATATGTTTGGGCAGGGGTGCAGTGGCAACAGATGACCAGCTAGTCTTCAGCCGGGTGGCTCCCCCCTACATCGAAAACATCAATGTGATCACTGGGCCCCTTTCAGACTGAATCTCCGCGTTCGAATGTTCAGTCTGGGACCCTGAAGTTGCTAGATTCAATGCGACCAATATCTCACAAAAACGTTTTCAAACCCGATTTTTGTGTTCAATGCAAGGCTTGTTAAATCTTTTTGGTATTTGAATCTTTGAGGTTGGGAACCTGACCCTTACGCTGCGACTCAAAATAATGCATAGCCTTGAGAAACATGATGCATAAAGGATGATGTACTGCCCATGACCATAGTTGTAAGGGTAATACCCTCTGGTAATTTAACATAGCTATTGAAAATGACCATTGATAGTGGATTTTCCCATTAAAAATTGTGATTTTCCATAGTTATGTTAGTTTACCAGAGGGTATCCAACTAATGGGGATCTATAACCGTGGTTATGTCATCCATTTGTAACCTGAACTGCACCCGCCTTGCGGGCCCACAGCTACCAGTGGTAATGGCAAACTATGTTGATACTAAAGTACCGGCCCAATTTGTTACCGAAGATCTATATTATATATACATATTAAAAAACAAATGTTTTAATAATTTTAATCCTAGTGATATTCAATATACTATGGGCTATGAATCCTATTATATATACAAATCCAATAACATCCATATCGTAGTTGCTTATACCCAATGTACAATTGGTTGAAACTCCCATTCATTGCCATCGAAATATCAAGTTCTGAGGCTTCTAAGGTGCTTAAATTCCATTATAGTTGGCATATGCTGGTTATACCGACCCAGTTGGTTTTTCTCCATCTCTCAACTCGCCAAGAAGCAAACTCCACCACACCACTGCGGAAACTGGCAGCGTCACGCGCCACTTGCGGAAGATTATGCGCCTGCTCACCACGGGCTCTGCCCCAAGGGCTTCCGAATCTGTGTGGGTAAAACATGGTAAAACAATAATAAACCATCCCCCAGTCATCACCATAAATATATGTGGTATGGTTACCATTCCCAATCATGGGCTTTATGGCATTGTTTTACCCGCATTGCGTTCATATATTGGCGTAAGAAGCCGCCCAAGAGCAAGCAACTCTTTGAATCAGTTCGTTGAAAAGTCTTGGTTGAGGGGGGGAGAGGGCTGGAAAAGTCCCTTTAAGCAAAACCAAATACCGTCTTACAATGGACATCTCCAAGGTGAAGAAGATAAACAATCTCTATATATATATATATTCAGAACAATCTACGGTACAATGGATAATGGATGACGTTTCATTCATCATTGTCCAAATGAAAGAACCACTTGGGGTATCCCTCATACAATACAAGTTTTTCAACCACCGCTGCCATGCGACCTCATCCACCACCACCACTGCGTCTTGCAAGACCTGCTCAAAGTTGCTACTCTCCCGCACGCAGGGGTCCATGATCTGCGGGTAGGTGCACAGGACCAAGGCCTCAAGTGCTGCAAATCTGCATGGATGGTAGAGTCATACCATGTTATGCCAACATCAAGGATGTATTCCCTAGATATGCGTTGCTTGAACACTTTTAACGCCACCAAATAATGCGAACAAAACTTATAGTCACAGCACTGGTTGATCCGGGGGATCTGCAGTCCTGGATATATCTGCGCCAGGGAGGCACATGGGTTGGAAAAAACCTCATGGCCGCTTTAAACACCCAGAAAAACATGGCAAATCTCGAACCCCCTGCAACACACCAACAAAAACGATACAGGACGATAGTATATACATGTATATACTCAAGGTGTATGGCCCGAGTTTTCCCCTCGGTCCGCTCATTTGGGGTTCTCGTGTTGCCATCACTTTAGTGGGCTTCTTCGCACTTGCCCACGGGCGGCTTTGTGTAACATTTTCAGCTGGCTGCCTTGGTTTGGGGTTGTCCATAAACCCCCTTTCAGTGCACCTTCAACTGGCAATTGATTCTTCTTGCTTGTGGAACTGTGTACTTTTTGGTCCAGCTGCTGCACATTTTGCCTTCTGGTTCCAATTCTCATTTACAATTTGCAATTCGTTTTTGATTTTTGCATTGGGGCTCTTCATTCACTGGTGCTGCACCGACCTTACAGGTGGCCTTTACCGGCACTAACTCCTTAACTGGTTCGCCCTGGGAGTGTGCAGTGGTTTATGGGTTTTCAGGTACAGTGGTTTTGGGTGCTCAGTGTATTCATTTCTATTTTTCAGAGTGGCGCTCTCGACTCAGCGCAGATTAGAGAGAAGGAAGCGAGCAGCAGCTCGTCGCAGGTGGTGGTTGCACAAGCACGGACACATCCGTTTGTCGGTCTCTCAGCTTCACCATTTGCGGGCCACTTTGGCCAAACATCACTCGCGGGATATCACTCACCTTCGCCTCATTTCCTTAGAAATGAATGCAGATTGGGATGGCCCGTGGAGGTGTTCATCGTGTATGAAAACAAATGGGAAAAAAGCTGCCTTTTGCGATCAGTGTGGAGATTCGTGGCGCAATGGAACTCCTCACAAGTCACAGCCACAGCCCGAAGAGGCATCGGGCTGGACGTACAATCGCTGGTCAGATTGGCAGAATCAAGCACAGCAAAATTGGGAAAAGTCTTCCTCTTCTTCAAGAAGTTCATCCAGAAAGCATCAGCCCAAACCCAGAACGGCACGTCGACCACGACGGCCGAAGGGCAACAATGCTGTCGAACAAAGGAAGAGGCAAAGGGCGCAAAGGGCAAGGGCGTGGAGATGGGCAGCCATCAGCACTGCCTCTACCACCCCCTCCAGCCCCGCCACCGTGGCCGACTCTCGATCGGGCCACATCACTGGTCTCAGCTGTAAATACAGTGCCAGTAGCAGATTCAACAACATCAGCTGCAACTCAGCAGCTTCAAGCCGACAACAGAGAATTTGCAAGGCTCCTTCGAGATGCCTATCCAGATGCCCAAACGAGGCCTCCCGAGGCCACAGCAGCCATAGAACGTGCCGAACAAGGAATGACCAAAAATGTCACAAAATCATTGCACAGTGCCACGAAGGCATTGGACAAAGCCCAGAAGTTGCTAGCGGAAGCAGCCGAGGCCCGTCGGGTACATCGAAACAGTTGGCTTGCCCATCTCTCAGAAAGTATCAAGACATGGGAGACACAGCTGGAGTCATACCGACGGCATGGAGCTGCTTTGCAAGAGCTTGCCCAAAAAGCTCGTGCCGACATTGCAGCTGCCAGAAGCGACATTCAGCGGCTCAGCACTCAAGAGCCTGGCAACCAGGCGATTGTGGCAGCTTCTGCGGCCATTGCAGAAGAAGGACAGACAGAGGATCAAACAGATGCAGACGAAGAGAAGCTGCGTACACAGCTTCAAGGGATTTTGCAGACATGTGCTGGCTCATTAGGGGTTACAATTCCCGCACCTGCAGATGTCCAGACAATTGCCTCGGACGACGATCACGATGGCGAGCGTGCTCATCACAAACGTCCCAGATCTGTCGAACCCGGTGCTGGTCACACAATGAAGTGACCGCAGGCAGTGCAATCGCATGTCCAGCAGTGAATGGGTTGCATGATGCCGAGCGCCTTGGGGAGGTTGGAAGTGTCGCTGATGCCTATGGTTTTTGCTTTCAGCAAGACTGTGCAGCATGCCATGCTTTGACCATTGATCCCCTCATTCTTTTGCAGTATCGTCACACGGCTCAGTATGAAGACTCCTTCACCAGTGTTTTTCGTGCCATTAGTAAGGCTCAGAAGCTTCGATTTTCGGTTTTGTGCGATGAATGGAGTGGCAGATCCTATCCTGTTCCTTGCGATGGATTTAACCATATCCCCAGTGAAATGTGCATCGGTTTTCATCAGTGCTCTTCAATTGCTGCCAGGTTTCCCAAAGATGATGCTAAATCAATGGGTCCCTGTTGTCCAGGCCGAAAGCATGTGAAGTTTAATCCCCGGGTTATTGTATGTCAGGATGACAGTGTGCTTCCTGTTCATCATACAGAGATTGAAGATTTTCATCTTTGGCCGGGCAAAACATGGCAACTCCGTAGGACCAGGAGTAGTCATCGATGTGCGTTTGTCTGTGATGTTTCGAAGCTTTATGCATTCTTGGATCCGTTGGTGTTAGTGCCTCCGTTGAGCCAGACTGCAGTTTCACATGATTGCCTATATATGTCCCAGGAACCGCTGTCGTTTTCGGCCGTGTTGATCCGGGAATCACCTAATGTTCCAGGTCTTCAGGTGTCACCTAATGTAGCTGTGCAACCAAGTGCCCATGTTGACCTTCACCAGCACGACCCCTATTCAGAAGTCCATCCAAGATTGATTTTGGATGACATTACCAATTCGAACTATGATTTGACTGGCACGCAACCTGGCAATGATGTCTCTTCTTTCATGCAGTGCAGTGGCAAGCTCTGCAAAGAATTGAAATCCTTGCCTAATGCTGAGGACCCTGAGGATCTGATTGCAGCCTTTGGGCACGAACAGGCTGCCATGCCTGCAGACCGCTCCAGTGATGAAGGGATTGATGCCCGGTCGGCTGCCAGTAGCAGAGATGTGTCCATTGATGATTCTGAAATTGCTCCGCCCAGTTCGTCTGGCTCACGTCAGGATGCTATTTTGTATCACCTTACCGAGGCTCCTTTGAGGGTTTTCCTGGCCTGGTCTGATTATGATTCCATGATTGACGAGATTGCCAGGCATTATGGACGGAATCCGATTGACATCATAGATGCACATGAAGTTGAGCCTTCCCCCGCTGATGCGCCAGATGGGGTTGTCTCCATCATAGTCCACATGTTTGCCGACATTGCAGTTGGCCAGTCAGCCAAATTGGCTTTGTTAGATGTTGATCTGCATGGCCACAGTTTTGAAGCGAACTACGCAGTTGGCCCTATGTCCACTAGGTTAGTTGTTCGTCTTCCAACTCAATGCACACGTGATGCTGTCTTAGTCACTGCCAATGTAGACAGATACTGTCGTCAAGAGGATGACGCCTGCTTTGTATGGCATGGACACTCTCGTTGGCATGACGATGACTTCCAAGTGCGTCGCCTCTCTCATGGAGCATATTTTCGGGTCGCTGTTCCTCCGACACAACGGTTTGTTTGCACTACACAAAATGCGGTTGAAATGGCCCAGCGTGGGCTATCTCATCAAGAGATGATAGATCAGCTTACAGGTGCGGAAGTCATCTCTGATGCATCGCCCACTTTATTGTCTGAGGCGGAGTTAGCTGATCTGGCAACACCGAACATTGTGAGTCAAGAGGTTGACATCATGCATGCTATGCAGATTAGTTGTGCAGTCGGCCATGTCCCCCAGCCTTCATTGGATAGGGTCGGGCAGAGGTCTGAGTCAGCTTGTGTGAACTCTGGTGCTCCCGTTGGTATTGTTGCAGGTTCGCTGCCTCATGACATGTTGGATGATTTATCACCAGCCCAGTCACCGGCAAATGTGTTTCAATTTGATCCAGCTGCTCCGGTCTTTTTCCCAGGTGCCTCTGATCCGGCTTTGCAAGATGAGAATATGTTAGAAATCTTTATGCAATGGCAAGCTGCTGCAGATGCTTGGGAAGATGAGATGGTCTCGGCCAAGTTTCTGACATGGCGGGTCTCTCCTGCAACTGGCAAACGGCATTGTGTGAGTAGTCGAGAAGTTTGTTTGTATGAGGATTTTGGATCGTGGCGTCGCAGGATTCTGCAAGCATGGGCTGATGAGCAATCTGCCAGCTCTGATACCCAGATTATTGCTGTGTTGCCGCCACCACCCGACATGGAACCTGGTTTTGCAGGCCACATTATTCTTCAACAACATGCGTTAGAGACTCACTCACCAGTTTTGACCACTGTTTATGACCCTGCCATTGCGGATGGTGCGCCCCAACGACAAGTTCATGTGTTTGCCGATCAGTCCATCCCGGAAGACATTATCTTTTTTCTTGGATATTCTCTTGATTGCCCAAATATTGCACAGTGTCAGGTACGTATGCGTGGACACGATCTGCCTGCCCTGACCCCGTTTCCTGTCCGATCAGGAGATGTTGTTGAACTGGTTGTGCAAAGGCTCTTTTTGCCGGCAAATTGGTTGCCTCCTTTCATCCCAATTATTGTCACTCAAGACACGACCAGCTTGCTTGAGCTCACAGTGTCGCGGCCTAAAGTTGCTGATGCCAATCAAAAGCTACCATTGGACTCCCAGAGCTCTCCTCGACATGAAGTTGTTCAGCATGTTTCCAAGTTTTGTTGGTCATATCAGCACGACTCTTTTCCAAAGCAATGTAGCTTCACTGAAGAGTTCTTGCGTACGGTGCGGGCCGTTCAAAATGCTCCTGAACCGGAGGGTCCGCCGCCACCAGTAACCAACATTGATGCAGGCCAGAGTTTTGTCCTCAATGAGCTTTGGGATCTTGCTCAAGCCCAATCTACTCAACCAGTAGGCAATCCTGAGCCTGCTATTCGAGTTGAAACTTGGTTTTTGGATCACAATTTTCGAGATCGTTGTTACAATTCTCGGGTTGTGCTTCTTTCTCTGGTCAATTTTCATGATTGGTCGCGCTTAATTATTCAGGAATGGCGTGATCATGTTCGTGTAGCGGCAAACATTGAGTTTTCTTTGGTTTACCCTGCGCCCGAGACAATTGATCCAGCTGCAGTTGCACAGGTCATTTTGACGCAGTCTCCCCAGTCGGAACTTCGTAGCATTGTGATGTCCATTTATGACTCAGAAAGAGCTCAGCAGCCGCCATACACCTTTGCTATGACACATGGGTCTCGTTTGACGCTTGGCAGTGTTTTGGAAGATGTTCGGTTGACCCGGACTTGTCCTCCACATAAGCCTCAAAATGAGTGCGCCATCTGGCTTGGAGGAACTGCCATTCCTCCTTCCAGTCAAGTTTTTGTCCGCAGCGGTAATGCATTCAAACTTCGCATCAATCGTGGTATGCGTCTTGACTTGCAATCCCTTCTGCGGCTTCCTGACCACCTGTTGAGGCAGCAGCTGCAGCAGGCTATTTGGGGTGAGATCTATCACAGACCTGGTAGCCCCCCAGAGGTTGCAGGATCCAGTGGTGTAGCAGCGTCATCGACTGGCTCACCTTACATGGCTTTTACACCGCAGGCTGCGGTACCAATGGAGGTTGACCACAGGCCTCCTTGGCTCACTGCTCTCAATCATTTGTATGTGCAATTTGCCGCCACTGAAGTTCAGGAAGAAGGTCCAGTTCTTTATGTGCAGACCTGGTACGTCCATGGCGACGGTCATCTTTGGTGTCGTGAACCCAGGCCAGTTAGGCTCACGAGCTCCATTTTGTCCCACGAGCTCCATTTTGTCCTGGCGGCAAGATCTGGTGCAAGTGTGGAGTCATCGCCTGATTCCCCATGAACCGCAAGAGTATTGGGTCGTTCCTGTCGCTCCGAATGTTGCCAATCAAAATGTCGACGTGCATGTGGTCTTGTCGCAAGGTCTAATGCATAACCAAGCGGCTGTGTTTTTCACGGTTTGTCCTGGGCCAGATCCCGCACCATGTCCTGTTCATGCTGTCTATGTTTTGCCTAGTCGCATTACTGTCAATGACATTGTCCAGTTGCTCGTTCCTCATGCGTTCAGGTCATTTCCCTGCACTGTACACCTTCGTGGTGTTGCATATGGTATTGGGGAAGTGCTTACTCTTCTGTCAGGTGATCAAGTGCAGATCAGGTATGACACCTATGCAGGTGACGCTGAGGATGACAGTGCTGACGCGTTAGGGTTGTTGCAGACAAGGGCTGAGAGGACTGTGACACCATTGCACCAGAACAGCAGTGTTGAAAACGGTGTTCATGTATTGCTTGAAGATGCCCTTGAGGATACGCTCAGTGACATTTGTGACAAACCGTTATCATTGTCTGTTGCCCTTGCATCTGTGCCAGGCAATTGGGTTGTATGTGCATGGGAATTGCCACACGGACTGACTGATACAAAGATTGTACCCCACCACGAATTTCAGGCTGCATGCCTGACTGCGGATTTTCAGACCCGCTTTGGTTTCTTGGCTCCTCCATCACAGCTGTTTCAGGTGAGATTTTTGCGCGAGAGCTGGCATATAGCACGCGATGGATGGCACATTGGGTCCTATCAGGTCCCGCCAATTGGACGTGCAGTGATTTTGACTGTCAGATATATGCATGACGGCGCGGTCTATGGTGTCGTAACGGTACCAGATGTGCTTGACTGCCGGCAAGTCAGGCAGATCTTCTCTGTCACGCATGGGACGTTCATTCGCTGTAATGGTTGTTTTGCGTCTGGGTGGATCCATTTTTCCCATGGAGATGTGCTTGAGTTTCATGCGGCCACAGTGCATGCCGGGATTCCAATCAGTTTGACTCATGCCAGGGTTCAATTATGTCTGGAAGCCCTGCTTCCAGGTCCTTCAGTGCCATTCGTTGAAGACCAGGATGCAAGTTTAGTGATTTGTGAGCCGGACCTCCGTTCAGATATCTGTAGCAATGGCAATTTTGGATGTTTTCATTCTTGCCGGAAGGTCTTGACTTGCATTCGGCCTCGTATGCTGCCCTGTATGATCAATCATTGCTTCCTCCTTTGCCCATAGTCTCTCTTGAGCTTTATGTGGATGGCGCCACTGGTCTGCATGACTCGGCTTGGGCTGTTGTCATCGTTGCTTGTACCCCTCATGGCAGAATTTTCAGAGGCTGCATCTCTGGTGTTACTCAAATTAATCCAGCTCAAGAGGACTGGCTCGGAGCAACCTCACACACAAACATCGATGCGGAACTTACAGCAATGAGTGTAGCAACAGCACTTGCATTGTTTGCATCTAGGGATTATTCCATTTGTGTGCGTCCAGACTTGTCACTTAGTCGTCAAGTTGCTCTGTGTCAAGTGACTTCCAGAGGTAGCAAGCCTTTAGTGAATACTTTGCAAGCCCTTGCTCAAATGATGGATGACCAAGTCAATATTCAAGAAGTACGAGCTCATAGTGGTGACCCATGGAATGAGCTTGCTGACAGTATTGCCAAGTGGACAGTTCGAAATGCGGTTTCTCTTGGCTCGGTCCCATGGGGTCCCCTGCATGCTTTGGCAGGTTCTCGCACTGATTGCAATTGGAATTGGCTGGCACATGCATCTGCTTCCTATCAGGCCACGTTGCCACAGTTGTATGGCAATGCAGTATGGCAACCTGTGCCTCCATCACTGCGTGTACCAGTTCAAGCACAGGCTCCAACACATGAACATCCTAGCTATACGCTTGATTTCAATGTAGTCACTTTCAATGCCCTGGCCCTTGACGAGGCTGATGCGGCCACTCGCCTTCCAGGTCCCAGGTCTATTCGAGTTGATCACCAGTTTCATCATCAATCCTGTGCCATTATTGGTATTCAGGAAGCGCGAACTCCTGAAGGCCGAAGAGTTACTGATCATTATCTCATTTTGGCATCCGGTTTTGCTCAGTGTGGGCGTGCTCGACATCATGGATGTGAACTTTGGCTGCATCGCACTCTTCCTATTGCCAAAACTCCTTCTGGAGATGTTATCACGATGCAGGCTTTCCAACCAGTGGTCCTTGTTGCTAATGCCAGGGTCTTGCTTGTTCGACTCCAGGGTCCTTTCGACCTGTATATATTGGTCGGACATGCACCTTGTCTTTCCGATGACCGCCCTCTTGACCAGATTGCCCAATGGTGGACAGATCTTGAGTCAGTGCTTGCGCAGGTTGACAAGAGTTCATCCCTGGTATGCTGCGTTGATGCAAATGCCCCACTGGCTGATTCGACTACCAAGTTCTATCAGCAACATCAGGCTGAGGCGACCAACCGCCCTGGAGCCCTGTTCCAAGAATTCTTGTTGAGGCAGGAGTTATATGTGCCGTCTACGTTTTCCTTCCACTCCGGGGATGGACCCACTTGGAGGCACCCCAATGGCTCCAGATTGCGCCGTGACTATGTGCTGACTAATGAGGCTGCGTTTGCACTGGTTGATGCTTCATGGGTTTGGTATAATTTTGACGGAGGCTTTGGTCATCAGGATCATTTTCCAGTTGTGCTCTCTTTCAAAGGTGTTTGGGCTTGTACCCCCCCGACTTCTAAGTTGCGGTGGGACTTTGATAAGATGCGTGATCCCCAAGCACGTGCCGCTTTTGAAAGTGCCCTACGTACCATGCCTCTGCCTGCTTGGCATGTGGATGTTGACACGCATGCCCAATTGCTGGAGACCAATGTTGTACAGCTTGCACAGCAACATTTTGGCAAACCGCCCAAAGCTCGCCATCGACCAATCCTCACCGAGGCGACACTAAATGGTATCTTCCTGAAAAGGCAGGCACTAGCCCTCTTTCGATTGGAAGTTGACAGGCATGATTCCCTTGTAGCGGCTGAGCTCAAGGTCCTTGAAAAAGACTTGCGTCTGATGGTACGCCGTGATCAACAACAATGGTATGCTCATTGGCTGGAGGACATTGATCAGGTTGCCTCCCATCATGATGTCGCGCAATTGTATCGCAAGTTGCAGAGGCTAGGCCGTCGCAAGAACTCACTCGACAAAGGGCCTAGGCCATTGCCTCAATTGAAAGATTCACAAGGAGGCAAGGCAACCTCTTTTGAACAATGTCAGCAAATTTGGTGTGATCAATTTGCCGCTCTTGAGGCCGGGCTTCATGTCAATGATGCCCAGTTGCAGCAGCTTCATGTGCAGTTGTCCCCTGGGCAGTTGTGTGATCCTTCACATCTCATGTCCTCTCATGACATCTTGGCTACAATTAGGCGTATGAAGTCTGGAAAAGTTCCAGGTCCAGGATTGCTTCCCATTGATGTGCTCAAAGCGGGAGGGTATGTAGCTGCTCAAATCCTGCTTCCGCTCATGACCAAGGTTCAGACTCAGGTCCGTGAACCGTTGTCTTGGAAGGGGGGGTTGCTTATTCCCCTTTTTAAGGGCAAGGGATCCCCGCAGGAGGCTGCTTCTTACCGTTCGATCTTTATCTCTGATGTTTGTGGAAAGATTCACCACTCCCATGTTCGCAAAGCACTTGTTGATACGTGGAATACGCATGATGACCTTATTCAACAGGGTGGCCGTAAAGGATGCTCGACGGATATTGCCCACCATCTTTTGCATGGATATTTTGCTTGGGCTCGTTCGCAGACAGTTTCTTGCGCCATGCTTTTCGTTGACTTGCATGCTGCATTCTATACTGTTGTGAGATCCATGCTATCTGATCAGCCTCTTCATGATGACCTGCTCTGTCATGCCATGCAAGTGCTTGGAATTCGGCCGCACGACTGGCATGAGATTCTTCAGTGCATTCGCCATGACAATGCCACGAGTGGCCTTGATGACCATGCTCACAGGATCATGGTAGATATGTTTTCAGGTACGCATTTTCAAATGAAAGGAGTTGCCAACCCAGTAGCTACATTCCGTGGGACCCGTCCTGGAGATCCAGTAGCAGACATTCTCTTCAATATGGCGTTTCGTCTTATTGTCTTAGATGCACGCACCAAGTTCCAAGGCTGCAACAATATGCCCTTTCTTGGCTCTCCTGAGACATGTCAGAATCTGGCTCAGGTTGCAGACATGCCACCTTCAGGGTTTGCAGAGGTAACCTTTGTTGATGACATTGCTTATGCATTGCATGCTCCGCGTGCTGAGCAGGTTGTCACGGCCTTGCAGACAGTAGCCTCTTGTCTGCACGATGCAGCCACTTCGCGTGGTATGCAGCTCAACTATGCTGCTGGTAAGACTGAGGCGATGATTTTCTGTGCAGGACCCGGTTCTCGTGCAGTGAAGAAGCAGCTCTGGCATGATTATGCAGGAGCCTTGCCCATTGTCACGGAACATGGCACCCAGACATTGCGCCTTGTGCATTCATACAAGCACCTCGGCTCTTTTCTTCAATGTCAAGCAGTGGTACATAAGGATGTCACATTTCGGGTTGCACAAGCAAGAAAAGCATTTGGGCAGCTGGCTCGGCCTTTTTACTCAAAACGGAATGTTGGGTTGGCCACGAAGACGTCAGTTTTCTCTATGCTTGTTGTCTCTCGCCTTCTCTACAATGTACATGTGTGGGCTTGGGTTACTGATGCCGATGTCTCCAGATGGTCCAATGGAATTCGAGAAGCTATTGGTAGGCTAGTTCGGCCACTGCTTCATCAGATTCATGCCTTTCATTTCACAGTTGCAGAATTGTGTGGACTTGCGTCCTTGCCTGGACCTTGTGATCTTCTGCATGCCAACAGATTGCGTTATTTGAAGCGCGCCATTGCTGCAGCTCCTGAGCTGCTTTGGCGCACTTTGTTTGCCAATACCGCAGATACTGCATGGATGGCGTTGTTGCAGAGTTCCTTTGTCTGGCTCATGAAGCACTATCCGGGAAATTTTACCCTCCCTGCAAATGATGTTCATGCGTGTCTCCAGTATGTTGCAGTTGATGAACGCTGGATTGGTCGAGTGAAACGAGCCCTTGCCTCGGCAGTTAGGTACCATCGAGCAGCCGCTCAGGGCCACTTGTGGTCCTTGAAGGTAGAGCGTGATCTGCAAAGTTTTGCTTCTTCGCAGTTGCTCCCTCGTGATAGTTGTGCTGCTGCATGGTCTTGTCTGCAATGTAGTGCTACTTTTGACACCAAAAGGGCGTTAGCAGTTCACTCCCGACACATGCATGGGTATCAGCAGATTATCAAATACTGTGCTTTCAGATGAGTGCAGTGCATGTGGTAAGAAGTTCTTTCAGCGGTGTAGAGCTGTGACTCATGTTCGACAGTCTGCCAAATGTCGCGATGCCTACCTTGCATGCTTTGTGCCAGCAGCGCAAGAGGTTGTGGCGAAGTTGGATGAAGATGATCTTACATATGCACGTGAACAAAGAACCCATGGCTGGAGGCCTTCCAAAGCCTTCCTCCCAGTCATCCGTATCCCTATGCCATGTTTGCCAGCTGCTGGTTCGGAAGATGCGAGACTTTTGCGCGAGCGGTGGGCTCGGCGAATTCCCCATCCGGGTACTGGTTTTCATGCATTTGAAGGCATCCGTGAGCATTTGCCTACAGTTGGACTTGATGAGGATGACATTATCCCCTTCCTTGGGCATGTTCCTGCGCATGGAGATCCTGGGCACGCAGGTGTCTATCAAATGTATGATCTTGCTGCAGAAACAGCTCGCCTACATATCCAATGTTTTTTGTTTATACATTTTTACAGCGGATATAGGAGAGAGGGTGATTTGCAACATTGCCTTGAAGCTCAATTCCAACAAGGCACTGCCCAGGTATACTGCCTGTCGATCGACATTTGTTTGGCGAAACAGCGATCAGATGTCACAGACCCCAGTACGCGGAGTTTCTGGGTAGAGCAAATGGCCAAAGGCCAGATCCTGGGCATTGGTGGAGGGCCAAGTTGCGAAACATGGTCCGCTGCTCGGCATATGGCCAACGGGCCGCCGCCCGTCCGGAGCTATGATGAGCCATGGGGCGTGGCAGGGCTTAGGAAGGCAGTTGCTCAGCAGGTTGATGTTGGCTCCACTCTGGTCCAATTTTTGCTGGATTTATTGGTGATAGCAGCGCGGTTGGGACTGTGCGGATTTTTGGAGCACCCGGCTTTCCCTGTATGGCTTGCACGTAAAAAACCAGCATCCATTTGGACGCTACGAGCGTTTCGATGTTTTGCACGTCTTCAGTGTGTCCAAGTGGTGACATTCGATCAATGCACTATGGGGCTATTAGCCCAGAAGCCTACCACATTTGTGGTGCTTCGGCTTCCGGCACTGGTCGATATGATTCAGATGTGTGGACGTCGTGGACGCTGCAATCACATTGGAGGACATCAACCTTTGAAGGGACGACAAGACAATGGACAGTTTTCCACTGCGAGGGCAAAGATTTACCCTCGGCAGTTGAACCTTTCTATTGCCCTCGCTGTTTGTCGATTTTTGTCTGACCGCCATATGAATGAAGCTGGCCAGATGTCGACACAGCTTGAGGAATTATATTCCACCGAAGTGGTCGACATGCACACAGTGCAACCTGACTACCATGGATAGGTGGTGCATGGCTGGCAAGGTCCAAGCACGAATCGTGCAGCAGTCGCAAAGTGTCAAAGTATATACTCACCTCTACGGCCAAACAACAGTATCTTAGCCATTTTACGGTTAAACTATCATGTGGCTGGGAAACTCCATTCATAGCTCCAACTAGCTCCCAGTTGACTAAATTTGACTAGTACGGAAGATAGGTAGCCCTAGCTCCTTAGCTCCGAACCACCATGTTTGTTTCAATCCCAAGTCATGGTCTGACTTGGATGATTTGGGGTCGCCCTGTTTTAGGAAAGATGCCGCGCCCTCACTGGTGAGATCCATGGACGCGTGGTAGGGGCAGGTCCTAGGTGCCAAACCAGAGGTTTTGGTGTTAAAAATTAACTGCGTCAACTGGTCAATAATGGGAAGGACAAATCTGCAGGAAAACCACGGAATACAGGAAAACCGTAATTTTTGGAGATTATTTTGCCATGCTTTTCCTGTAGGTTTTCAATTGGATTCAATCCATTGACATGGATATAACACAGAAATATTCGGTCATCAAACACGGCTGGCTAGAAAATAAACCATTTATGGAGAAGTTTCCCGTTTATATAAATGATATTACCCTCTGGTAAACTAACATAGCTATTGAAAATCACCATTTTCAATGGGAAAATCAACTATTAATGGCCATTTTCAATAGCTACGTTAAATTACCAGAGGGTAAATGGTCAAATTTATAGTGGATTTCCACGGATTTCCCACTGCCGTGCTTGATTCCTATATCCGAACTTATATACTGTTGGGCAGTCTGGGAAGGAATTGTTTGCAAGCAATGGGAGCTCCATGGAGCTCCAGCAATCATAAACAACCCTAAATCATGATCATTTGCGCTGGTCACAAACTGTTGATTGGCTTGTGGCATGGGTCCCAGATATTCCCAGATTGTACCATGGATTGCCTCGGATCAACCATGACCCAGGCACTGTGTCTCTTGCCCCTCTTTAACCAAATCCTCAATGTCGTACACCGCCAACTTACCGCCGGTCTGCAGCGTGGCAGCTGGGAACAGCCGGAGCCAAGGGCTTGAAACGGCCCTGATTTACCGCCCCAGTTTACGTAAAAAATCACATCAAACCAGGAGATTTACCATTGCCATGATGAAGAAACGGTTATCCAAGCACATCCTACCCACAACTTGCAGACTCTTGTCCTCAGGTTCAGATGGTTCAGTTCATGGAGGGCGGTTGAAATTCAAGGGTTTGACATAAGGCTGTCAAATTCCACTCTGGGATTAATAAAACATATCAAAGGATTCAAGAGGTATCAACCTGGACCGCATGTGAGACCCACTTGGTGTGTCTTGTGTTGCTTAAGGAGCGGGATGTGCCACATGATAGAATACCAGCATATCCACCAATTTCAAATGTGTCCAAACAATGGGCATAGTGGCATTTACTATACGTCTAGTCTCCCAAGAAATATAGACAAGTAAATCCCTATCAATGTGATGATGATTTACATTTGGGGGTTTCCATACATGGAGGTACCCTAAAATAAATGGTTTATAATGGAAAATCCATCTATAATAAATGGATGATTTGGGGGTACCCCTATTCTTTAGGAAACCTCCATTAAAATTACCGTTCTATCTTTTTGGAGGCTTCCTCTATGATACCTGTGGCCTCAAACTTGGCTCGATGCTCTGGAATGGTCGGATAGCCAATGGCTTCTGCGTTATCCAGGTGAACACATCCAGATTGACCGCCTCAACATCGGCGGCAGTTGTTGGGGATGGTTGCAACATATCTGTCTGAAACCACCAGCGAGGAAATGTGAGTGTTTGCTATGAAAACTAGTTGTTCTTTGCTTTTCATATTCCTTCTGTTTTCGTATTTTTCGCATGTTTATAAATACCTACATGTTATTGCTTTGATGTTGATTTAAAGGACTTTGTTTAATGTTTACTGTACCTTATACGTATGTGTTCTTACGTTTCCTCATGGGCCCTTATTTTTTGTATGTTGTTCACATTGCTCAGAGCCCTTGATACTTTTTATCTTGCATTGATCCTTGCCTGACTGGGTGCCTACTGACTGGGTACTGCAAGGTCATGTATTAAGTTAGCAAATGGGTTTTAACCCAAGTCATGAGTAGGCAGGGCTAGTCCAGTTATATATATATATATATATAAGCGGGGCTCTGTAACCCACCTACAAACTGGGATACGCCACCAAGTAAAACATTGTGGAGTTGTTGTTGTTATTGTTGTCACCTCTTCAGGTTCAACCGCGCTGCAACTAAGGGAAACCAATGCTCACCAGCGCGTTCGCTGAGGGAATGGGGTCCTGGATTGGATAAATCTCCCATTCCCTACGAAGCACCAGGCTGCCGCGCCTCCGAGTGCGTTGCCGTTGCGGCTCATGGTGGCCATTTCACAGGCGGTGGATTTGTCTTGCGCCTCGCAAACACACTGAGGGCCTTGTAAGAATTTCAGTACGAATTTAAGGCAGGTGGGGCTTAGACCATAGGGTTATCAAAGCACGTATGTTCAGTCCACCACATATGTACATATATAAAACTAAACACAGTAAATATATAAATAAATATGCACACACACACATATATATATGACATCATAGCTATACTTTGTTAATATGAATTATAGTATTAAATCGTCTGTGCTGTAATAAATCTATATAAAATTACACATTTGTTTGCCCAAAAAACCTGGGAAGATGGAAAGGGACCGTGATGAAATATGCAAAATTCTCAATGCAAATGGTTTCAATATGGTTCAATCATGGTTTTTTCATGTTTTTCAATGTTTTTCCATCATTGTTCATCAAATCTTTTAGAAAACTTCTGAGACATGCGTGGTCTGGAAACCCAGACCTGCGGGTGATCCTTGGCATCCCGCGCCTGTTGGACAAAGGGATGCAAACAAAATCGCTCCCGGGAAATCCGCAGGGACTCCAGGGGGCGATATGGCAGTCTTCGCAGCTCACGGATGGCATGCTCCAACCTGACATGTTTCGCAGCTTTGGGAGAGGTCATTGCTAGTGGAACCATTTCAGAACTGGTTGGTGGTTTCAGTCAACCCATCTGCCAGAAACAATCAAGTGGGATCATGATCATGATCAATATCAATATCATGATCATGATGATCATCATCATGATCAATATCATCATCAATATCATGATCAATATCATGATCAATATCATGATCAATATCATGATCAATATCATGATCATTGTCATGATCATCATCACGATCATCATCATGATCAATATCATGATCAATATCATGATCAAAATCATGATCAAAATCATGATCAATATCATGATCAATATCATGATCAATATCATGATCAATATCATGATTAATATCATGATCAATATCATGATCAATATCATGATCAATATCATGATCAATATCATGATCATAATCATGATCATCATCATCATCATCATCATCATCATCATCCCAGGACCGAAAAAATACCGAAAATAAACGTATTCGAAACCACCAACCAGTTTGCCAGAAAGCTCGGTGCATTTCTATGGAGTTCTGCACTACCCAAGTCTTGGATGAACATGCACTAGCAATAGCCAGTCAGCTAGTCAGCTAGTTTTCTGCTACTCCTGGCATGCAGTAAGCTGTATGAAAGTCTCATTCCCATAAAACCGTTCGTAGGTGGTTGTCCATAGTTGGTTTACAACCCAATTTAACTCCAGTTATAAGTTACCATAAATCCTAGCCCTAGATAATCTATATGTTGTATATATATATATATATGTGTGTGTATTAATATCATTTAAAAGAAAACGCACATACATTTAGCCAACCAGCGAGCACCACCTTCGTAGATAGCTGCAGCCACGCCACTGGTCATGTGTACGAGCTATCCACACCACTCGTGGCACTGGCGACTCAGATTTCTTCTCGTCTTGCTCTTTCCTGCCAAAGAAATCTCTCGACACCCGGCATGATGGTGCCCCATACTTAGCTAAGTTGTTTTATAACTCCAATAACTATGGTTTATAGTGGATGTATCTATACTTAATTACTATGGTTTATAAACCAACTTAACTGGGGGGGGACCACCTTGGGGTAAACCATGAAATTATCCAAATTCGGGACTATGACTAAGACTCATTTCAACATCATACAGTCCCCGTCCATCATCTTCGCCGATTAGGCTATAGAGGGCCATGACAAAAAAAATCGACAATGTCCCCAGCAGGTAAAATGGGATATGGATGGATATGGGATATATAGCTTTGTCTGAAAAAAGCGTACCCCAAAATCCATGGTTTTATCATCATTTTCCCATGAAATTTGTGTTTTTTGGACATTCCCATAAATTAAGCCACATGCATCCCCATAGTATTGTTGCACTCAGGAATACCTTATTGTATGGGTGCCATTTTGTTGTCACACCTGCCATCATCATCAGTCCGGTCCTCCGCCCGGTTGAAGGGAGATGGCCAGCGTCCTTCCAAGATTTGAAGCGATGCCATTGGAAAGCCAGACAGGCACTAAGCAAAGCCAAGGTCCTGGCGATCTGCTTGCATTCAATTGCAATGTATTCTTTGGAAAAGTGCAAACATATTTAAGGACATGTCAGTGATTTGAGCGAATCTAACAACAACTACACTCTGCTAAACAGCCACAGTTTGCTATGGAAAATCACCATTTTAATGGGTAAATCGGTAAATCACGTATTTCTATGGCCATGTTCAATAGCTATCACTTCAGGACTCGATGGGGGCTGCTAAGTGTGGCTGTCCTGGAAAAACATGTCAAGTTGGGGTTACCCAACCCGGTAAACATACCAAAAACCATGGAAAATCACCATTTTTAATGGGAAAATCCACTATTTCAATGGTCATGTTCAATAGTTATGTTAAATTACCAGAGGGTACCCATCCCAATGAATAAACATGATAGAAGTAGGGGTTGGCGGTTGGCCAAGCATGGATTGAACACCACCCATGCGAAAACTACCAGCTCCCGGACCTGGTTCCAACACTGAGATATATAACCCTCACAGCTGGGCCAAGTACACATCCCCCCATATCAATTTTGTAGCAGATTGAAGTACTAGACGACCAAGGCTGGATAAGGCTGGCAGCTGGCACAGTAAAAACTGGCTGACTAAGAAAGCAAATAAACTGCACAAGTATAAACTTCCATTGCAATGAACACTATACAAAACACAAAAAGTTATAAAATCATTTGATCGATCTGCGCATCGGTGGGATTGCAAAATGACCCCTGCACACCAACCCTTTGGAACCCTGAGACTCGTGTGATGAACGGTTTCAAGGCCCACTCCTGCTGAAATGTTCACGATTTGGGTCTGAAAGTGGCACGTGTGGCACGTGGTTTGCGTATAAATAACCCAATACAACTGCACATCTTCGCAAACTCATGTGAAGCAACCATATGAGGAAAAAAATATGGATCTTTTGAGCACCATTTCGTTGCAGCTACACACCTCCAGCCCTTCAAACACAATTTTGCAAGCCAAAGGTCTTCCCAGTTCCTGTGGGGCTTTCCACTAAGGCCGCGGTGGATTTTTCCATGGCTGCAGCCGCCGCTGCCACAACACGGAGTTGCGAGGACAAGGGTTCGACCGGGAAGTGGATTTCCAAACCATTGACGCTGGTGCTCAAACAAAGTCTTTCCACCTGCACCACGTTGTAAGGTGCGGCTGGCAGGGTGGCAAATACAGGCAGCACGCGCTGGGGACATGACTCCACGCGCGGGCCAGAAAGAAAGTCCAACCAAAGTAACAAATATGTTGTTGCTCATTTTTTGCTATGTGTTTGCAAGAAAATGCCATCGATCTTCTTCCAATCTTGTGGGTGCATAGCTTTGACCGCTTTGACCATACTACCACCCAAACCTAACATGGAACCCCGAAAGAGGGTTTGGAAGATGGATTTCCCAAACAATATTTTTTGGCTCTCCACTTTTGAGGGTTCCACCTCTGAGTTGGGCTTGGCTCAAAGTTGTTGACTCCAAAATCGGACGGTTTGAAACAATTTCAAACAATGACCAGTTCTGCCGGGGTGATTTTTGTTCAATTGACTTGACCCAACCCCACCTATCCCACATTTTAATACATGTTACCCTCTGGTTATTTAACATGTAGCCATGGAAAATGGTCCATTTATAGATGGATTACCTATTAAAAATGGTGATTTTCCATGGCTATGTTAAATAACCAAATGTTAATACATTTTAAACATCATCATCCCCCATGACACGGCCATCTACCATGGTAGGTTTCACTGGCACCGGCCGCACAAAGTGGCCTGCAGGTCGTAGCCCACCACTGGGGGTGGCAGCTGCACCTCCCAAAAGCGCAGGGCAGAGGCGCGCTCGCGCCGCTCGCGGCGCCGCCAAGTCGCTTCCCGCGCCGTCAGGAGCTTCAGCTTCTTGGCGCTGGGCCTTGAGAGGAATCACCTTTTTTAATAGGTAAATAATAGTAACCATCTATAAATTTGCCATTTTACGTTAACTATGTGAAATAATATAAGATTATTAATATGGTAAACCCCAAATGCCATAAACAAGCCCTAACATCACCAGAAATTGGTCATAATTGGATATAATTGGTCTATTGGGTCTTGGAATTTTGATCTCAGTAATAGTGAATGAGTCCACTATATCCACTGTCCAATGGTCCACTGGTTAGTAGCTATAGTGACCAACAGGTAAGTGACTCAATAAATATGGGCAGTGGGTATCAACAAAGGCTCCCTCAAACGATATCTAGGTAAATTGATTTTAACTAGCTGAACTGGGGCTTACCATGATATGGTGACATTTAGATCGGTTTATTTCGACCAAATTCTAACTCAAAGGGCGTTTCCCGTACGTTCCCATCCATGGTGAGGAACTGGATACCAAAAATCACAGTGATTTATATTTGCCTATTCCAGGCACCCATTGGAAATCAAGGAAATAATAAAATTATATAGGAAGAAGTATAGGAAAAATATAGGATTGACATCAACAAAAAATAGGAAAACCATGGGGTGGACAAAAACCCGTGATGTCCTCCTATTTTTTGTCTGATCTGTTCCTATTTGTCTATTGGTTTTCCCATGTTTTCCTAATTTCCGCCAGGTTTTTTTTGGAGGACAGGGGAGGCAGCCATGGCATCCATGGTACCGAATATCTTCTTGCATTACTCACTCGACTGGCACGTGCATGCCTAAACTTTCGCCTAAATGATCCAGTTTGACATTGTTTTGTGGGTCAGGTATGGGACGGTTGATTTGGTGGGCTCAAATATGCAGCAGGACTGATAATGTATATTTTCTGAGGAAGGGTTCATTCTGCATCAATATTATATATATATATATATATATCTACTGCCGTTTTTAACATGTTTGAACAGCCTTATCATAGGCGACATCCTAAAATCAATGTTGGTCGGTTCAAGCCATTCCAACCATGCGGATCAGCAAGTCAATATTGACCCATACACAGAAGTTATCAGTTGTCTTCTAACAGACCAGCTTTATAATATTTCATAATCACCAAAAGCCATATTTAGCCCTGTTATAGAATCAATTTTACCAAATTTTACCAACATTTTTGGGGCACCACCCTATGCCCAAGGCACATCCGAAAAGGGATCAACTTTCAGCCGAGCCACTGCGAAGTCGCAGTCCAGTGTAGCAGCGAGGTCTGTCGTTGGGAGCTCGCGGAGCGAAGGGGTGCGGGAGCTGGCGGCTTTGGCTCGGCCATCTGGCAGTGATGCATTGGAGGTTGGGATGGCCATGGTTACATCAACTGGTAAACTGTCACAGTTTGCCATGGAAAATCACCATGTTAAAAAAGGTAAATCAACAAAGTATATATATATATATAAATGGCCATGTTCAATAGCTACGTTAGTTTACAGAGGGTGGCTGATCAAACTGGGTTTTACATGTCAATGCATGTGAAGATTGGTTCTTTGTAGCTGGTGGGTCCGAGGGAAAGAACCCCAAAGGACATTAGATTCTGTGAGATATTTCATGATATTTCGATCAGTCGCATGTCCACAACATGTTGTTTTTTCTCTATAGGAAGAAAACTGTATCTTGGTTTCTGAGCGCGCAGGGTGTACCATGATGTACCAGATTGGATATGTTTGGATCATAATAAGTTGGGTTAACTTGCGGCATATCTGACTCACGAGGATCACTATTGTATTCTTTATCGCATCTATATTGTATTCTGTTGCACCTTTGTTATGCTTTATCCGCCCCATGTTCTTGGCGAATACCCCTGCATTTGCAGGATAAGATCCTAGTAATCCCAGTATGCCAAGGACAACTCGGGTGGATTCAACCCATCCAAGCGTAGACTCGTACACAATGTAGATCCTAGTAGATATATCCACCGTAGCTAGACTAGTGACAGGCCAAATTATAACCCAACTTACAGCTATCTCGGCTATCCCCTAACATCAACTATTACATCACCTAATCCATATCAATCCCATGACATCGCACATCCAGCCTCCACTTCGCTCTCCGAGCCCACATTGATCGACACCTCATGGTGCGACTGCCCTTGGAGATCTTGCACCTCCTGGAGTGGTTCAGAACATCGAATTTCACACAGGTGTTTTTGATTTTTTGATATTTTTTGCAGGTCTTTGGAGATGAATGATTCATGATTCTTGAATGATTCATGATTCATGATTCATGAAGCAACTTGTAGCCAGAACCAAGGCAGAAACATTGATAGGGCTTCCAGGAAGCTCTTCAGCTTCCTAGCTGCGCATCCCGTCCCACTCAGGAGCCTCAGGGTCTGTGTCGCTATCAATGGCAGTTGATGCTACACTGGGAGACCCAGGTGCAATCGCCAGATTCGCCAGTGCCATTGAGGACCATCATCCACTGAAAAAAATCCTGCCGCCTTGATGCTGGAACCTGAACCTCTTGAAATTGAAGTGGGTACCAATTTGATGATGCATTCACCAACTAGACATAACCAGACTATATAGATTCTATAGATGGTAGGGTTGAAGCTGATTTGAATGTTTTGATTAAAACAAGTGACTGTCCCATTAAAGGAGTTCGACTGGAAGTCGCATCACATCACGAAACATTTTTTGAACGTTCTTGGAGCACATTGAAGACAAACATATGCATGGTGCAATGACCCATTGCCACAACTGATGAGATCAATCATTATTTTGGATGTTTTGAATTTTCTCGAGGTGGCCCTGCCGAACACATAATAAAACAACATTGCGATGGAGTAGATTGTCCAAATCAAGGTATCTTGTCATGGACGGGAGATCCATTCATGCTGTCTCCAGTCACAAGCAAGGCTCAAACCAAAGCTCTACTTGAGCCATGGCTAAAGGTAAAGTTGCGGCATCAGCTATGACTAGCAAAATGGGCAGAAATGCAGTCGCTCCTTCGGAAGCCATGATGAGTCCTGAACTATCCTCCTGCAAATATGTTTCCAAATACGTTGAGAAGGAGAACAAAACTATATCATGACAAATTAATTAATTACCCGATATTGTTGAGACTACCAAACTCATTTCTTTTCTTTCCCGTGTCGATGATTCTTGGCACTCCTGCACCATCCCATCTCAGCCCTGTGATTCTAGCGCCTTTCGGTTCTCTGCTGGATTCATGATCATTTTCCACATCTTTAGATTGCTAAAGAAGGGGGGGTAGTACATGGTAGTACGCTAGTTGCACCATTTTCAGACAGGCCCACGTAGACTTCTGAAGGTGGACTCCAAAAAGGGTCCGAAAATCTCAAGAATTCAGTTTTTGACAATGTATGAGAGATCACCCAGCATCTGGCTGGTTCGAAGAGGATGGGTAGAATATATTATTATATATATATTATTTACATAATGTAAGAGGCAACCATTTTGAAGTTGTTTCTACGCAATGAATTAGTTCACTTATTGCCATCACTTAGACCATGCGAAAACATGCGAAAACCAACTGTGAATGACATTGAAGAACAATGTTTGAAGAATGATTTTAGCTCTCAACACCCAACTAGGGGGAATCGGCTAAACATAGCGCTCAAACTTAGTGATTTCCCCCTCAAAAAGTAGCCATAAGTCTTAAGTTGGTTCCAGCCTCAGCACAAGCACCAATCATGGCCTCAAAAGCCCAGCAACACTTACAGTACCATCAAAGTGGCAAGGCAAGCCTAACAGGGACCATCAAGACTGACGAATGGATTTGAGGTGCGCATCCATTTTTTCAAAGAAAGCCCTTGTGAAAAGCAACCATATCAATGGGAATTTCAGGATCCTAGAATGGAGGTACTGAAATGGCCATTGACCATATGAACGTGAAACAAACTTCCGTAGCTTTTTGAGGAGGGCTAGTGGCTGCTGTAGCATCTGCCACGCCTGACTTAGGCCCTGGCCCACGTCCTCGCTGAAGCAGGTCCAGGATAGATCATGATACATGATTGAGAATGGACATGAGCTAAGTATGGAATAAGTAAGAAGAGAATCATGGGCTCATCATAGGCATATGTAATGATACTGTGCATGTGTAATTATATTATATAACTATTATAACTATAACTATAACTATATATAACTATGAATGTATGCGTCTCTGTATGTGCATTGTGTGGAACAACATGGAATGACATGTGGACAACATCGCCTTTCTACCGGTTGAAGTTTCCATGAATTGGGCCATGGGACCAAAATGGACCAAACATGCCTTGGATTGAGCCAAGCTCGCAGCCCGAGATGATTCCTGGCTTCAAAGGCATAAGATCACAAATGGCATGTATCATCTGAACATATCTCAAGATTTATCGCTATAACCTCGGACTCAGGATACCCAACTCGCAGAAACCTTCCGCGCACGCATTTTCAACTTGGCATTGAAGCGGTTCGTTTCCATTGTGCGCTCTATGGCTGCCGCCCAAGGGGTTTGAAGGGCACCTCAATACCAAAAAACAGCAGGAATAAATATTGGGAAAGCATGGGAAAACATGGGGTAACCACACTTTTTCAATTGATCATCCTTGACCCCATTGGCCGCCTGGCTGGTGCACAGCATCGAAAAGATCCTGCCCCATCAGGATCTACCCACATAGCGTAGCCTGGAAATCTGGGCTAACCCTGCTGCCTGCACCGAGATTTCAGAGGAAACAGCTCTTTTTCATCAGCAACTTCTGAAATACCAAAATCATCCAAATTCGATCGAGGAAACCATGGATGGATGTTCTGATACAAACATCCTTAAATGTGGTCAAACATGCCACAGCTACATACAGCTACTCTTAAAGTCTTAAAGCTTGGCTCATGTCCCCATCTGCAGGGATGATGGGGATGCGGTGAAACATTGCGGGCGAAATCGTGGCAAAGGCTTCTGAACTGCTCAGCCAATGACCTGACGCATATCCACAAGCGCAACCGGCCACAGCATGTCATAATAATAAAATCAACCGTGCTGGCCAACGGCCAACTCAACATCAAAAACAACATGATATCATTGAAGCACATGTTCCAGTCAAATGAGCATTGTTCATTTGACCATCTGTCATTCAAGGCTTCCGCATCCCTTTAGGGATCTTTAAGGTGTCATATGTGCCATGGTCAAAACATAGGATGAATGTATGGTCATCACTCTTATGGGAACCCTTCTCATCAGTAATTATACAAATCCCTAATGGACTGACGGCCATGCCCCAAGATTTGTGTGTTATCCAAGTTCTGACCATGGCACATATGGACCATGGTTGGCCAGCTGATTTCCAATCTAAAGGATACAAACAGCCTGAACTGCCTGAACCCCCAAACAAAATTAATTACCCCACGGCCACCCGCAGCCTGAAGCGCAATGGCTTCGGGTCTCGCAAACCTTAGCAGGGGCTTCACGAATCACAGGCGCTTCATGTTTCATCCCGCCCCCAAGTCGCTTGCATTCTGCAGGTCGCATGGCACATTGGGGGCCCGGCAGCTATGCTTTTGCCTGCCACCTGGTCACAAGTGGGACATGATGGGGCGGTTTGGTGGTCCCAACTCATATGAATTTGTGTGTATTCATACGTGTATATATATATAATTAAATATATAATTAAATATATAATTATATATATATATGTGTGTATGTATGTATGTATGTATGTATGTATGTATGTATGTATGTATGTATGTATGTATGTATGTATGTATGTATGTATGTATGTATGTATGTATGTATGTATGTATGTATGTATGTATGTCTGTGTGTGTGTATGTATGGATATATGGATATATGGATGTATGTCTGTATGTCTGTATGTCTGCATGTCTGCATGTATGTATGTATGCATGCATGCATGGATGGATAGATGCACGCATGCATGCATGAGTGGATGGATGGATGTATGTGTGTATGTGTGTGTGTGTGTATGTGTGTATGTCTGTATGCCTGGATTTCTGCATGTCTGCATGTCTGCATGTATGCATGTATGCATGTCTGCATGTATGCATGTATGCATGCATGCATGTATGTATATGAACATATTTATATATATATATATATGTGTATTTATATATACATACCTATACATATGTAAATATATATATGCATATGTAAATATGTATATATATATATATATATGTAAATATGTATATATATATATGTAAATATGTATATATATATGTATATATATATATATGTGTATATAATTCTATATATATATCTCTCTCTCTCTCTCTCCCTCTCTTTCATGGTGATGGACCAAACATATGTGCCGTGGTCGAAACAGGTTCTATGATGCTCATAATGGGCATGGTGCAGCCCATCATGTGCGTCCTTGTGGTGGTATAATTCCCAGGAAACATCCCACACACGGAAATGTGCGAAGGCTTAAGACCACCACTATGAAGAGCATGAATAAGTGCATCTTATAATAATGTTGGATGGACAATAGTACAATAGTAAAGCGCGTGCAATAGCTACAAATAATTTTCAGAATCTGATTTTTCAGCCCCTATTGATTTTAAATTAGGCCTTCTTGATTTTAAATTACAGACATCAATCTTGGTCCAGAGCATCTGCAATAATTGTGCTGCATTCGCAATAGCTGCCAATAATTTTCAGAAAATTCCTAAATTATCAGATTTTTCCAATACTAAATTGTACAAGGGCTAATTGAGATTTAGTATGGATGCAGGAAAAAAACTCAGAACCAGTTACAGCTCAGCTGTATTTGTTTCCTTCTTCCTTAGTGTCTTCAATTGTGGTTGAATGGTTTTAAATTGTGATTGCATGCTTTTCAAAAGCAAAAAAAAACAAACCTTTACCACATCAAAAACTTTACCTTGTTCAAAAGAGCTGTTTTCTTTATTAAAATCCTTTGAACAAATGCAAAAAACAGGTCCACAAAGGGTACCCCCTTGCAGGCCCTTGCATTTGCAATTAAAAATTGGAATTAGCACTTGCAATAAAAAATAACCTTTCTGGCTCTAGCTGTATATTTTGTTCCTTCTTCCTTAGTGCTTTTAATTGTGGTTGAATGGTTTGTAATTGTGATTCTCACCAGAGCCTATCAGAAAACAGAGGTTCTCAATCAGAATCCAATGAAGATCCCATCAGAGCCTATCAGAAAAGAGAGGATTTGTCAAAACCTTACAGAAGCCTTGGGGAAGAGTTGGGATGTTCGATTTACTATTGCAAAGCAGACCCCCCCAAAAAAAAAATACGGGGGACCCCCCTTTACTATTGTCGATGTAACATTAGAACAAATACATATACATAATATATATAGAGAGAGAGATAATAATCTCAAATAATATACACTATAGTTATTATTACTATACACTATTATTCTTATCAAATTATTAAAACTGTAGAAGTATATAATCACCTCGGACCGTCCCACGAGCCGGAAAAAGCCTCTGCAACTGCCCTGTCTTGCGCTTGTAGGCGCCTCGGCACGTCCGATGAGTTCAAATGACCCGCTGTCCGATGTCAGCCCGCGTGGTTGGAAAATCTTATGAACATGATGATTTGATGGGTTTTACCAATGAAAAATAGCGTTTTTTTTTTTTGATAATTTTGAAACCCCCAATAAATGGAGATGTTAATATTGTCAATGGGAAAACTTCTGTAATCGGGATTTTCAGTTGCAATGTTTGATTACAGGAGGATGCATTTATTTGCAAATTATGTCTGCACATTTAGATACACGCAGATCAATATGTAATACATTGTAATACTAAATGTATATACATAGAAAATAATATGCACATATATATATATATGTATATATGTATATATGTATATATGTATATATGTATACACGTCATGTAACATATTGATCTAGTATCCTGGGGCGCGTGTCAATATGAGCAAAAATAGGCGATGAAAAACTCACCACCGAGCACACAGCAGCTGGAGCTAAACGCACCTTTTCTTCAAACTGCTCTTGGACCCCATGTGGATCTCATCTCACACACACACATAATATACAATTATATATATACATATATATACATATATATATAATATGTATTAATATGTATGTATGTGAAAATACGTCCAGGCCCATATAGGCAATCTCCCAACGGTGAAATTGCTTGGGTGAAGCCATCCTTGGCTCCTCTCAACCCTTGAGCTTGGCACAAATTTCTTCCCTGAAAGCATGGTGGCTTGGGATGGTGGTGAACGTCCCAAAATCTCCCACATGGGGCATTCTCTTGCTAAGAAGTGGCTTTTTTCAACCAACTATACTATATAAACCAACTTTTTATGCAGGACATAGTGACATAGTGGGATATGGAAACACTATGATAGGGTTTCTCCAGAATTGGCGACTGGGGCATCCATGGACCCATAAAGTGGCTCCAATGTTGAGTCGTAACCCATCAAATTTTGGTGCTGAATGGGCTATTCAGCCACAGCCACACTTTCCAGAAATTCAACCTGGCAAGACATTTATATACATCATTTACCAAATAAAACCTTTAAAATATATATATATGTATATATATTTATATTTTTATAGAGATGGACATCTTCGAACACAATGAGGACTTGATCTTGCCATCTTTGATTGTCACAAGGCAATTCAACAAAACTGGACCCCACATGCTTCACAAAAACTTGTAAATGTACTGGATAATTATGCAGAAACAAACAACTGGGGATACGCCATGTAAACATAAAATAGTTTTTTTTTTCAAAGCATATGCGCACGTTCTTTTCTGAACTTGGATTTGTCATGAAAATCCATGGGCATTCTTGTCACCATTGAACAATTACCCTCTGGTAAATTAACATAGACCCTGGCAAATAGGACTTGGAAGATTATTTTCCATTAAAAATGGGTTATTTTCAGGGTCTATGTTTATTTACCAGAGGGTAAGGCCTTATGGCTAGGAGTTACTCACCACCATCAACCCTGAGAAATGGGGTTTACAATGCGCTGAGGGAGGCACCCTTAAACTTCCATCATAATCAACTTCTTAAGCTACTGAACTAAACCAACCTAGCTTAGCTGGGGGCATCACTTGACTTCAGGTATATATCTGCTGGGATATCCCATGAATATTATAGTCGATGATATCCCTATTTTTGATGGTATAATCACGATTTCAGACTGGTCATGACCGTTCACTGATGCTCCACAGTTCCCATGAAATCTCTGCCTGCTGAGACTGTCATGACGCCACTCGCCCGAGGAACCACGTCGTCGGGGCGGACGCTCGGTTTGAAACCTCGATGGCCGCCTCTAGCGGCCAGTGTGCGAAACTGCTTTCAGTTGTGGAGAACTACCCTCTGGTAAACTAACATAGCAATGGAAAATCACCATTTTTAATGGGAAAATCTACTATAAATAGCAATTTTCCATTGCTATGTTAGTTCACCAGAGGGTAATGAAAGAACAAGATGCATCTAAGTTTTACTAAAAATTAATCAGATAAATCAGTACAGTAACTTAAGGTAGATAAGTCGATCGATAATTTTGGAAAAAATGTCTTAAATCAGGAAGTCGATTGAGAAAGAGTGCGAAGTCCCTGTTTGCATTATGGTTGTCAACTGGCATCACATGGTCATGCATACATGCATGTAATTGTATGTGTATATAAACATGCGGTATTATTATATATCTTAGACACATTACATTATGTGAATGGGGCAAGCCGGGTCTGGTTCACTAATATGTCTACCGCACTAGACTCTTAGTGGAAATAGAATTGCAATTTGCATTGTCAAAGAAAAATCCAAGACACCCACAGAGCGTATCCGTTGCCACTTGAAGAGAGTCTATAAACGGATTTCTTTCATTGGTGGTTCTGGAATGTTTTGGAGGGACTTGGGGTTCACACAATTCATAAGGTACGTTCACAGCGACCGTTCACATCTTCTTAGATATTGGGATTTCATGGTAGCATATGGTAGCTCACACTTGAGGGACTGGACTGGACGGGCGCTTGCAGCATCCATTTCTTTCAGGATATACCTCTTGCATCCAAATGAGAAACATGAACGCTAAGCCACGCACTTCATATAGTCACTGTCTTTGAAGACATCCTCCAAGTCACACTTTGGTACCTCAGCTGCAAGTTTTTGTCTTTCCGGACCGGATTGGGGTGGAGGGTGCCAACACAGTTCCAGTTGTTTTTTCCTCTTGAAACAGTTTTCAGCTAAGGATCTAAGCACAAACTAATGATGTATCTGATAGTACATATTGATGTCTTTATATCTCTACAGTTGTTGATTTACCACATATATATATATATCTTTGTTAAAATAATGAATTTGCAGAATCTTGCAGAATTGCAAGTTCGATCTTGGCCAGGCAACAGGGTGGCTTATCTGGCTGGTCAGCATGACCCAAAATGTTTTGACAATGGTGCGTTTTCGTTTCCAGATTAGATTAACCAAACCTCAACCACACCAAATCTTACCATCTAATGTGGCAAACAAACAAAAAATGCACAAAAAACAACAGGTTGTTTGTCTTAATACTCATTGAAACATATTACAATGTGGGTAAAACTATGTTTACCATTCCCAAATGGGTGGAAAATTGTTGTTTTACCCAAAATACTGTTTTTTTTTAATGGAGACTTCGTTCAAGGGCCGCAAGCTGAGCACCCCAGCACGACTTCCAAAGATCGTGTCAGCATCTATGTCTCAGCATCGTTTCGCTGCCACATGTCCCAGCTTCGCTGGTCACCAAGAGTTCCCCCGGTGATCTCTTGTGAATATATGATGCCTCTGAATCATCGGTGAATTTGATGCATTTAAACATATTCAAATTATCTAGCATATTCGAATATCATCCGCTGTTAATTCCACTGTGGGTATGGGTCGAAACCCCGGTAGCCAGCTGTTCACCCCAAAATAGCTGGGATTCATGGATGTTCATCCCTGAAATATATTGAAATATGGCATTGAGATGTGTATTTCATATGTTTTGATCCATCCCGATGGTTTAAATCTTGGGAAAAGTCAAGTATTTCTTTAAACCAGATTGCTTTAGCATGCTTTAGCCATTTAGGGATAATTTCCCCAATCCTAACCACCATCTATGGGGTCTTGGTGAAATGGGCTCGCTATGATATGCCAACAATGACAGGTACATGTTGGTCGCTATGATTTGCCATTAACAGTCCAATAGTATTCAATTTGTATTCCATCGGTATTCCATTAATATTCCATTAATTTTCAATGTTCCATTAATATTCCATTAATTTTCCATTAATATTCCATTAAAATTAATATGAAGGGCATATTAATGGAATATTCCACTAATGTTCCACTCATATTCCACTAATATGCCCTTCATATTCCATGCTGCCCGAGGTTTCGACCAGACTGCGTTTGCAGCAGCTCGAGGTATTTCTCGCTCCACTCCTTGGGACATCGTCCACCAGGAAGCGACATGTATTATATAGATCTGATGCTGTATATATATATAAATAGTTATATATATATAGTTACATACATATAGTTATAATATATAGTTATATATATATATATAGCAACAATGCCGAGAGTTCCCCAACTTGGCAGGTTTCTGGATGTCTAAAAGGTTTACTGCAAAATTTGCACCTCCAAGGTACCTGTTGCAACTTCATCTGGGGTCACAGCTGGGATGGTTTTGCTGCTTCTATCATCTTCTTCCTGGATGCTGTGCTGATGGGAGCCAAGAAGTTTAGGCTTAATTATATCATTGGATTGTTTTGAGGGAACGCAACAACTGCAGGGAAAAAAACGTGGACATGGTTGATTATAGGTGTACATTGTATTGTTATATCTATATTTAATTTATATCTATGTTTATATTTTATATATGTGCGTGTGTGTGTGGCAAACAAAATTACTTACTACTCGCAATGGACATGGCCAAAGTGGGTGGTCCCCTATTGGTTGTGAATGTTTTCACACAAATGTGAACATCCCAAGTCCACTCCCTACTACTTGATATAGTCTTGCGCTAACTTTGTCGGTTACTCATATGTGCATTTTACATGCATCGGGAAAAACATTGTATCCTCATCTAGCCTGTAGATTGTTCCTTAAATCATCTTGAATCCTCACAATGATTACAACGTCTCACAGTACCAACCGAAACCAACAAACAAAATCTAGAAGAAAACATGTATTTTCCAAATAAAACAAAATATGTAGCGAAAATGGCTTCATTTACTGGTGTCCCCTGGTGTCCATATTTCAGGCTCAACGCATCCCTTGAGACCATCGGATGAAGAACCTCCGTTGAAGAACGTTTACAGGGCTGCCACGTCCAAAAATGTGGTGGCTATCAAAATGGATCCACCAATTAAAGAACGTAACCCAGGCACTCATTGATCTGGGACCAACATAACTGATCTCCGGTGTAGGTATCCTTTTGTGGTTTGCACTAGCCTCAAGTTCCATCGTTGTACATTTGATATATCTAACTTGTTCATGATAAAAATTGGGAATATTCAAATCAACCAAAAGATGCATAGAATACTTGTAGGCATGCACGCATCTCCATGTGTGCGCTCAACTCACTGCTGCCCTTTGGTCATTGGTTCATGGAATGACCCCCCACCACTGCCCAGCCCTGCCTCTGAATCGGAGCCTTTGTCCGAGATCCTTGGGTTACCAGGACAGCATGTGATGCCAGTTGATCCTCGGGTGACCACGGTGACTTAGCCAAAATTGGGGAGTTAACAAGTTACCCTCTGGTAAACTAGCATAACTATGGAAAATCACCATTTTTAATGGGAAATTCCACTATAAATGGCCATTTTCAATAGCTATGTTAGTTTACCGGAGGGTAACAACCCAAGCATATGGGAATCATCAACCAACTTATGTGGGATTTGTGGATTTTTTGGCCGAACGATTTTTCAGGGCCGCCCCTGGGACCATTTCTCACGGATCCACTGACTTGAAGCGGAGGTTTCCATCGAGGATACTCCCAAGTTTGGATGGTTTATTTCATGGAAAATCCATGAAAATCCCCAAAAAAAATGATGATTTGGGGGTATCCCAATTGATGGAAATGCAGCATATCATCATCTTAGAGCCTGGCTCATAGTTGTCCTCCGGCTTTTTCGGCGGCCTCGCGCACATGATCAATGTGCACCATTCTCCTTTAACGCCTGACTCTTAAGCCCTGAGTAGACATCCAAGCTCTGAACGGAATGAGATGATGAGATGATCCAATACTACATGGAACATCATGGAACCATGATGTCTGTGGTAATCATTCCGGCTCGGATACCTGAAATAATTGCGGTATATTTTCGGATGGTTATACTATAATTATATATATATTCACCAGTATTTATATATATATATATATAATTTGGACTGGTAATTTTCGATCATTTTCGGATGGTGATGATTACGATCCCTCATCTTTACAGTATTACAGTACTTTTTTCAGTGACGTTGTGAGGTCATTGCTAGGCGAGTAGCAGTGGCATCTGGCGGAGCACTAACCACCTGAGGTGCTGCGAAAAGGTGTCACTGGCGAAGCGGAATCAGCTGCCACATTTGGGCAAACTTCTATCCATGCTATAACAATTTTAAACATATAGAATAATATAGAATATTTAAACCATATATAAAAATATATAATATATGCATATACAAATGCAATTACTTTTAATGTCTATATATATATATATGATGTACATGCAATATACATATTATATGCCTACATCAGTCTCCAAACAACTACATTGTATTCTCTCTCTCTTTCTCCATTACCTTCTCAAGGAGTTCAGCAGAGCTAGAGTTTAGCAGCTCGAGGCTGTGACATTTAGCTGTTAGGGGGTGAATGTTGATTGAACTTCCTCAAAGGGAACAATCTGGGACGATTATCCTCCTTTTTTGTGGTATAGATAATGAGTAATATACCTCTACTTACGATATCTTAGGATGATATGCAGTAGCCACCAACTGGTTGATAACTGGCTATGGACTATGGTTTAGTGATGTGTGTTTCTCTTTTGTCTTTGGTATTTTATTGTTACATATGGATCCTACCAAAAATCCCCTTCTTGTGCTGACAAATCCTGATTTCCCCACATCTTGGCCCTAGACGGTTCAAGCTCCGACCTGACAGGTTTCACCAAGAACTGGTGGTTGAGACATGACAAAATGGTGGCTACCGGTGAGTTCACTTGGGACAGTCCAAGCGGTCGATTTGTCGCAACATTCCATTGCCAGGATCGTTTTTTTTTTTTTGCAGCCCAGAAAAGAGGAAATCAGGTCCCCCAACCTTCACTCGTTGGCAGTTTCAGCCTATCCACCCCAAACATATGCTACTTATACAAGTGGAATCTTCCAAAAAACTGACATAGATGTGGAAAACCCCACCATTTGTAGATCATATTCCTAGGGAAACCATTGGTTTTGCACATCTATGTCAGTTTACCCTAGGGTGTATATATAATCTGTTCAAGATAAAAAAAAAAAAAAAAACATAAAAAAAAATCAACATGTCGTTAAGCCACCAAGAGCCTATCACTCATTCCATCCCCCTACAATAATATCAAATAACCCTATTATTGGAGGCCCAGGCCCCAAAAGTAACTATTCCAATACTAAGCCAGGTATTCATTTGGATGGTATTTGACTTTAACAAGACGAAGATCCGAATATTGATGATAATCCCCCGCATTTATTGCTGATATGTGCCATCAGAATCATATATTCCATTGGTTCTTGCTTGAGAACCAAAAAAAAACATCTGAAAATAACATGATAATCCCCAAATATCAATCCATATCCCAGATAAATAATTAAATATATAATAGACATATATAAACCAGTTATAATTATTGCATGTGTCTCCATTTATTGCTTACAACCAGGTGTATCAACCAGGTTCGGGACTTGAAGGCTGGCACCGGCCTGGACTCCAAGGACGGTGCCAAGAAAGCGCATGGAGCCAACATGGGAAGAACAAAGTCACCCGGCAAAATGCCAAGTTCGAAAATGTTGACCCGTTTTTTTTTCTCGAGAAAAAAAAACACATCAAACTCATAAACTCACAAAGAATTAATATCAAAGTCCTAAACTCTCGAAGAAGTTCCTGGATTTGGAAGTTCCAGGCAGCTAGGCATGTTTAAATGTGGCAATTACATGTACAATAATGAGCGCTCACAATATTTACATCTCCGAGATCCACACGGTCGCTTAGCTTTGAGCCTCGGCGATATGGACAGAGCCCTTGTGCGTCATACGCAGATCCAGTGCAAACAATACCCGACTATATGGCACCCAAAAATAAGGCCCATGATGGGGGCTAATGACAACCTCAACTTCATGTCTGATCTATGCCATCTATGCTAATGGTAGATACCGTGCGTTGCTTTCCCCATTGATGGCGTAGAAAGTCTTATCACACAGGATTATTCTTCCCAATGTATGGAAAAAAATGTTCCAAACCACCAACCAGCATTAAACCATCATATTAAACCAGCTTTCACCAGTCGGTTTACCCCCCCAGTGGCCCAGGTCCAGTCGGTTCCCCAAATGGGGAACCCAGTCGTGTCAAGGTGCTTCGGCGTTGGCGGCGAGGCTTTAAGGTCCTGGCACCACCACCATGGTTGAAATCGTTGATACTGGGAACACACACACACACATATATATATATATATCTACTGTATATATATATATATGTGTGTGTGTGATGGAAATACAATAGGATCCATGCAATGGGATTGACATAATGGAACATATTGGTTGACCACAGTTACGAGTACTGGCTTAGTTCACAATTCCCCCCAGTGAATCCAGCAGGGTATACAGCATGTTTCCATCTACAACTGGCGCTATAACCCACTTAGGCACCGAATAGAACTAAAAAAACTAAAACAACGAGCGCACAAGCACAATCCTTCTGATCTTAGATTTTTACTTGAACCATTGAGAAGTATTGAGGTGCGCTTAGATCGCATTAAGAAAACGTGCTACTGTGGGTTGGGATCTCTTTGTGCCCATAATCTTTCCAACCTATAATTAGACACTTATCACTTGAAGTGCACATGGAAGGAAGTCCAGAGTTATTTCATGTGAATTGAACGTGGCAAACCCAATGACATAGACCTGGTAACCAACAGAAAAAAAGGTTGTCATAACATGTCATAACCCCGCATCATCCCAATGGGAGGGGCATTTCCGCAATGTCCGCAATTTCACACACACCAATTGGGATGGCGTACCAGCTGGGTCTACAACATTGGTGGAGCATCATGCTCATTGCAAATGCCTGCCTATTCCGCTCTAAATTTCTGCAAGGACTGTGCAGGATTCAACGTAAGCATCCGTGGCCTTGTTCGCTCCAGTCATGGGAGCGACTTTGGTCTTCCTTGGCTCTTGGATGCTCGTGTTTTATGGTGATTGACTGACTCAAAGCAACCTGAATATGGCATGCTCTGTGGTGCCATGCAAGCTCAAAGGAATCAGTGTCCACCTGAAACAACATCTGAGTCTTTCTGACGATTAATTTTCACAGAAGCTGTGTCCAAAAGAAAACCTGGTAATCAAAGGTACATGGCAATGTGAATTTCTCCGTTTATGTGCATACACACACATATATAGATATATATATATATACATATATATATACAAAATTATACACATGGCTTTTCCATGAAAAAACACAACCTCCATCTAGAATCTATAATAAGGGATTTCCCAACTAGCCATGTTTGATTACCGGTAACGGGTATCTCCACAAAACATCTCCATCTCCATATCTGCAGAGCAACGCCGCAGTGGGCCTCACGTTCTGCGGAAGAGGCCTGATTTTGGTGTTTCACAACGGAAGGAGATCATCCCACCGTTCCGAAAGGGGGTGCATCTATATTGTTTTATGTTATATGGCTATGGATCAATACCTATTAATACCATTTTTAGGGGAATGAACATCCATTTACCAGCTATTTTGATGTTCACCAGGGGTACCTAATTTTGACCCATACCCATATAAATGTGATACAAGTATAATGTGATGTAAGCTTTGCTGTACTAGCAGGCTTCAAATCCACAACCTGTTTTGCCACAAATCCGCGGCCTAGATCTCAAGGCTTCTGGAGACTCATCTCGCGACCTGGACGCTGAGTATCCCCCCAAGAGGGCGACAAAAAATACAGAGCTATTACGCTATTGAACATGGAGTGAACATGGCCCATTTACAGATGGGTTACATATTTAAATGTGGTGATTTTTCACAGCTATGTTAAATAACCAAAGGGTACAGTAGCCAGGTCGGTATCAGGCAAAAAGTGCTGTAAGTTATTTTGAGTCTGTTTAGTAGTAGGAGATATCTACTTATTAGTGAATCTAACCATGACATTCCCAGGTGTGGCTGCTATTTAAAGGCACTTATATACTGTTTTTTTTTGGCACGGATTTAGTAAGAAACACTGACTGCAGACAAGAGACCAAGTGAAGGCGCCCCATGGCACATCTTTGACCGCACAAAAATACCAAGAACATTGAGAACAATTGTGCTGCAACTGTAATACTAAAAATATTATGACGTTGCTATCTTTTCCAACATGTTCAACCAAGATGGACAAGTCAGTACAAGTCCAAATCATTGTAGAGTCCAAATTGTTCCATTCAGGTGGCATGTTGCTTCAACTTTGCTTCATCTTTTTCTTGTGAGCTATTATGGATGCGTTCCAAATCCCCAGTTGGATCCAGTTGCTAGGTGGTTTATCCCATGAAGTATCCCCATTATATATTTACCCTCTGGTAATTTAACATATAGCTAATTGAAAATTGCCATTTATAGTTGATTTACCATGATTTACCCATTAAGAATGGTGATTCTCCATAGTTCTGTTAGTTTACCAGACTTTACCAGAGGGTACCTCAGTGTTTCATAGTTCCCAACGGGAGTTCCCAACCTCTTCCGCTCCGCACCGGCGCTACCGGGTGAGGCGACCTGTGAGCGATTTCAATGGCAAAACGGTTGCGATTCGCCATGCACGCGGGTGTTGGATATCCTTAGTGAATATATAGTGACTATATAGGGGGAATGCTGAAATCCCCATGATGTTTCGAATTTACGGCACAAAATTGTCTGAGTTCATGCAAGTTGAGGCCTTGAAAAGTATGGCATTACCACCGTAGATCTGGCTGGAATGTCGTACTTCGAATAAGGCCTCCTTACAAGGTCATTGAACTCACAAAAAACAGCCCAAAATACATTATGATACAATCACCTTGCTTAGTTGGAGGTCATTGCCTCCTTCCAATCTTCGAGGGTCTTACTCACCGAGCTTAGTTGGATGTTCACAAGGGGGCGTTTAAAAAAAATGAAACATTTCGACATTTTGTCCAGTATGAAAATTTGACTTTCTAATAAGGAAATGGATTTGTCTGAAAATGGGATGCCCCGAAAATTCCAAAAATCCAGTAGTTATATAACTCTCTCTCTCTCTCTCTTTCTCCATCGCCCTCTCCAGTAGGGATTTATATATATATATATATAATATAATGCTTGTATTCTCTATACATACGTATATATATATATATATCATGATCATCCATAAACTGGAGATATCCCCCATTTTCAGACACGCCCAAATCACCTTCGGCAAGTCCAGCACCAAAAGACATCTCAGACTCGGAATCTATTTCTCGTCGTAAGGGGAAATTTACAGGACAGCTCCATATATTTGATGGTCTTGCATTTAAATGCTTAAGAAAACCAACAAAAAGATCCAAAAATAAAACATCTCAGATTCCCTATATATATATATATATATTTATACACACACACACACGTATATATGTAGATTTCCCGGTATATATATATATGTAATTATATGTATATATACATGTAGATTCCCCAAATGGATGCCCCACAAGCTAAACCAATCATCTTCAACAAATCCTGAGATCCTCCACCTGCGGCTCCACTGCTGGACTGGAGGGCGATCTTGGCATGGGCCGCGAGCCCGGCAAAGTGCCTGACCCAACGGACGTCTTCCAACTGAAGTCTAACAGAACCGCCAAAGGCCACATGGAACATTGTCGAAATAGCCATCTCCGGATATGAGTATCAACAGATATCAACAGTATCATTGTCGAATTATCATTTCAAATGTTGTGTCCTCCGTTTTTTTCGGGTTGGGAAGGTTTGGAAAGACTGTGCTGACAAAAAGACATGATGAACCAAGCATGCATGACCACATATTTGCTTTGAGCTGTTTAGTGCACAGCACAATTGATTAATTTATATAGCAAACGATTACCACTTGTCAATCATTATTATTCCATCAAGCAATTGCCATTTATCGATAGTTCCCATAATTCATGACATATCCCATTAATTACATCCCCACAAATCTCACCTTTTGTCAATGTTTATCCCAAGATTCTTGGTTCATGTGGTAAACCTAATCCCATAAACCATCCCCAATGGGGGTTTATAAAGTTGGCTATACCCCTAGCACTGCGATGATTGAACATAGCCCCAGAGGAACAAAAAAAAAGCTTAGCCCAGCCCCTCCGAAAAAAACATAGCCCCTAAGTGATAGGTGAATGGGATGGTTTACTAGGACCGCTTGGATTTGCTTCAGGCCCCCGCTCACAAAAAATCCCCTATGGATTCCCCAAATGGTGTATATCCCGTTCCGAAAGCAACCATGTTAAAACATCACCTTCAAAAAAAAAGTAAGTTATAACTTATATATACGTACATTAGCTTATTGTAGATTTATGTCTACACTTTACGAAGCACGGATCCACCGTGGGTCCCACACCGCAGCCCCCCCAGAACTGGCCTCTCTGCCGCATGGCATCCAGGAGGCCCCCCGGCCGGGCAGGTGCCTCCCGAGAGTGAGGAGTCACTGGAACCAAATTTTTCGTGGAACATCGATATATAATACAACTATAAAATAAGCTGTGTGTGCTTAATTTGTTTTAAATATATATTATTAATATGTAGATATATTATATGATATATGTGTGTTTTGGTTTGATTTTGGGTGTTGTGCACCCAACGGCTGCCACAATTGGGTAAGCTGGGTCACAATCTCACTTACAATTGGCTCGTTGCCTCTTAGTAGGACCACAATGAGACTTCCGGCAGCAGCCATGTCTTCTTGGAAGGCATGTTTAGACAAAGATTTGCAGAAGCACTTCCATGGATTGCTACAGAATAAAGTTGCATTGATAATTGATAGGGGTGCTGTTTGATTATGGCCATGGCTGAAAAATGGTTCATCAATTGAGCCCACGAGTCTTGGGCACAAGGTTTCTCAACCAGTGGAGGTCTGCGATATTTCGCTATCTCAAAGCTGCCTGAAGACGTTTCAAGGCAAGTTCTTCACACGCGCTTTGTACGCCATTGAAACTTGGGATTGGAATCGCATGAGCGGGTTCCAACGTTGGGATCCCCACAGAAATAATTTTCTACTTTTCAGAGAAGCTGAGCCTCAAACCCGTTGCATTTGAAGGCACGCCGGAACATGACTCACGTCAACTTGATCTCAAGATATCTCAGGCATTCAAAAAGCTGCTGGAGTTTGTCTCCTTCTGGTGTGTCAGACTTCGCATCTTCAGCTGGTACATGAGAAAAATGATGCCACTGGGTACCAAAAGAAGAATCAACGTGACCTTAGATTTGCTTCCAGCACCCCGGAGAAAAAAAAAACACGAACTACCCACGACTACTCCATGAGGTTCCCCCGCAGCCTCGACACGAATGGATCCAACAGGAACTACAACTTGGGGCCCAGATAATCCCAGATAGCTAAGTCGACAGATTGATAATCCCCATCAACACAGGAGATATCATGATATCTACATATATCTACCAGAACCCCCGGTAACCAGCGCTAGTATGCACTAGTTATAAAATGGCTTAGCTACCGAACTGGGGGCACCAATTCATCGATCAGTGCCCCAGTTCGGTTACTCGACCAGGACACCAGGGGCAAATTCCAATACCATCTCCCGGTCGGCATCTCCTTTCGGCAGCCAGGTTACCAGAGGGTAAGTTGGTTAAAACAACTGGGGTTTATTTCATGGATATGAATATGGTACTGTACATCTACGGGAATCTACGGTTAGATGGGACCATCCACCAGTGCAAAGAAGTTGGAATTTCATGACAAGACGAAACCATCTTTGTAAGAGTCAAAAACTGCAGCAAAGCATTACCATGGCTACTAGTATTCTGAAAGCAACCACTGAAACACATTTATATGATTACGAAACAGATCTCAACAGTTCTTTTAGAATATAAACCGGTATAAACCCAGCACCAACCAAGGACACCCACGCGTTTAAAAACAACCTGGCCACCAGTCCTTTGCCGGGATATTGGGTTCCGGTGCTACCTTGTTGTAATGACCATCCCATGGGCTTGGTGTATGAAGTCCACCAAACAAGGCCAGGGGAATGAAGGAGAGCATCGGAATAAAGTAGCCTTGTACAGGACGACAGGCAAAGCACCCATTTTTTCCCGGTCAAAAAAACAGCTGGAAGGCCCAACACGATGTTTTTATACTCAAATATGTAAAACACGATGTTTCCACAAAGGTTCGAAGATTTTACAGGTACTTGCAGCCCATGGTAATAGTAAGTCTGAACTGAAAAACTGAAGCATTTTGGGTGTGAATAGATTTAAGCCATACCAAACATTGGAAGCAACCATGAGCAAACTCATGATATCTCATCATAAACATGGTGTAAACGCCAGGAGAACAAGCTGGATTCAACATGATTCAACTCATGCAGTGTTTGCTAGAGACCATGAACAATTCCCTATGACTTTCCAGAAAAGGCTGTAGTTGAACCATCCTCAAGAAAAGTTTACGCCACTACGTTTATTGAGAACTACTTTTGGGGTTCGCACTCCTTTGTTGACAGTGGTCCCACCCTATTCCTACATATTCGGACTACATGCTCGTGTTGGGGACTCATCGGCCAATGTGCATCCACGGGTGCTAAACAAACAAAAATTAAATCATATTATCTATCTAGCAACCAAACAAATGGTCAGGAGTTCGCAACAAATCTGCCACTTTAATCATTCTAATTGTTGGCAAGTCTCAGGTCATTACCAGGCATAGCATGCCAATGCCACACCTGCACGCGGCTCGCAGAAGTAGCAGTTTCCATCAGAGATCACCCCAGTTATATGCAAATATGTGCAAATCATGTATACGCTCCATGCATATATTAGCTGAGCCGTGCTATATTTCACTCACTGACACATGAGCTAAGGCTAATATGTAATTAGACATGGCATACATACATATGGTATGTATGTATATCATACATTAATCCTATGTAAATGTACATGTCCACCATTCGGGGGTTGAAGTCTCAACCCCACCTCTGGCACACAGTCAGCTGGGACTCTCTGGATTCACCTCAGCAATGCAGCTGTTGTAGCTAGCGGGTCAGCAACATCACAACGGGACTCCCCGGAAATGGGAAACTTTCCAAGCCCGGGGTCAGCCTCGAATCCTAGCTTTCCTGCAGCATGAGCTGAGCTCTATTCATTCCCGGAAAGGTCAAGAAGTAGTTCAAACAACTGCAAATGCTTACTTCGACCCTAACTGACACAATTCAGGAACTGAAATATGATTTCTTTAAAGATATTTTTCCAATCTGTTCCATACTATTCCTCATTGGCCACTGGCAAATTTCTACTTTGATGATGCTTTCGTACCAGTCCCATTTCCGCCTTCTCCATCCATCGAATGGTAGCGCACATCCTTGTCCGCCATACCCAAAGCCATGGGTTTTTCCAAAACTGCGGGAATTGTCTTTGAGCCTGAAACGAAAGCGAATAAAGTCATCCAACAAACAACAGCGCAATCCAACATACGGTAGCTGTGGAACATCTTAAATACCGACTGAAAAGGCCAAACTGGGTCCAGTGATTCGTCATCCATGATAGAATCGGATTTCATTTTTCTATATTATTCTCTGGTCAAGCAATATTCTCAGTGTTGGGTTCCAATGTTTCTGCTAGCAAAAAAGTGTAGCATTGTGGGTGAACAATAGACTATAGGCATCCCAGATCCGCATGCTATTCTTATGACAGGAGCATACTGCAAACGTGCCGTGGATATCAGAGGATTGCAGTGAATCATTGTGTCCTCCCAGAGTTTCCAACAAAGCATTTAGCAAAGCCTAGGATCCCCACAAATATCGATGTGGTATAGGCCCCAGAATTAAGCAACTGCATGACCCATTGCTAAGTACTGCTACCGGAAATAGAAGTTGTGTTCATATATTGAACCTGTCGCATCTTTCATTCCCATGGCGTGTTGCTTCCGTGCAAAAGTTTGCTTGATGAATGATCAGCAAATGACAATCTCTCACGCAATACCCAAAACATGGGCTTGGATGCGTGTTCTGCTGCTTTGATTCCCAAGTAGCTTTGCTGGCGTTGGATAATCACATAGAGTATCCCCACATGTTCGGATTAAACGCATGTATCCTTCACATGTTATTTCTTGCATTTCATTATGTAAATTCCCGTGCAATGTTTTGATTGACTAGATTCACCGTGAGGTTTCCACAAGTCCTTGTAGCATTGGTTACAGAAATCGTGTTAACCAGCCCATTCAATTAGAGTGGTTTAAAAGGAAAATTGCAGGGAAACCATGTGTTTTTTTAACCCAAAACTAGGTGTGTTCTGTATGTTTTCCCTTCATCCAATCCTTAGAGAACTAGTAACTAGATCCTTGCTCAGTTATTAAAAGAAAACAGTTTATAAATCTCATTAATTAGATACATATCTACCATCAGTATGGTTCACAACTATTCATCACCGAAAATAAATACAATCTTAATTGCTACTTATTTAAATATATATATATATAATATATATATATGTATTTATATATATACATATATATATTACATTACATTACATTACATTACATTATATTATATTATATTATGTTATATTATATTATATATAATATAAATTAGTATAATATAATATAATATAAATGCTGACCGTTGAAATGATCAACCCATCAACTCATCATCACCTCAAATGACTCACTGGTCACAGTGGTTGGGACTCTCTCGGGGGGTTCTTTTTTGTAATGATCCCCAGTCGTCATCATGGGGAAGTTTCAATACGAAGTCAGGGTCATTTTTTCAGGGTACCCCCATGACTTAGGAAACCTCCATTTAAACCCATGATTGTCCCCCATTGAAAATAAAAAAAACAATCTTTGTTGATTAAATCCCTATTAATCCCAATGATTGTCGATGAAATGCCATTAAATCACCAAGTTTGTTGATTAAATCCCATTAAATCACCATGTTTGATTAAATCCCATTAAATCACAATTTTGTTGATGTTGATTAAATCCAATAAAATCATACCATCAGCTACTTGGCTGGGACCCTGGATCTTACACTGTAGACCCTAAAAACGGGGTCTGAAGAAAAGTTCCATAGCTAAATCAGGAAAACACGCGCAGTGGTCTAGACCCTTCGACTTTACAGATGCTGAAGGTCTGAAGACGTTTACCCATGCGTCAAAAATACCCAAAAAAAAATGTTTCAAACAACATGTTTTCTCTCGCTCATTTTTTTCTTCGCTGCTGTCACACGTTTTTCACCAGTGCTCTTGGGCTCTTGCCATGAACATCCACACTTCAGGAATGGTGCAAATCAGAAAAATTCTGAAAATTTCAGATTTTAATTAAATTTAAATTTAAATTAAATATAATATTTTCAGAAAAAATCTGAAAAAATCAGAAAAAAAATGATTTCCAGAAAAAACATGAAAAAATCAGAAAAAATCTGAAAAGTCCAGATTTTCAGAAAAAATGTGAAAAATTCAGAAAATTTCAGATTTTCAGAAAAAATCTAAAAAAAACACATAAAAAATCGGAAAATTTCAGATTTTCAGAAAATATGAAAAAATCAGAAAAAATCTGAAAATTTCAAATTTTCAGAAAAAATCTGAAAATCAGATTTTCAGAAAAAAATCAGAAAAAATCTGAAAATTTCAGATTCTCAGAAAAAAATGAAAAATTCAGAGAAAACCTGAAAATTTCAGATTTTCACAAAAAAAAAAATCTGAAAAATTCAGAAAAAATCTGAAATTTTCAAATTTTAAGAAAAAATCTGAAAAAAAACAGAAAAAATCTGAAAATTTCACAGATATTTTAGAAAAAATAAAATTTCAGAAAAAAATCTAAGAATTTCAGATTTTCAAAAAAAAAATCTGAAAAAATCAGAAAAACATCTGAAAACATCAATAAGAATCTGAAAATCTTATTTAAAAAAATATCAGAAAAAATGAAAAATCAAAACAACATATACATATATAATTTTCATAAATAAATCAAACTTACAAAAAAAACTATTTTAATGCAAGTGAATATTGAAAATAAACTATGTTTCGAAAATACTACAAATTATATTAAGTCACTGAAAAACCAATCTGTGTTGATCAGTGCCAGAAACGCTGTCCAGACCTCTGTAAGAACTGGGGAATCTAGCTTGGCAAAGGTCTAGAGCTACAATGGTCAGCAAACCCAACCTGTCCTGATGATTGCCAGAAACGCTGTCCAGACCTCTGTAAGAACTGGGGAATCTAGCTTGGCAAAGGTCTAGAGCTACAATGGTCAGCAAAACCAACCTGTCCTGATGATTGCCAGAAAAGCTGTCCAGACCTTTGAAAAAACAAGATCTGCCTTACATCTTCAAAACAGAAAATTATGGGACATCCATATATCATGTCCAACATAGACACGCTCAAGGGTCTATAGTACCTTAAATGCGGAGGGTCTACAGTGCTCCTGGAAGTACTCTAGACCCTGGGCCCCTGAAGCCTGGAGGCCTGGGTACTCTAGACCTTAAGTAGTTGAGGGGATATAAAATCATCATGTTTGGTGGTTAAAAACCCTCCCATTTTTTCAGGTCCATGACCTGCGCCAGATTCTCCAAGAGCACGGCGGTGGCAGCTGCGGACAGCGGCTGGGGGGGCGAGCGAATGGCCTGACAATCAGACCGTCCAATGGTTGCGTTTGCCCAAGGAAATCTCAAGGGTGTCAGGAGAAAAAAATGAAGATTTGCCAATCAAAAATGAACCATATGTATCCATATGTCGGAATATCATAGTGTTTTGTTCCATGGATCTTTTGGGGGAAAGCTCCGACTCAAAGAGATTGATTTAGGAGATGTAAATCCACATAGGGTTGAACCCTAGCTCTACAACCAAGTCTATATAATCAATAGCCTCAGTAAACGCCCATGACCTGATTCCGCCGAAGCATTTTATGGTGAGGCTGTGATGAGATCGCTGCAATTTGCCTGGATTAGTGAGTAAATATGCCCTGCGTTGGCCGGTTGATGGTTTTTTTTTTGCCCCTTGAAGCCTTTCTTCTTTGGGGGAGCGCCTTTTGGTTTCAACCCATCTTAAGTTCCTAAGAATTGTTGGGGATCATCATGCCAGCCAAATATTGACAGAAGAAGACATAGAATCACGAATCAACGAATCTTGGATAGCCAGCATTTTCTGTTGGTCAGTATTTTCTGCCAGTATGTATGGAACGAGGTGGGACCCTAGAAGGCAATTATGGCTATGAAGATGTTGTTCTTGTTGTTGTTGATTATGATGATGATGATGATGATGATAATGAGGATGATTATTGCTTTGCGCAGGTCTCCTCTGTTTCCGTTTCCCTCGCACCTTGCAAAGTTTCCGTTTCCCTCGCACCTTGCAACTTTTCCTTCTCGGGGTTGTGCTCGGCTTGAGTTAGAAAAAGCAGCTACAGAAAATCGGCAAATGTGAAATCTGCAGCAAGTCAAAATGCCTGACAGGTATGGTCAAAATGGAATGCATTCTGCACTCCTCCCTTGGGATATCGTGAGGTCATCCCAAGATTCAGGCTCAAGCTGCTTCTATCGTGCAAATAAAAGGAAAAAGATCTAACCTGCGCTCTCACCACATCCTTGGCATGCTGGAAACATCTTTTCTGGATCGCAGCGTGGGCATCTTGAATCCACATGATAATCTCCACCCCAGTGATCAATCCAAAGTGGAACTCCTGGTGGTGGGGGTCCACGCGTTTGAGCGGTAATGGCCCAGCAAATGCGACAGCAGGCAGATTCTCGATTGGCTCCTGTCTGGACAGACGACAGGTACCTGCACTGGCTCTGATAGCGATAAACTCGGCCATACCGAGTGGTCAAAACTTGGAAAGCTGCTCTAGCTCTTTCCTCGCTGTTCTCATAGTTCTGGAATCTTTCTGGATTTCTCTGTGCTTCCTCGTAGAGGTTGGTTTCTTCATCTGCTATCTCCTGCATGACTCGATCCAAGTCGAACCCAGGGATGTGGCGCTCATCTAATGGACGATACGGAGTGTCCTCTGATGAAGAGGTTGAATCTTCAAGTGGCGAAGAAGACCCTTCGCCTGGTGGGAGGTACGTGGGTCGCTGCGGCGTGTGATCTGCCACAGCGGCCATCCCTTCACCACCCGGTGGGAGGTACGTGGGTCGCTGTGACAGTTGTCCTGCCACAGCGGCCATCCCTTCACCACCATTTTCCTTTTCTTCTTCTTCTCTTTGAGCAGCAGCACCTGCAGGGAGACTTCGGGAAGACGATCCAGCTTGGTTTGACCAAGACATTTCCAGCCTCCTTACTCCTACCTTCCACAAATGCTGGCTCACGATCGTGAGAAGCACGATGATCAACGCAAAAACGACCATCATGACTTTGAGCTCGAGGGTTGAATTTTCCTGATCTTCTTTTTCTGTTTCTTCATGTTCTCCTTTGGCAGCTGAGATCGCAGCAGCCAATGTGAGCAGCTTCAATGCTGCTGCTGCTTTCTGAATGCCTACGCCTTCTCCTTTTTCTTCAAAAACCTTCTCTTCTTTCTTCTCATGCTCTTTCGGTTGTGGTACTTGAACCAGGTTCATCTCCTTCTTCAAGTACCTGATTCTTTCTGAAGCTAATGGCTTGGTGCCAATGTCAGCGATCATTTGATTTCCCGCGACATGTTGAAGAAACCAGGTGCCCTGCAAGATTGAACTCCTGGCAGCTGATGCTCTCAGTCGCAAATGACGTGTGCGCCATGATCCTCCGTCAGTGGTCAAAATTGATTGGGCAGACTGAGAATCTGTCCAAGATTTTCGCTGCAGAGGGCCAAACAGCTCATCAGCTATGGCACCAATTGATTCTCCAGCCACCATGCTCTCCACAATCTCCATCATCTCCGCTTCTGCTGTGCTGAGCGTCACAAAACTTTGACGACCACTTCGCCAAAAAACAGGGCAAGAAGCTACCATGATGATGAAGGCTCCGTGGCTGACATCTCCTTCAGGTGCAAAACTGGCGTCTGACATGGCCTCAATCATCAAGGTCTCTGCTCCAGCAGCATCAAAGCAGATGCCTTCATCCATAGTGCTTTTGAGATACCCCTTGATCTGCTGGTAGATCTGGAGGACCTTCTGAGGGGCCTTCGTGACGCGAGAGCCCATCTTTGAAACGGCATACATGAGGTCCAAGCGGGTGCGTGTCACCAGCCAGAGCATCTCACCGGTGGCTTTCTGAGCTGAACGAATCAGCTCTGGTGTTCTTCCTTCTTCCTCTGGAAGTTGACTCTGATCTTTTGTGATTGGGATCTTTCTGTCTGGAGCTTCTTGATCTTGCGCAAGAAGGTCCTTGATGTAGGACTGTTGGTTGACATACCAAACGTCGCGATTCTTGGTGACATCAAAGGTCTTTGAGATCTCGACGCCTAGGAATCGTATAGGCTTTTCTCCTACTTGATCTGGTTCTGAGGTGGTCCAGATAGTTCTGATCTTTTCCATGACGGCATCTACCACCTTTCGACTTCCAGTGACCAAGATGTCATCGACATATGTCATCAAGAGCCCTTTCAATGGCAGCGGAGCAAAGTTCGACTGAGTGTCAGACTCAGCTTCACTCTCCTCAGCTTCAATCCTCCACAAGTTTGGCATCAGCAGAGGGCAGAGTCCGAGTGATGTCATCTGACCTTCTTCCTCCTCCACTTCCAGTTTCATGACTTCCAATTCATCATCTCTGCAATCACCCCAGAGCTTTGGTGATCGGCGAAGTCCATAGACCGCGCGCTTGGGCATGTAGTATGTTCCTGGCTTCATGTACTTCTTTTCCAAAAGCAGCATAGGAGGTTTGACCAGCAACAAGCTTGGCTGGTCTTCAGGGCACATGGTGGCATTCAGGAAGGCTGTTTTGATGTCAATGGTCCCAGCCTCCCATTGGAATTTTGATGCCGCAACGATCAGAAGGCGCAGTGCAGAGGCATCTGCACCAGAGCTAAACGTGTTCTCTCCCTCTTTGACCTGCTCGAAGTTTCCACAGATGACCCATCGAATCTTGTTGCGGCCACCTCTTTTTCCTGGCTTCTTTGTGCAGACCAACTTTGATGGGAGAAACTCCACTGGTATGCCCCTTTTTTCTGCATCCTTCAAGAGCTCCTCCAACCTTTCTCCACTTACCTCCTCGAAGGCTTCCTTCTCTTCTAACAGTGACGTGACTTCAGCATCCACTGCCGGAAGCCAATCATTCCAGTTCTTTGAGACCTCAAGAAGGGAGATGATTTTCGTTTGGAGGACTTCATCATCTTCGCCCTTCTCTTGAGAGTCAAGCATCTTTTTGAGCTTGGCCAAGATGTCAATCTCTTCTGTGATCATTTCAGGAGAATCATCCAACATCGCCTTAGTCTCCTCCTCGACCATTCTTGTAAACCTGTTCCTCATCTTTGCCAATCTCACAGCCTCATCCTCACCTTCTTCTTTCTCCTCCATTTTCAACCTACGCACTGTAGTCTTTTCTCGAAGCCTTCGTCTTTTTGTGAGAGCATCCAAGACCTCCCTTTCGATGGCTACTGTAGCCACACTCCTTCTTCAGGTCGTTCTATGGCTTTCTGCATGTAGCATCGAGTGACTCTCGGTGCTTCATCGTTCACCTTGATCCAATGGCCATTGTCCTCGGGTGCAGGTCCGAGGTATCTTGCAACTTCCACCATAGGCTCAAACGCCTGTTTCTTCCACCTCCTCCTCCTCACCAAGACTTCTTGAAGAAAGCGGGGGAACTCTGGCTTCTTATCCAGCCTTTGGCACCTGTAGATCTCGTTCAGGTATCGAAGTGCCCAAGGCCACCATGAAGAGTCTACTCCTGCATGAAGTAGAATCCTTCTCAGCTGGTTTTTCACTGACTTGACCGTAACCTCAGCACGGCCGTTGGCCTTTGGATCATCGCCCGATGTTCTTGTCAAAAGAATGCCTCGAGACCTCATCCATGTTTCAAATGACCCAAGGAATTCGTGGCCTCTGTCGCTGTGGATACGATTCACATGATATCCATCAATCTTCAGTTTGAGAACCATCTCCATCGCTACTCTTGTGACTTCCCTCGCCTTCTTTGACCTCAGAGGGAGCGCCATCTTGAAGACTCTGATTTCATAGTCTTCATCTTCGCTTTGAGGACCATCTTCTGCTTCTTGTTGACCATCTTGATCTTCATCTCCTCTTTCTTTCTCTTCTTCTCCTCCTGAATCTTCAAGACGGGACTCCTCAGGAAGTTCTGCACCTCTTGGCAAGAGGCCATCAGGAGGCTGTTCATCAGCTTCCTGGTCATCACCTTCAGGCGCCTCGGCAAAAAGATCAAGCACTGGTGCCTCTTCAAGACCACCTTCTTCTTCGGGTTGACCTATCATCTTTTCTGTGCCCTTTGGAACCATGTATGTGTAAGCACCAGCCAAAAAATATCGACACTTCCAGCCACCAACATCGCTTGATGGTAAAAGAGGCCCACATGTGTCAAGAGCAAGAACTCCTGTTTGTGGATGTTTGTTTCGTCGATGAGGAAGGATCTGTTGGGAGGATTGCAGGCAAACAGGACAGTCACGGCGATATGGAACATGACCGAAAGCAACATGCTCTTCATAGGTGAGAGCCCTGAGTTGCGGTGTCCCCTTGAACACCTGAGTTATGACCGCTTCGCTGACAGCGTTCATCAGTCCAGGTGCCCATCTTTCCAACTGTTTTGAGCTTTCCACAGGTTGCGCAGGTAGAAGAGGACCCATCTTGTGATCCTCCAAGCACAAATCAAACGTAGTGCCCAAAGTGGTGGGTTTTGTTGCCATACCTCCAAGACATCCCTGATTGAAAGTGACCTCCTTCAACTGAAACTCCTTTCTCAAATCATGCCACTCAGTGGTGTCCCAAAACGACACAGCTGCAGGTTGATAAGTCTTTGGAGATGCAGGTTGTTCCAACGCAAAGTGAACAGGATCTGGTCGCAACTGTGCCTTGCGGACATACTCTGAAATCATGTACAAGAAAATCATTCGCCAAAGAAGAGTGTCATCTTCTTGAATCATCTTTTCTTCTTTCTTGTTGATCCAGTGTGCTCCAAATTCCCCTCCCTCCCAGCAACGCACTGGACGGGGGGCCCATGGTTGGCCTTCAATTGGTCGATGTCGGAGCACACTTCGACTTCTGCAGTTCGGGCCACCCAAGACAGCCAGAATCTTTCCTGAAAGCGCAGCTCGCAAGAGAGTGGCATAGATCCCTTCGTCAGCAAGCATATCATACGCTTGCCCCTTCTTTACATCCACTTCCAAAAGCCTCCTTGTCTTACTGCCTTGACACCTCATAGATCGCTGAAGTGTGTGACCTGAGTCCTCTCCAGAGTACAAGTGCAGTGCAAATCCCTCAGTTTTCAACGTTCGTCGCTGACGTCGATTCAAAGGCAAAGATTCCCATTCTCCCGGCTGGACCACAAGCTTCTTTTGGAGCCAGTCAGGAAGACGAGACAAAACTGGGTGAGCTTGTAGAAGCCTTCTCATCCATCCAAGCTCTTCTTCTATGTCTAGGCGATTCAATGAGACGCCTTTGTTGCAGTCTTCGATCTCAGAGATTAGCTCCAATGCCAACTTCCTTGGAATCTGTGGACAACCTCCACAGTCTTCAACTGGTAAAAGACCTCGGATTGGATGTTGGACTTGAAGAGCTCCCTTCGACCACGACACCACACAGCCTAGGGCATCGATCAAAGAACCCATAGGCACAATCGGCTCAATGTTCTGGTCTGAGGTGATCATGGAGCCACCTGGAGACATGTGCAACTGAATGGACTTGCCATCTGCCAAAGTGACAGAAACTTCTTTCAACTTGTGGGTGTCCTCTTCTTCTCTTGATGGACGCAACGCATGAGTGGCCCCACTGTCAATGAGACCTCGACCCAGACCAGCGCCAATGCGCCCAAGCTTGAAGACCTTCAGGGAATTGAGCTGAGCCTGAAGGCGTGACAGCACTTCACTTCGGCTGTCTTCATCTCTGTTTGATGCCGAAGAGGAATTGGGAGATGAAGTCGAGTGAGATGTGAGTGATCTGAGCATCTTGTTGGCTTCTTCAATCAGCCCCTTCATCGTCTCAGACTCTTCCTTTGTCTCCTCACCTGTCTTTACTTCACCTGTCTTCACTCCTTCTTCAACTTTTGCGCCCTTCTGCTTCGGAGGCGATCCCTCACCTGTTCCCTTTCGTGGACATGCAGGAGCCAAGTGTTCTTCCGCACCACAGACGTAGCATCGCCTTTTTCCGTCTTTTTCAGTGTGAGAGAACTTGCAATCACGGCCCTTTCTGCAGCCTTCTGGAGTCAGGTAGAACTTGCACTTGACAACCTTCTGACGTTCTCCTCTATCTTCTTCTGCTGTCTTCTCTCTACCTTTACGTTTTCCTTTTGCATCCTCCTTCTCATACTCCATCATCTTCACTTTCGGTTCAACCTTGGCGTTGTTGGGGACGGTCTTCTTCTTCATTTGCGACAACTGCTCGCACTCAGAGAGGAGGTGCATTGCAAACTGCGTCACACTCTCCAAGGTCGGCACCGTATCTATGCCTAACCCATGACGTGCAAGCGACACTCGAAATTGTAGTTCTCGATTTGTTTCCAAAACCTTCTTTGTCATCCTCAAAAGCCCACGAACAAGAAGAGCAGGATCAGGCGTGATCGCTCCGATTTCGGTGGCCCTCTGACGCCACCTGATCCACTTTCTCAAAGCCATTGGAGCATCTCCCAATGTTTGGACTTCCGCAGGATCCTCAAGGTTTTTCAGGAGGTTCTGTTTTTCGGAGATACCACCTGGACAGTAGATCACATAGAGGTGTGTGATGATGGAGAACACACTCATCCTTCTGGTGGACACAAGCTCTTCACGAACTTGTTCAGGCATCGCTTGAAGCATCATCGTGGACATGCGTCGCTCCAATCGCTGCCATTTTTCCTGTCTCAAAGAAGGTGGAGTTCCATGTCCATGTTGGAGACGTTCAAGAGGTGACATCTTCATATGAGACTGATACCAACCCTCGGCCTCTTTGAGAAGGGTCTTCCACCAGGTTTCAGCAGTTGCAGTCAAATCTGAAACCACCGGTTCGATGAGCAGCAGCCAATCGCTCAATTGAAGTGGCGATTGATTCGACGACCAAGCAGGCAAAGGAGGTAATTCTTGAGCACCAGATCGAACTACCTCAATCCCTCTGATTGATCCTCCTTCTTCTCGGTCTTCTTGATACTTGCGCTGCAGCTCTTTCATATTTTCCATCATCAGACACATAAACTCAAGTGACTTTTCTGTAAATCCAGCAGCTCCTGTCTCGGCTGATGGACGTTCTCCTCCTGGTTGTTGTGCTTCGCCAGACATTCCTTCAGGGGGTCTAGCGGCCTCCTTTGGTGCACTTGCTGGGGGTCTTGCAGCCTCCTTCTGAACACTTTCTGGGGGTCTTGCAGCCTCCTTCTGAGCGCTTTCTGGGGGTCTTGCAGCCTCCTTCTGAACGCTTTCTGGGGGTCTTGCAGCCTCCTTCAGAACGCTTTCTGGGGGTCTTGCAGCCTCCTTTGAACCATCACTTCCATTTGGCGTGGAAAAAGACAAATCAACTTCGGGAACAGCAAACCCTGTTTCCAACGCATGAATCCTGTGTTTCAATTCCTCATTCTGATTTATCAATTCCTTCATATATGCCCTCATGGTGGACATCTCATGAGATTCAGCCGACATTCTGGCTTCTTCGGCTTCCAAAAACGAAGGTCTCCTAAAAGCTGGAAAAAAGGACCGGGCTGGTTGATCTCCGTACAACCATGGTGTCCTACTCTGCAGCATGACCATGTCTCTAACTTGCTCTTCGGTGAACAAAGGTGTGTGCATGACATCCGGAGTGGCTGATCCCTGATTTGGAACCCCAGCTGAGTTTTGAAGCGGGGTCATCTCCTCCACTTTCTTGTTCATGTCAACTACTCCAGGTGTCATTGCCATCGCGGTAAGACCAGCAGAAGACTTCTCACTTCGTTCTTTCTGAGGATTCGCGCTCCTAGGCTGAGCAGCGAGAGAGGATGCTGACTCACTTCGTTCTTTCTGAGGATTCGCGCTCCTAGGCTGAGCAGCGAGAGAGGATGCTGACCCTGGCTCGGCGGGTGTGATGGCGGCAGGGGAAGTTCGTGGTGGCAAAGGACTGGTCTTACCTTCCTCATCTCTTTCTTTTGTTGGGAGACTTTTTGGGGCACCTTCCAGCTTCACCTTCTCTACTTCCTCTACCTTTCCATCACCTTGAACATCTTCTAAGGGCAGTTCACCTCCTTCATTCGCCTCTTTCTCAAACCTTTCTTGTGCTAACCTCATCTCTTCTTGACCTTGTTGCATCTCTTTCGGAGTCGCTTTTCTTCTCATCTGAACTTGCATGGTTCGCCCTTGGGCTCATAACCTGCTTTGCGCAGGTCTCCTCTGTTTCCGTTTCCCTCGCACCTTGCAAAGTTTCCGTTTCCCTCGCACCTTGCAACTTTTCCTTCTCGGGGTTGTGCTCGGCTTGAGTTAGAAAAAGCAGCTACAGAAAATCGGCAAATGTGAAATCTGCAGCAAGTCAAAATGCCTGACAGGTATGGTCAAAATGGAATGCATTCTGCAATTATAAAAAAGAAAACGAAGGCGTAGCAAACTTTTGCAAATCATTTAGGAGCCCATAGAGAGGAGCAGGATATTGTCCGATATTGTGTCTAACTGGAAGCTCAAAGAAAACACCTGAAACTCTGACTTGCTGTTCTCAACTTCCAAGTTGAACCAATGATTTTGGGAAAACATGGGAAAACCCTGAAAAATTGAAGCTGAATCCATGTGAATCCCATCAACACCAACTTGAAACGTCCAATCATTCTCCTACCGACACGTTGCCTTGATGTGCGGCGATGAGGAAAGTGACCTGCCACAGAGTCCCGCACAGAATCGCTCCATGTAGCTCCCGCAAGTCAAACATGGCAAAGGACAAGTCCCCATTTTATATGGATATAAAATTATAAATAATGTTCCCTGTGAAACATCAGAGTCTAAAGGGGGATTTCCCATTGCTATGTTTCTGGGAATTTTGTATGCGTTTACATTTGGTTGGCTATGCCAGCTATTTTCTATGGAGCATCTGGCCGCCAAAGAGCCATATGGTTTGAGTCATCACAATGCCATTCACCACCAAAAGCATCATGAGTTCAATACTGGCACCCAAGAATGACCTTGACTATTCACATCTATTCACCGTTTGGTGGGGCAATGACCCAATACCAATATCAACACACACACACACATATATATATATATATACATAAGTATATATATATATATTTACTTATATTTACACATATTATATATATATATATACATAATTATATATATATATTATCATTACATGTAGCAGTGACATGGGGATTTGCTAAAATGGTGGATTCCCAAATCCATGGGTTTCAATACTAAAATGGTCTAATTTTGGATGAATTGGGGTTAGCACCATTTTAGCAACCTCCACATGACATCGGCTTAGACGTGACACAGAGGTTTGTCTGGTAGTTTTCTCGGAATATTGAAATGGGAAAAAGACGAGCAACTGAGGGTTTTAGGGCATCCTTCATACCCAACCCCTTTGGGTGAAAGATCTATTGGACCTCCGCACCATAAAAACCACTCGGCCCATGGAAAATCGACCGCAAATTGTTCAAAATCATGGGTTTCCTGCATTCTTTTCCCTGAAACCAATTCTGGGAGGTTCCCATCCTAATTTATGAAATCGTGGCCATATTCGGTTCCTGGATGCATAGGAGAATTAAGATACAAATGGAATTTACCAAATTTACCGCAATGTCAACCCACACTCACTAGATTGTTCATTATTGTTCTGGATCCCAAATGCAAAATCATCCATTTACTGAGCTGCTAGTGGTTTGAACCTATCCCCAAAAAGGAGTGATCTCAACCAATAATCCCAAGCATGTTTGAAAACCAATCAATATGTGAACGCCCCAGTCTAAGTCGAAAATCCTGAGCCCCGTGCGAGGAGCTGCTCCCGTGGGAGTGCCCACGAGGGCCTGCAACCAGTGAGTGACCCTTGGAGAATGCCCCAAAAATAGAGGTTTCTTGCACATGTTCCCTTAAAATGCTAGGGGTGAACTGCTAAAATTGATTAAACGGTGGGGATTTAGATTTAGATGGATTTATGTGTATATATATATATGGTTTTAGTATGATTTAATAAATCACAAAGGCTGGGTGTGTTTAAAGAGACAATCGGGGCTTTAAGTAACAATTCTTCGGGGTTCAACCATGAAACATTGGGATTTGACCTTATCCATGAGGAATTAGCTATATATAGTAACTATAGCCTCTATATGCCTCTATATATAAAGATGGTCAATTCCGTGCATTGCCCATCTAAAGGAGATATTGAATAATTATGAACAATTAAATGCACAATGTGATTATATCATGTGATCCAGCGTCTATGAATTGGTCCACCCACTTCATCATGTACATGTCAGCATGACCCACTTCTGAACTCAATCAACCCTCCATTTCTGGATTTGTGAACATTTGGTTATGGTTGGTCATCACCTTGTCAACAAATGCCCGCCAGAAACCCTAGTTTAATACTAGATCTGTTCACCTTGAGCGGTATGTTTTTCCCCAGCCCCACCTGGTGTGCAGCTTTCCTTCACAATTGATCCGCCTGGCGAAGATTTTGATACCATATACCGCATCATATCAAGACAAAAAAAACAAAAACTGGTTGGTGGTTTCAACCCCTCTGAAAAATATGAAAGTCAGTTGGGATGATTATCCCATATATTATGGAAAAATAAAAAATGTTCCAAACCACTAATCAGGTAAGCTTCTAATAATTCTAATAGTTGCAGCATATCAAAGACAAAAACCGCGCAGTGTCCGTAGCCTGGGGATGGAGTATTCTCAGAGGACGCCTGACGGCTGATTTGAGTCTTTCGGGGAACTTCACTCTAGTGGTGCTTCCTGAAATGCATTTTTCAAGCCAACACATCCACATAGGACCCTCCCAGAATTGAATTAGTTTGAAGGGAAAACCTACAGTACAGGGTTGAACCCCAAATTTGGCTGATAACTCCATTGTTTTTCTGCGCATTTTCCGTTCGAGCAGGACCTTTGCAGCTGGCTTCGCAGGACCTTGGCAAAGACGCCTATCGGGATGTAATAAGTCGATGTGTGCATATGCAATATAATAGAATCATCTACATAATCTAATCTACTCTAATGTAATGTAATGTAAAGCAAATGCAAATCAAAATCAAATGCAATGGAATGCATGCATATACATATATATATAATATTAAATTTATATTATATTATATATATATATATATATCCGCAAACATATCCGGAAAGTGGGATTCAGATGGATAAAGCAATCAAAAGGAAATAAACGTAAACAAATGGACAACCACAGTATGCAACGCTTAGAGGGGGTTCACGGTTCTTAATTGAATCTCAAGATTCTTCAGTCCAGTATGTCCAGTAATTTCTTTAGAAAATCATTATTTGGATCCACAGGGAGTTCAAGACAGATAGGGGTCAAGATTTGTTTCCGCCACAAACGGATAGAGAGGGATTGTTTGCTGCAACAAATCGCCAAATAAAAATTGTGGGGGGGGAGGCTCTGAGTGCAAGGCTTTGAGGATCCACGGCCACGGCCTGACAGTCATGTGGAACTAAAGGATACTAAAGGCATCCCAGCTAGTCGCCAATTTCTTTGATGGAAAGGGTAACACCAAACCAAACATCCCACCAGAAAGCGTGCCTGGACCAACATGCTCTGCGCTTCGCTTGCGTCCTCGCAACCAGCCATCCAATATGGGAATGAACATTCTCATAGCATCTCATAGCCATGTCAGATCTCAAATCCTTGGCAAAAAAAAACATGGAAGCCCAGAGTAATTAGTCACATATTTAGGATCACTGACATGCATTGCAATGCAGCATTGTTCAAATCAATCCAGACATATCCAGACCGTTGCTTACCTGGATCCGACCACAAGATCTCTCGCAATGACACTTTTCTTCAAAGGTGAGCGCTACATCGCCTCGCACATGCAACATCCAATTCCTGCTCGGCTGTATTTGCCTCGCCGGATGGATGTCTCGTCGATTCCAACATTCTGAACGCCTTGAAACACGCTGCACCTCCACAATCTTGCGGGGTGTGCACTGCATCATTTTGTCATATCACTGCTGTTTGCATTCTTCAATTTCTTCTTGCGGGGCTGCTGGGAAGTGTCGTTCATTCAGAAACTTATCCAGTCGACCCACTGGCTTTCCAAATTCATCTTGCAACGTGACCAAGCGGTTGCAGATCAAGGTGAGGTAACGGCTGATGTGATCAGGATCCAGTTTGAAGACATCATAGAAGCCTGGTTGGTGGTTCCAGCCCCATTGGGAATCATCATCCCATTCCTGTTGAAAATCACAAAGCGATTTTAGGTTTGTCTGAAAATGGTGTACTGTACCCGACTGTACCCTACACCCATTGGATTATCATATAATTTCCCCATACAAATTGCCACACAGGGTGTCATTCCCCATTTTCAGACACATCCCACATGAAGTTCCTGTTCCCAGAAGCGGTTGCACTGGTCCGGCTTCTCCTTTCCCGTGACCACTGACCAGGTGATATCCTTCCCAGCTTGCCATGATTTGGGACCCCAGCCATAGAGATCTGGGCGGCTGGACACATCAAAGATGTCACCATAGCAGGAGAGCAGCATACGGTCATTGCTGCAGGAATACTTGGCTAACTGTTGCAAATCTATGGTGCCCACCACCTTCATATGATCCTGCGGAAAGATGCGATGCTGAAAGTGCCACAGGAAGTTTGACTCCAAAAGGAGGGCTAAATGGATAGGGAGCTGAACACAACAGCAATATTATATGACCTCTATATATATATATTAAATATATATACATATATATATATATACATTTGCAAGATCGCCGCCATTTTAAGGGGGGGACGTACCCAAAATGTAAGCTACATTTTTCAAGGTGTTTTGGAGGGGGGAATTGAAAATGTAAGCTTACATTTTGAAGGTATTTTGAAGACCTTCCCCACAAAAACGATACCTGGGGGACGTTCAGGGACCAATTTTACATTTAAGGGGGGGTCCCAAAAAATGTATCTTACATTTTTGTTGGGTCCTCCTCTGAAAAGTAGCCTTAAAGGGGGTGGTGATTTTGTAAGTATTTGTATGCTCTGCTTCCTGTGACCGTGATATCTAGGCCAAATATCTTGGCCGATTGAAGGACGAATGAATCTCGAGAACCGCTATGAGTTGGGAGATCCACCCATCGAACTATAGATATAATATATTCGTGAAAACCCCGAGAGCCAACCTCCTGAACTGATCCCTAGCATTTCCCATCCTTGGGCAGTCTCGCAGGCTTGGGCCGTTCCTGGGTTTCTGTCAGACTTCCAGTGGTATCTTTGATCATCTTGCGACTCAGCTTCATGAACCTGGGCAGATGGCGAACTTTCTGAGGTGGGATGAACCAAGAAGAGATCCCTCTAGCAGACCCCTGAAACTATATGTAAAAAACACAAGCACGCACACACGGATATCTACATGTATATATATATACATATTAAACAGTAAACTAAATAAACAAATAAATAAATGAATAAAAAATAGATATAGATAGACAGACAGATAGAAAGATAGATAGATTAGATAGATTAGATAGGTAGAAAGATAGATAAATATATAGATAGTTATGTGTATATATATATATTTATTTAAAGACAGATAGATAGATAGATAGATAGATAGTTAGATGGATAGATAAATAGGTAGATATAGATAGCTAGATAGATAGATAGATAGATAGATAGATAAAAAGAAAAAATATATAGATATTTAAATAGATATTTAAATAGATATAACTATATATATATATATATTTATATTTGTATATATGTATATATTTATATGTTTATAGATAGATAGATAGATCTATACGTAAAAAAATATATATATATATATAAATAGATTTATATCTAAATATATTTATATAGATAGATTGATAGATAGATAGATCGACTGATAGATATTTAGATTGATAGATTGATAAATTGATAGATTGATAGATTTATAGATAGATAATTAGATAGATAAATAGATAGATAGATAGATATGATAGATAGGATAGATAGGATAGATAGGATAGATAGGATAGATAGGATAGATAGGATAGATAGGATAGGATAGGATAGGATAGGATAGGAAAGGATAGGATAGGATTAGATAGGATTAGATAGATAGATAGATAGATAGATTAATTAGACAGATAGATAGATAGATCGATCAATAGATAGATAGACAGATAGATAGACAGATAGACAAAAAGGCATATAGATAGATAGACAGATAGATAGATAGCCAGATAGGTCAGATAGGTATGATAGATAGATAGGTAAGATAGATAGATAGATAAATAGATAGATAGGTATGATAGGTAAATAGATAGATAGACCGGTAAGTAAGATGGATAGTTAGGTAAGATAGATAGATTGGTAAGATAAATAAATAGTTAATATAGTAAGATAGATAGATAGATAGATAGATAGACAGACAGATAGATAGATAGATAGGATTAGATAGATAGATAGATAGGATTAGATAGATAGATAGATAGATAGGATTAGATAGATAGATAGATAGATAGATAGGATTAGATAGATAGATAGATAGATAGGTAGATAGATAGATAGGATTAGATAGGATTAGATAGGATTAGATAGGATTAGATAGGATTAGATAGATAAATAGATAGATAAATAGATAGATAGCTAGCTAGCTAGCTAGATAGATAGATAGATAGGTAGATAGATAGATAGATAAATAGATAGATAGATAGGATAGATAGGATAGATAGGATAGATAGGATAGGATAGGATGGGATAGGATGGGATAGGATAGGATAGGATAGGATGGGATAGGATAGGATAGGATGGGATGGGATGGGATAGGATAGGATAGGAAGATAGATAGATAGATAGATAGATAGGTAGGTAGATAAATATAGATATAGATATAGATAGAGATAGAGATAGATAGATAGATAGGTAGGTAGTTCGATAGATAGATAAGGTAGATAGATAGATAGATGGATGGATAGATAGATAGATAGATAGATAAGGAGGATAGATAGACAAATAGATCGATAGATAGATAGGTAGATAGATAAGATAGATACATAAAATATGTATATATATATATAACATTGACATATAGCATACGATTAGATAAGATTAGATAGATAGACCAAATAGATTAGACAAGATAGATAGGATAGATAGGATCGATAGGATCGATAGGATAGATATGATGGATGGATGGATGGATGGATGGGTGGATGGATGGATGGATGGATGGATGGCTGGATAGATAGATAGATAGATAGGTATATAGATAGATAAGATAGATAGAAAACATATATAAGATAGACATATAAGATACGATTAGAGGCCATTAGATACGATTAGATAGATATGAAAGATAGGACAGGTAGGATAGATAGGACAGATATGATAGATAGGATAGATAGGATAGATAGGATAGAGAGGATAGATAGGACAGATAGGATAGATAGGATCGATAGGATCGATAGGATAGATAGGATAGATAGGATAGATAGGATAGATAGGATAGATAGATAGATAGATAGATAGATAGATAGGTAGGTAGGTAGGTAGATAGATAGATAGATAGATAGGTATATAGATAGATAGGTATATAGATAGATAGGTATATAGATAGATAGGATAGATAGCATAGATAGGGTAGATAGAATAGATAGGGTAGATAGGATCGATAGGAAAGATAAGATAGATAAGATATATAAGATAGATAAGATAGATAAGACATATAAGATGCATTACATAGATTAGATAGATTAGATATATTAGATAGATTAGATAGAATATAGAACAGATAGATAAGATAGATAAGATGGATAAGATAGAAAATATAGATAAGATAGATAAGATATATAAGATAGATAAGATATATAAGATAGATAAGATATAAGATAGATAAGATATATAAGAAGATAAGATAGACAAGAAATATAAAATATATAAGATAGATAAGATAGATAAGATACATAATATAGATAATATATATAAGATAGATAGAAAAGTAATATAGTTCAGTAATTTAAATAAGTAATATAGATGGATAAGGCAAGATAAGATTGGATTAGATTAGACTTAGATTACAGTAGATTTGATTAAATTAAGTTAGATTAAATAGATAAACAATACACAATATCATACAATATCTATAATTGTATATATATATATATGCACAGTACACATGTGAACACAACCCAGAACCACAATATATCTTTATACTTCGGACCTTCACTGAAACCCAGCGCAACACCGAGCCGCTTCAGCCGCAACTCCTTGCGCTGCTCCTCCGTGGGGTTGTTCGGTTCATCTGGATGCATCGGCTCTGGCGGCGGATCGTCAGCCTTTGTTTCCTTCCTTGGAGTTGCTGGGTTCCACAAAAACTAAACATATTCCAACATATTCCCTTAACCGATTCCCCAGTCATGGTGGATTTTCCTTTGGGAAAATAACAAATCACCTGAACCAAAGCCAGGTTTCTCCTCATCTGAATCCTCGATGTGATCAAACCTGACATGTCCAATGTCCAATATGAAGTGTGTGGGCCAGGGTTAAGTTTAATCAGCGGCCATTTCAGGAAGCTAAATTGGAGGTGCCTACCATGTATAAGACTTATGTAAGGCCTATGTAAGGGGATATCCCCACAAAATATGGCCTTATATGGTACAGTACCTCCACTTTAGGATCCTGAAATTCCCATTGATTTAATGGGAGATGCTGATTGATTGGATATCATTTGCGAGATGATAAATGCACTTTTTTTGTCTCAACAAATTTTCACATGTGACGAAATTTGTTTTGGGTCATTCACAGAATCCAAATGAACCCAAGACATCAGGAGGCAGGATATTTTTCGTTGCTGTAAGTTCTCAAGTCTTGTGCTCTTATCTGATTCATGATTCCTCACTGTTTAATATGGCGGATACCATGTGACAATCTATAGATGCATTCAAACGGTTTGTGCGCATAGAAGAAACAGGCAAACAAACAAGCGTAAACATATCATGCAGGGACATATGGATATGACACTTAATTACTCACTTACTACATTATAATGTCTGGTGTACACAATTTATACATGCACAAATCAATATTGTATACACACATATATATATAAATATATATATAGATAGATAGATATATATATATATACACATACACATGGAACAAATGGAGATGATCAAATCAATATCTGAACATATCTGGTAAAACTGGTACGTGCCCAGCAATGTGCCTGGAATAGTCGTTGGCATAGCGTTTGGGATCGTGCTTCTTTGTCACAGTGGCGGTATCCGCTTGTGCGGCAGGTACCGCTACGCTAGCCGCAGGGATGGCAGCACGGCGTTGACATAGCTGCCCCATGGGGTTGCGGCTGGAGAGTTCCGAAGAAAGGATACAAACAACTACAAGAAAGTATACTGAAAGCAAAGCCGATGGAATTTTTCGATTGGGAAAACAACACAAACAGCTGCAATTGTTTAAGGTTGCAAGCTGGATACCCTCTGGTAATTTAACATAGCTATTGAAAATGACCATTGAAATAGTAGATTTTCCCATTAAAAATGGTGATTTTCCATTGCTATGTTAAATTACGACAGGCCACTTTGTTCTGGATGTACGGTCGCTATCTACTGAATAGATCAGCTGATTCAGCCTCGAGCCGCTATTAAGGTCGTCTGGTGAAATCCGGCGAAAGGATGATCCAAAAACGAAATCATGCGCTAAAATGAACGTGATATCCCACTTCCCCTAGTAGTAAACACCCCCTTCATGGTTTTCAAAGATGTGCAAATCCCCTACTAAAGCAAGGTTTCTTGGGGGTGTTTAATATTATGGGGATTGGATTAGTTACATAAAACCATATTTTAAATAAAAACAACCGTCTGGAGTCTGGACAAAACCACATGCTTCTTGCAGTATCGGACTAGGTGCACCATAGGATCCCATGGCTGACAGCAGTCCTCATGCCGGGAAGGCCCAGCTGTCTCTTCACCTCCGACTGAAGAGTGTTGAATAAATGGAGAGACAGGTGGATAGCCAAATGCAAACCATATATATATATAGAGAGAGAGAGATGGGGTTGTGTGGTATAGTATTATATATTTACATTCAGTTATAAATAAATAAATATATATATAAAAATTATAGTACCAATAAATCAATATCTGCACGTGTGCACGTGTGTCATGTCCTGCCGAGGCGGGAAGCCATCCGGCAGTTCTCAGAGTCTCAGCAGCATAGGTCGGAAAATCCTATGGTTGTGGGTGAAAAGCCTGGTACCTATGGTCCCCTAAAATAGCTGCTTAATGGATGGCTATTCCCCCCAAATGGGGGAATAATAGGTTTTGACCTATCCCCATATTTTTGGTCTGCCAGTTGCTACATCTAGAACATTCTACAAGTGTTTCTTTTTTTGGTTAGGCCCACAAGGGCACCCCACAACAATAGGTGAGCTTACACATCAATATGACCATCATAGACCCCACTTAACCCAGTTTCTGAGGACTGAACTGCTCATGGCAACCTTGGTGAATCACGGGTCATGCAATTCCCAGCCACGCTTGGCGTTAGGAGAAAAATATAAAAAAGGCATGAAAGAACCAACATAAAAATGAAAATCAACATGACAACTCATGAAAATATTCCAAACCCTGTGTTTAGGCTTCGATGTTAGTTTGAGGAAGATATGACAGCCAAGTTGCTACTTAAAATTACAAGGACGTCCTATGGGAGGAGGTATGAGTTGCGAGGCCTACCACCCCACTGTAGGCGACTGTTCTCCATGCACTATGGATCCAATCCCAACCCAAATCACTCATGTGTGGTATCAGTTTCTCAGAATCTCTACCTGCATGTTCAGCATGTGTGCAATTCAATATTGTTGTAGCATAGATAGAAATATTTCCAATGTGAATATATATATATATACATACACATACGTACACAATAATACACAATACATATTGATATCATATGATACATTTATGACTTTGGGAAAACATATCCTACCTACCATCTTCCCGTTGAACATTGAGTTTGCGACATCAGTGTCTTGGCTAGCGGCACTCATGCCATCCTGCCCAGAAAATCCACACAATTTTCAAACCTGTTTTTTTTGCACAGATTTGGTAGACATTGGTAGACCAATTCTGGTTAATTACTTGTAGTTAACCAAACCTTTGTGCTTTACGATTTGCAACATATATACAATACATGTATATCATATCAAGAAATCGTTAACAGTTGCCGTACATGAACTATTGGGTTTAGCATGGTTTAGCATGCGGGTGGTGGTTGGTCATGGAACATGGGGATTCTATCGCAAGCGTAAACCTGTGGCTGGATGGTAGCATGACGCTCCATTGGCCACTGGACTACCTCATTGTCTACATCTATTGTGCGTGTATATATATTATATATATATGTATATATATACTGTATATGGAAACTGCACACATGCGTTCATACATGAAAAAGTTCAATACATATATATATATAATTATATATATATATACATGTAAACACATATACATATAAATGTAAACACACATATATATATATATTACACAACATATGTCCATAATATTGCAATATATGCAACACACACATGTATATATATATATATCAGTATATATTCCAAAAATACATCTCATATATCGTCATATCAGTGAAAACCTCCTGTCAACCCTGACCTCTCGGGACATCTGGTCCGTCTCAGCGGCGGCATGCATAACGCAGCCTGAAAAGCGGGGGGGGGCAGCGGCCCCAGGGGCCCCAGAGTGCAAAGATCTGGAGGTGCCGACCACTAAACCATGTTTTTTTGGCCCAATGGGAAATCGCAATGTTGTTTACCAAACTAGACCGGCTACATGTTTAGATATGTTTAGCATCTGTGACCGTGTAAATCCCACTGAATTGTAGAAGGTTGAATTCGGGGTTCACGTACAAATCCAGTTGGATTTGTAAATTGCTGGCGGTTGATCCACACCGTTTCAAGACTGAGCAGCCCACGTCGCGATCAAACAGCAACACCGTTGAAACTTGAAACATTCAAACAGCACACAATGCACACATATTATATATTCGAATTTTCTGAACACCACACCTAATAAACCTCCATCTCAAATGTTCAACTGGAAGAGGAACCTTTTGGGACACAAACAACAACGTCTCAAACATAGTCTTAGCTGTGGAATCTGTGGAGTATCGAATGTAGATTACATATAATTATGTGACATTCAGAGGGTCAGCTTGCTGCAAGTACAATTCTGACCGTTTGGGTATCTTGACTGGTCCAAAATCAAGAGACCAAATCAATTCCCTGCCCCCGAGGGCGCCTGCAGGCTGGAACGGCGTTACAACCAACCCCCATCCGCTGAAAGCCCACGGCTGAAGTTTGAACATTGGCGCTGCCATGCGCTGCCTAGTTACAAGATGTTACAAGGCACACTGCCCACTTCTTTTGTCAAAAGGTGATATGTGGCTCAACTCGTTGATCTTCATCCGTTCTCATCCATTTCTCAATGATTCATATTTGCCCCTGATGCAAAAAGGACATCCAGTGCACTTAGAATTCTCCAGTTTACCGTCCGTCCAAAGAGGTTCCTTCCTGACACCTTTTGCGGGGATTGACCACTATTTAAACAACAAAAAATAGCCCACCCAGGATGGGGAAAATTATACATACACACACATATATAGATATATATTCATACATACATAATCATACACATATATGTATACATACACATATGGAAATATAATTTGAAATATACGAGGATCCTCTCAGCACCGGGATGACCACAACAATCATGAAACAAATGGAGCCATGCACTCTGCTGACATGACAAATGGAGCCATCGTTTTCCGATGCTTTCGAGGAAACAAGAGGTCTCACGTGCTGTGAGAGGCACCTGCTGCGTTTGCAGCTGTGCGATTTTCTGCATGAATTGTTCGGTTGAAATGATTTGTTGGCGGAATTTCCGCAAGCATGAGCCACCTGGGTGCAAACAAATTAAACAACGGACCGGCGTGTCCACCCATTGGAGCCCCCAATGGTGATTGGCCTTCCCCGTTCGTTCGACCAGAAAACGGTGATTCGTTTGAAAAGGTGTCCAAATTTGTGACGTGACCATTTGTGTTGGTGATATCCAATCGGATAATGGTTCTTACCTCCCCACCATCTCATCCCTACTGCCATCGCCATCACCAACTTGTGGCTACCAGGTCGGCATCAAACGGGTCACCTGTGGCGATCCTGGAGAGTGTCGAAAACCCATTGGAAAATAAGTGTCACCATCTGCAGTATTATGCTTGGGGTAAATGGAGATCCAGTGGTGAATGATGAGAATAGTAGCATAAAACCATTGAACACCCTATATAATGTTAGTCATTAGTTAAATAATAGTAAACCATTCCCAATTTTACCATAAATGGCTGGGATACCCTCTGGTAAACTAACATAACTATGGAAAATCACCATTTTTAATGGGAAAATCCACTATAAATAGCCATTTTCAATAGCTACGTTACATTACCAGAGGGTAACCTGTTTTTATTGTTGCCTTTCTGACAAAACAACAAATTTGCTCCCCCGAAGAAGGTCTTCCCATCCTGTCGCAGGTGTTTCTGAGGAGTTCCATAGGAAGTACTGACCTTAGACATGACCGGTGAGCTCCAGCCAGGCGGTTTCAATGCCCAAAATCGTGGGACTTTGGCATAGCAACCACCAAAAGATAGAACGGAGTTATGTATGTACCACTATGCTACTAGGATTTTACTTTTCTAGCTCTTTGGAGGTTGCATTCAAGCACCTTTGTTTAATAAAACAGCAATTAAACCATCATGATCATGCCGTTTGGCAGTATGTTAACCCTACATGATCCTACATGACTGCCACAAACATACCAATATTTTATATTACACCTCTGTAAGCCCAACATGCGTGCTGCTTCAAACACCTTCTAAGACCGGAAATTTGGCGTTGTTTGGCTTCAAACACGTGTCAATAGATATATATATATATAATTGGAGCATCACGGGGCAGATCGAGGAACACGATCTTGCTGAATTATATCAAATCATTAACCGAGAACATAGCTGAAATTATGTTATTTTGGGGGATAATGCCGCACACTAATCATAATTCCAATGACGTCACAGTGAGGTCATTCTGGATGTCATATATCCCATATGTAAGTATCGCCATTATTGTCGTTGTCCCCATTGTCGCCGGTAATGGTTGGTCAATGGGATGGTTTACTATTGGGTCAACCACATTTCTATAATAACTAGAATGTATATATATATATACACACGTATATATATATATATTTATCTATATATCAGTTTTTTTCAGCTATTGATGGTTTTATATCCCCAAATATCATGTTATCTGGTAATCATTCACCATCATTCACCATCATTAACCAAAATAAAAACACCTCTCCCTGGAGGTTCTGAGCTCCAGGCCATTGAGGTGCTTGGGCCTGACCAGAGAAAACTGCTAAGCGCATTTGGAGTATTTAAAAAAACATATATATATATATATGTATATGTAAATATAAAAACGTATATATGATATATGTATACAATATGTATACATAGATATATGTAAAACCCTTGTAAAATTATATAAATATGCCTCTTCAGGCATAGCTTTAAAGTCGCTTCATGCTCTCCTGGCTCACCGAAAGACACCAGATTACCCGAGGCATACGGATCGCTCCACCATGGTCCAACCATGGCTGGGGCCAAAGGCTGCGTGGTGACGATCCGGCTTGTTGCACCACCATGTCCTTCCCAAAATTCTGCTCGGAACTCATGAGATCATAGGAGTACTTACCATGTATATATATATATTTATATACATAATCATTTTGTAGTTGTATAACTATGTAATTGCACATGAATATACTTATTTATTTACAACCTCTTGCACCCAGGTTTAGAGGTTCGATTTCAGGACCGTTTGGGAGCCATTTGGAACGTGGTAAAACACCGAGCAGCCCATCAGGTCTTTTGGACTGGCCACAGGTGCCACCCTGGCGAACAAAGGGGAGGATGGGCAATGCACAGGCAACTGCATTTTGGGCCTTGATCCCTACATATGCATGTGTGCACATACATGCATGCATGCATCTATGTATATCTATGTGTATCTATGTGTATCTATGTGTATCTTTGTATCTTTGTATCTATGTACCTATGTACCGATGTATCTATGTACCTATGTACCTATGTACCGATGTATCTATGTACCTATGTACCTATGTACCTATGTATCTGTGTATCTGTGTATCTGTGTATCTGTGTATCTGTGTGTCTGTGTATCTATGTATCTATATTTGTATGTGTGTATCTATCAATGTATGTATGTATGTATGCATGCATGCATGTATGTATGTATGAGTGAGCGTGCGGATGTATATGTATGTGTATGTGTATATGTAAATATAAATCTATACATGTGAATACACATGTAGACACATATGTGTATATATATATATGGTCCCGAGTCAAAATTGTGTATGGAACGTTCCGCGGTGTTCCGGACGTATGGAACGAAGGGGCTTCGTAACTGGTCTTGTTCCGGACCTTTGGAGTGTGATGAAATATAGGCTATACATAAATATATATATTTGTATTATATACATTATATGTAACATATGTAATATACATCTCAAGGATATGCACGTTGAAGCTACTCCTCATCTGCACGACATCCTTGTTGTACACCTGTTCAACGCAGGGGCTAGTGCTCGTGCACTAGATACGACACGACCGGTAGCCAGTGTCACCCACTGGCTACCATGTGAAGCTGTCGACTCAGCTTCAGACCTGTCACGCAGGTCCCACCTCCTACTCTTAAAACTCAGAGGTCCCTATGGGGTAGATTGTGTCCCTGCATAGCAAGACTCTACCCTCCCATAGCCCACGCGCAAAGGATGGCTTACGAGCAGTCTATGTGAGAACCTGCCATGTGTTCAACAGTGGGTCAGGGGTGGTACATGGGTGGTCCAGGTCTGGAACGGGTATGGAACGGTATGGAACGGGGTCTGGAACGAAACGGCCCGATCCAGCACAGCACTGCCACCACGCAGCACATCTTTATCAAAATTCGCAGTTTGGAGCGAGAATAGCGCAGCCAGCTGGCAGCAGCCAAGCGCATCTCTACAATCAAACACCACAGCTGTGCCACAGCCTGCAGCAACTTTAAGTGGTGCAGGCACAAACCTGCCACAGGTTGAGAGGGAGGGAGGGTTACAAGCAATCCATTCTCAGACTGCCAGCTGGCAGCAGCCAAGCACATCCCTACCATCACACAACAAAGTAGGTAGCAGCTGCAAGTGCTGCAGGCACAG